>OZ007598.1:251245401-251845401 GCA_963931845.1 Maratus michaelseni
CTACGAGGTGGAGTTGAATTATTTTCCTCGGATGCAATAACTGATGTTATCTCAAGATTTAAAAAGGATGATTTATTTAGACAATTTTTTTTCACGTGTTTTGATTGATTTTGTTTATTGCTCTCATTTTTAGGTATATTTGAGAAAGAATAATCGATCGAATCACGAAAAGTTTTATTCCTTAAATGCCCTTTTTTAACTTTCCAGCTTTCTGTCAACTTTTTCATTTTTTATAGAATGTAATAAAACAAGAACATATAATTACATGCACACATAAAAGATAGAATTTATTTTTAAGTTGATAGTAAAATGCAATTTTATTGGAGAAAATGGTAGAATCTCTGCTAAAAACATATTTTAATTTATTTATTTCAAATAACATTAATCTGAACAAGTTGAAGGAATACAACTAACTAAAGAAACTTTAAAAGGTTATTATGTAACTTCATGGGAATACAGGAAGTGTTTTTGTTATAAAATGTGAATTTTGATTTGTAGTAAAATATTTTATTAATTATTTTACTTATTAGAGAAAATAAATAAGACATGAAAAACGTTTCTCCTCAAATTTGGCACATCATATCATATGAACAAAATATTTAATTTGATTTTGATTGCTTTGAGGTATGTGCTGCAGCTGTGCGCCGGCACACAAAATATTTACAATTTATTGAAACGTGATTGGATGAATCAACAAGATGCCATCTTTTATTCAAAATCTCCAATTTCATTTTAAAATCATCATTAAATATTTTTACCCCTCAGGGTATCCTTAAGCTTCTATTTATTATGAAAAATAATTAATAAGTCTCAATTTAAAGTAAATCAATATTTAAATCTACATAGGTTTGTGAAAAAATGCTTTATTTGCAATCGATATTATTTTATTAGTCCGTATCGCGGTTTTGGTATAACTTAACTGTTATATTAACTATCCTTCAGAATCAGAATGTTTACAAACACGTTTCCAAATGTGCTTTTAGTTGATTTTTGTTGAAAATTTTTGTCTTTGATTATTGTATTAAAAATTTAACAATTTGACTTTAAAGTGACAAAGAAACTATACGTTAAGTGAATATTTATTATCATGTCGGCGCTAACTCCACAGTCTGTTGTTGTTCCTGGAGATTGCATTTGTACTGCTGATGAAAATCGTACGGCTGGCGATGGCACTTACCGTCAAGGAGAGTATATATTTTCTAGTTTAACTGGTTTTGTAGATTACAAGGAAGATAACAAAGAAATTGTAGTAGAAGTAAATAAAGGCTTCGAAAGAACAATCGTTCCTACTGTAGGATCAGTTGTTACTGCAAAAGTTGTTAATATACGTCGAAGGTTTGCCAAATGTCTTATTTATTGCGTTGAATCAACAGTTTTAAAAGAACCGTTTAGAGGCATGCTTAGGAAAGAAGATGTCAGAGCTAAAGAAAAGGATAAAGTTGAAATGTATAAATGTTACAGACCTGGAGATATCATTTTAGCTAGGATTACGTCTATCGGCACTATGCATTCGTATAATTTAAGTACTGCCGAAGAAGAATTGGGAGTTGTATTTGCTAGAAGTGAAGCAGGTTTTGAAATGACTCCAACATCATGGTCAGAAATGATGTGTACTAAAACATTTGTTAAGGAGCCTAGAAAAATTGCTAAAGTGGTTCCTCAAAACATATCGATGGAAAATTTCCGTAAACTTCAAAAGGAATTTAATGTCAATTCGAATTCAGATTAAAATATAAATTTTTTTATTTACCACGTGTTTCATTTTCTGTATAAATTTTACAATTTTAAGTATAAAATTGATAAAATATGATTACTACAAAAACAAATTTTACATTGTTATATTCTTTCTGAAATTGTTGAGTTTCAAAGATGAGTTCACATTCTGCTGTTCTTGATGAAATAAATTTTAATTGGTTTCAGGTCTATATCTTTGTTATCTGTGTTTTTTTTTTTTTTTTTTTGTACTTGTGAGATTTATTTATTTGACTTTACTTCCTGCCAATAACAGCTTTATTCTATTGAAACATTATAGCTAAACCTTCTCTCGGCACTTTTACATCCTTGATAATGCTGTGCTTTCCTCTAAAAAAGAAAAAAAAAAAAAAAACATTTTTTGAAATTTTCTCTTTATAAAGTCTAATAAAGAATTTATAAAAATTGAACAGGGCTAAATAATTGCAGATTGTTCTGACTAAGATTTTAATGTTGAGCATTTTTCATTTTATCACTTTATTACAAAATGGCAGTCCATTATGCTAGAATTTGGAAAAAAAAAAAAAAACATTTCCAAAAAATGACCCATGTTACCTGAAAACAACCCACACCTGACATAATCAGCTAAAAATGAAGCATTTTATTACATATTAATGGTTTAACATAAAAAAATATAAATTTATGTAGATCAATCTAAAATTCTATTATAAAAAGAAAATCTGTAAAAATGAAGCTCATGTTTTGCCAGAATTCTGCAATTGTTGATTTAAATTATTTTAAAACTAAAAAAGCACTCCTTAAGTATTTTTAACTATTTTTATTATTCTAAATGGTGCATAAAAACAGAACAAAACAAACAAAAAAAAAAGACTTTAGTAAAATATTTGGTGTAGTATTAGGGTGGGTTTTTTTAGGAAACATTTCAGTGTTGGTTGTTTTTAGATATAATCTTGCTATTTTGTTTCTTTTAAGATTCCCACCAGTCTGTCTTATATCCCATCTGTTTTGTTCATATGCGTAACTCCATCACAATGATCATCACATATGTGTAGTATAGGATGCATACTAGTGTTCCCGCTAGGCTTTTTTTTAAGGGCGCAGCGCCCTGCCTTTTTAAAAATCGGCAAAATGCGCCCTGCCCTTTTTGAAATCTGCAAAATGCGCCCTCGAAAAACGGCAAATTTTGTCAACAGATCGCGGGAAAAACGTGACTTTCGTCAGAGAATCGCGTAAAGACGGCAAAAACATTGCGAAAAGCGGCAAATTTCGTCAAAAGATCGCGAAAAACGGGAAATTTTGTCAATAAATCGCGGGAAAAACGTGACTTTCGTTAGAGAATCGCGAAAAAACAGCAAATTTCGTCAAAAGCATTGCGGAAAAACGGCAAATTTCGTCAAAATATCTCGAAAAAATGGCAAATTTCATCAAAAACATTGCGAAAAACGGCAAATTTCGTCAAAAGATCGCGAAAAAACAACAAATTTTGTCAACAGATCGCGGGAAAAACGTGACTTTCATCAGAGAATTGCGTAAAAACGGCAAATTTCGTCAAAAGATTGCGAAAAAAACGGTAAATTTTGTCAACGAATTGCGGGAAAAACGTGTCTTTCGTTAGAGAATCGCGAAAAACGGCAAATTTTGTCAAAACTATTACAGAAAAACGGCAAATTTCGTTAAAATATCTAAAAAAACGGCAAATTTCGTCAAAAGATCGTGAAAAAACGACAAATTTTGTCAACAGATCGCAGGAAAAACGTGACTTTCGTCAGAGAATCGCGTAAAGACGGCAAATTTCGTTAAAAACATTGCGAAAAGCGACAAATTTCGTCAAGAGATCGCAAAAAAACAGTAATAAATTTTGTCAACAGATCGCGAAAAATGCCAAATTTCATCAAAAAAATAGCGAAATTTATCAACAGATCTTGAAAAAACTGCAAATTTCATCAAAAGATTGCGATAAAACGCAAATTTCGTCTAAGGGACGCAACCCTCCCCCCCCTAACACCCTGGGGAAAAGAAAACTCATCTTTTGCTCTCCCAGCTCACACCAAGCTTAAAAAGCAAATAATCGATCAAGTAATTTTCCACACCCTCACCCAAAATTGATGACCACTTCTTTCCAAGCACACGAAATTTAAAGTTAAACCTTTTTTTTTTTTTTTTTTTTTTTCAAAGCAATAGCACTTAGACAAACATCTATACACTATTATATGCCACCAAAACAATTGAAGAATAAACGGAACAACAATTGAAACAAGGGTGACATATAGAGACTTTAGAGAAAACAAAAAGTCAACTGTAAACAGGGAATACAATCAATTAGGCTGATGCTCTGAGGTCCTCATTAGTTCCCTGGCCTCCCAATATCTGCCAGATATACTGTTACTTGATAGTGCGGGGCACAGTGGTAAATGCTGTGCATTCAAGATTACATCCTCTCCACAAATAGGGCAATTTGGACTTTCAAGAATACCAAATCTGAAAAGGTAACTAGGTAGACAATCGTGTCCCGTGGCAAGTTTAAATAAGGCAACACTTGTTCTTCTAGGTGCTGCAGGGACATGAGATATTGCATTTTTCCATTCTTTATTTTCGATTTCACTTAGTTTTCTCCTTTCATATTGAGAGTCCATTTTTCTCTTTATAATTCTTGATATTGAATTGAAAGGTATTTCATTGCTTGGTGTTTGTATTATTTTAGTTCCTTTTTTGGCTAGTTGGTCAGCCGCTTCATTCCCGTATATTCCACAATGGGCCGGGATCCATTGTAGTTCCACTTCCTTTCCACTCTCTTTTAGTTGCTTAAAATTTTTCCTGCAGTCCTCAATTCTTCTTGAGTCGGGAATCTTAAAGGAAGTTATTGCTTGAATAGCAGAGATTGAATCCGATAAAATAACTGCTTTTTTGAAATCATTATCTCGTATAAATAGCTGTTGTGTGGCGATACAGATAGCCTGCACCTCTCCATCGAACGGTGTTGTGTTTGTTCCCAAGGATGCATAAAATGCGAAGAGTTCTGAGTAGATTCCAGCACCCGCATTCTCTTCCAAAGAGAGTCTGGAGCCGTCCGTACAAACGTGGAGCCATTCTTTTATGGGGTACCTAGTATAAATAGTTTCCATTGCATATGCATGTAACTCTTTATCCCCAGCATCCTTTTTCCTAATTGGATACAGCAAATCGGTATTACCTCGTATACAAGGTAACTCTGTCGGGTTCAACATTGGAAGCAGCTTTTCAGGATTACTAGGAATTTCTAGTGCAAGGCGATACTCAGTCACTTTCTGCATGAATCCCTGCTGAGTTTTTAACTTTCTTAATTGTTCAGTATTATATTCTCTCCAGTAATTATTTGAAGGCAGTCTAATAAGTTTCTCAAATAAAATTAGTGCCTTTTCTATGACAATCTCCTCAATAGGCTTATTATCCGTCAAACACAGCATTGCCTGGATCGGTGTGGTTTTAATCGCACCGGTTATCAGTCTTAAAGCTTGATTCTGAACTCTTTCGAGTTTTTCGATATAAAGCCCTGAGCATGTTATCAGTGGCTCACAGCAATACGTTATCAAAGGCTTAATATACATATTATACGTAGTATTAAGGGTGTCTCTACAGCAGCCCCACATCACTCCTGCTAATCTTTTGAGAATTGAAAATCTCTTAATGGACTTTTCTGAAATATTTGCAATATGGTGTTTCCATGATAGCCTTTTATCAAATGTTACTCCTAGGTATGTACTGGCATTAGTTTCCCTAATAGGTATGCCCATATACTTTATGGTCATTTCCGTTTCTTGATGGCTTAGTGTAAAAGTTTGGTATTCAGTTTTCTCAATGTTTACTTGCATTTCATTTAAATTACACCAATCGGCCAGTACCATCATTGCATTGTTAATTCTGCTAATCAATTCATCTCTTTTTCTATGTTTTCTGGAGGTCCAGATAACTAAATCATCTGCATACATCGCACAATTAATTCCTGCGATTCTTTTTAGCTCTTGAGGAAGATCGTTAATGTAAACATTAAAAAGCGATGTACTAGTAACTCCTCCCTGTTGCAGTCCGCGATGAGTCTGCCTATATTTTGAAGTTTGGTTTCCATATCGAACAGAACAAAACCTTTGTGTAGTACAACTACGGATCCAATTCAACATATTTCCTTTAATTCCAATGTTATGGAGCTTATAATGTAATCTAGCTCTCCAGATATAGTCGTATGTCGCCTTGAAATCAACGAAAACAGCGACAACGGTCTCGCTGTTATCCATCGCATCTTTAATTTCCTGTGCCAATCTTGTAACTTGTTGGTTAGTAGACTGGTGTTTTCTGAAGCCTGCCTGTGCGTCATCGATTATTTCATGAAGTTCTAGGAAGTACATAAGTCTTTCATTTACCATTCTTTCCATGATCTTTGACAATATACTAGTTAGACAAATAGGTCGATAACTGGAAAGTTGTTCAGGTGGTTTATTTTTCTTTAAAATGGGGATTATAATAGCTTTTTTCCACTCTGCTGGACAAGAAGTTTCCCAGGATAGATTAAACAGTTTTAAGACTAGTTGTAGTGCTTTTGGTCCCAAGTGTTTCAAGAATTCTGTTTGAATTTTATCCGGTCCAGGACTCTTCCTGACTTTTGCTTTTGCAATTGCAAAATTTAGTTCATCTATAGTGAAATGATCAGTAAGTATGCTATCTACCTGAAAACGGGTTTCTGCCATTGTTTCCCTCAATTCCTTTTTTAGTACTTTTTCCCAAAGCTTCATTTCCCTTGATTTTTGTGTTTGGGCAGTATAAAACTTGATAAAAGCATTCGCGATTTCTCCGTCTTCCACTAACTGTTTATTCCCTATACGAAAAGGTTGCTTTCTCTGCGTACATTGTTTGTTTGTCATTTTTGCTAGGAATTTATAAGTTTTCTTACCGTCTTTTTTAAAGTCGATGTTTGTGATAAAATTCTCGAACGACGATTTTTTAAAGTAATTTACTTCAGCTTTCATTTTTTTCGCAAGTTTTCTCCAACTGTTAACGTCTTCTATAAGCTTAGTTTTTTCCGCTTTACATCTGGCACTATCTCGTGCTCTCTTTAAGGTACCAAGTCTCTCATTCCAAAAAGGTTTGAATTTTTTTGGTTTAGTATGTGGGATTGATTTTCTAGCTGCTTCAAGTATAACGTTGCATAAGTCCCTATTGGCACTATCAACAGTAGCACATGGGTGGAAGATGTGTTCAGTATTTACATCTGTTTCAAGATATGATTGAAAAACTTCCCAATTAGCTTTCTTAAAATTCCAAGAAGGTTTATAAATTGGTTTCTCCCGATTTTGCTTTTGGATCTTAAAGCGGCTCGGAACCATTCTGTGCCCAAAACCGGGATCTTCTAAGACAGTTCTTTCTGCTCTTTCGCTAAGGTCTTCAGATGTGATTATAAGATCGGGATTACTAGTATTTCCATTGTAATGTAAATACGTGGGGGTATCTTCAGGATTCAATAACAATTCCACTTCATGTGAATCGATAAAATCTTCAACCTCTTTTCCTGCTCTGTTGGAACCTAGGTACCCCCATCTATCCGAGTGAGCATTAAAATCTCCCATAATAATTGTTTTTGGTTTAATATCAATAATCCCCAAATTTAGATGATTATTCGGTGGACTATATAGGGAATAGATTCTAAAGTGCAAATTGGATTTCCATACATTTATCCTGACTATTTCAGTCTTATCTTCACCTGCATTCATTCTTTTAATAACAGTAAAATCTGCTGTTAGGTTAGATCTAATCCCCACTATTATACCACTTGCAATTTGTCTTGCCTTTTCCATACAATATGTGGTGTAATTTCTAAATTTATACTTATCAAGGTCGTTTTCCTTAATGTTCGCTTCGACAACTGCAAACACATCAACATCGAGTACATTTAACTTGTTTCCCAATTCTAACTTTTTGTTCTGTGACAAGCCACCAGCGTTCCAATGGAGGACGCTCAGATAATCTTCAGCCATTATACTCGCAGTTAACTGACAAAGAAAGCAGAAAACAGAAAAATCTCCAAAGCCTTGCTTCAGTCGTAGATCATTTTGCGTTGTCCAGGGTGCACCACGTGGAGGCGATCTACATTACACCCCAAAGTTAAAACTCTTTTGGGGTGTAATGTAAAGTTAAAACTCTTTTATTTAAATTTTTTTGTCCTATTTTTAAATCTTTAGTAAGGTAACTAAATCAGTCATCTTAAGTTCAAAATTTCTGCTTCCCCCTTAAAATTCATAGTTTAGAGGCGGCTAATTTTATATCCACATATGTTAACCTAATTACTTACTAGAACCTTAAAATATCAATTTAATAAAAATGTATTTCTATAATTTATGTTACTAAATGTGTGTACAAACATTGATGAGTATATGATGAACAATAATGAGTTTCTTATATTGGTTCTGAATAAGTATACTTTTTTTATGAAACAATGCCCTTTTTCGCTGAAACTAGTGCCCTTTTTGTGACTAGCACCCTGCCCTTTTTTTTTCTAGAGTGAACACTAATCCTTAATTTTTACTACCACTGTTTCTAAATAGAAATCTATCGTAGTATCTAATCACAGTTTTTTGTGATTAAATGAGGCAAAGATTATTATTCAGAAATAATGGTGCTCAAGAATTTTAAATTGAATATCAGACTCTTGTTACAATGGGATTAAAAATTAGGGTACAATCTCATCAATAGCAGTTTTTGTGTGTGTGTGTGTAAATTTAGAGCAGTGTTTTGATATTAGAATAAAATGTTTTTGGTTTATACTTTTATTTCTTATTAATGATTTTTTTATTTTTTGAAAGAAATGAGTCCAGTAGCTGAATTTTCAGTATTTCTATGTTATATGGGGAGGTCTTGGCATAACTCAGTCTTAAGAAAGTACGATTTAATACCAAATATTATAAACAACCATGAAAGAAAATGATGACCAATGAAAAAATTTTAATGGCTTATTTATGTGATATATTTTGTATTACCACAGTTTTCCCCAGGTTTAAAAAAATCCCTGACGGCTCGGCCTACAGGCACAGGTAGATTTCAAAGACGCAGACCGTGGGGCGCCTGTTTGTTGGCAATTGCGGAAGAAATGACTTTTTTGCCATGATGCGGCAGTTGGAACTGCCTACTTCGAAACCTAACTTGTTTGCAGGCAGAGCCAGCAGATTTTTTTTTTTGCTATAAAGAGTTGGTCCTATAAAAAACTTGTCAATATAAAAGTTTTAAATAATATTAAGAGGATTTATAATAAATTTAAGCGGATTTGAAATCTTGTGAATTGACGAAGTTATGAATTTTTTTCTTCTAAACCCCCTCCCCTTGGGGCCATTTTTAATTATATCAAAAATCTGTCATACATAAATTTTCGGCCCTTCTAGAAGTAATAATAACTTCAAACGGATTCGATAAGAATCATAATTAAGAAATTATGGGTTTTTTTCTGTTTTCGTAAAAAGCTCCCCCCCCCCCCCCCCCCGGTTCGATTTTGACCATTAACAAACTTGACTGAGATTTTATGCCCCTTGATTTTATGAATCAGTTTCGAAGATATGCGGGAGTTGGAACCGCCTACTTCGAAAAATAACTTGTTTGCAGGCTGAGCCAGCAGGGATATTTTTGGTTTTTAATTTTTTTTTGCTATAAGGGTTGGTCCTATAAAAAACTTGTCAATATAAAAGTTTTAGATAATATTAAGAGGATTTATAATAAATTTAAGCGGATTTGATATCTTGTGAACGGACGAAATTATGAATTTTTTTCTTCTAAAACACCCCTTTTTTCCCCCCCCCTTGGGGCCATTTTTAATTATATCAAAAATCTATCATACATACATTTTTGGCCTTTCTCCTAGAAGTAATAATAACTTTAACCCTTTCCGGCGCGGAGTAAATCTATTTGTAAAATGATGAAATAATCGACTGACACCAGAATTTGTAAACGAATTCATTAGACAATAAAAACTTGCTTATTTTCCAGTACTTTATAAAAGGAAAATTTTAATTAAATATTCTTGGTGCCGTTTGTCAGTTTTGGAATTAAAATTAGGTGTCCTTTTTTGTGACCACCGCCCTCTAAAAGGTTAAACGGATTCGATACACATCATAATTAAGAAATTATGGGCTTTTTTTTTCTGTTTTCACAAAAAGCCTCCCATTTCGCCCCCCTTGGTTCGATTTTGCCCGTTAACGAACTTGACCGAGATTTTATGCCTCTTGATTTTATGTATCAGTTTCGAAGAGATTTGAGCAGAATTATTGCAGTTATTGTGTCCATAAAAAGGTGACATAGATAGATAGATAGATAAAGTTTTGAACTGGGGGTGTTTTTGGGTTCTGGGTGTCATAATCGGTGTAGATCTGCAAAAATTTTCAAAAATTCCAACTTAGGTGAGAATGTAATAGGTAGTATTTCTTATGAAATCTACCTAAAAGGGACAGTGTGCTGCTGGTGAGAAAAGAGCACTTTTTTATTCTTAAAGGCACCTTTTTGGATTCTTGAGGGCACTTTTCAGATGCTTAAGGGCTTTTTTTTTTAATTGTTAAAGGTATTCCTTTAGTTTTTAAAGCCACTTTTGATATTTAAAAGTCAGGATATTCTTTTTAAGACAAGAAGGGTGCAAATTATTTTGCTGGAGGGGACAAGAAGGGTGCTAATTCTTTATATGAGGGGCAAGAGCGGTGCTATTTTGTAAACCAAAGGGCAGGCAGGGTGCAGCACCCTTCTGAAACTGTTTGGGGGAAACTCTGGTATTACATTATTGCACGACAATTCTTCTCAATGTATGTATCATTGTGTAAGTATAAAAACAAATTGTTTGTGCATTTGATACATTAGTGTAGTTATTTCTTAAGGATATAGAAGTCTGATAATGTTTTTAAAACATAAATAAAGGTTTTCAGAAGGTGCTTTTTGAAAATTTTGCTTGTCTGACTAAATTCAACCTTGCAAATTGCTAAACAAAATTTGCATTTACAAATAAAATATAATAAGAAGATACCAATAAATCTAAAAGCAAAGTACATTTTAGAAAGAAATTCTGAACATAAAAACAATTACTAAGATGTTAGATTAATCTGCAATTTCTAAAATAATCAGCAGCGCCTGCTACTATGCTGCACTGTTTCTGCTACAGGAGAAATGATTGAAAGTCAGGTATTTTAAATGTATGTAATACAGGGTGGTTATAACATAAGTATCTCTATTTGGAACTGTCTGTAGCTCGAAGGAATAACTGAATGAAACCAGAATCGGTACACTTACTATTCGAGAAGGGGGAAGAAGAATGGAAAAAAAAAATAATAATTGCAATAATCACCGACAGATGGCGCTACTGAGTGTGAAATGTAATATGTAATACAAGAACTAAGGCGTCAAACCGTATGGCTCACCTAATTTATTGGAAAATGTCACAGCGAATGTGGTTACGCTTTCGCTTGGCGGTGCCGATCATGTTCAGGATTCCACATGGCCATTGTGCTGAAGGACACAATCCAGTCGGTGCATGACGTGCTCAATTGTGAATGCAATGCATCAGGAGTGCTGTTTCGCACATATTGTGATATGCGGTAAAGTCAATGAGGTTTGCTACATCTCCACGGTACACAATATAATACATTACATTTCACACTCAAAAGCGCCATTTTTCAGCGATTATTTCAATTAATTTTTTTTGTTCCATTCTTCTTCCTCCTTCTCGAATAGTAAGTATACTGATTTTGGTTTCATTCCGGTTATTCCTTCAAGCTACAGACAGCTCCAAATAGAGATATTTATATTATAACCACCTGGTATATGTATTTTAAATGAGTGAAAGGTTTAGATTTTAAAAGGAAACAGATGCAATGGGAACGCGTAAATATATTTGGATTGCCACGCAATTGGTATATGTTGAGGTTTACTATGGCTTGTTCGGAATTGTGTAGCATTTATAGTTCAATTACAGGGATACTCAAAAGAATTACGTTACATTAAGGTATATGAGGGAAAATCATTTGTGGTGTATTTTAATGTTACACTATTTCAAACATATTGAAATTAATATATATCACTGAAGTACACTACAAGATGCTTTCTGTATAGAATAAGATGTGTGTAGCATTCATTGTTCATTTACAGTGACACACAAAACAATTCGGTTATAGCACTGTATATCAATAATAACACTGGTTTAGAAATTTAAACATTTTTTATATACTTTTGATGAAATACCTATTTTCTTATTATACTACCTCTTACTAATGAAAGGCGGTATTTGAAAAAAATCTATCACGTCACATTTTTAATTTTTTTACATTTTTCAATATTCACATTTTTAATTCTATAATATATCTATTACGTCATATTCAACCTACCCGCATTGTCAACTTGGATTCTATATTCTGTTTTCTTGTGTTTTTGTGAACTAAAGTGGTTTTGTTTTGATAAAATGTCTAATAGAGTGTGTAAATTAAACTCTGATCGTTTTTTTAACGTTTATGGACAATTTATATTCACTAAAAAAGAAAGACCGATATCGGAATGTCTTAAAACAGCATATTTGTATTATTATAGATTCTCAGTGAGTAATCAAGATAAAAGTGAGTCTCACATATTTTTTGTGAAAGCTTACTCTTATATACTAGGCTTCGGGGGGAAAAAAGTATCTTCAATTTGTATCACCAATGCTGTGGAGAAAATCTTCAAATCACGAAAATGACTTATTTTTGTTTGACAAAAACTGCTGGCTTTAATTTAAAAAATAGACATAAAATTCAATATCTTGACATTCCATCAGTCTCAAAACCGATATCACATTCGGGAACTCTGCCATATCCTGTATGTCCAGGTATGTCAAGTGCGAGTTGCCAAGATAATAACGATCTGTTTATGGAGAATGAAAATGATGAGGAGTTCGTAATCGAAGATGATAAAACGCCACATTTAATAAACCAAAATGAGTTGAACGACCTTGTGCGAGACTTGCTACTATCTAGATCTAAGGCAGAGAATTCTTCTCTCTCGCCTACAACCGTGGAACTTATTAACACCAAATACCAAAGTTACTTATTAATTACCAAAATCGAAGTCAAATTTTCAACAGTTATTTCACCAAAAAGAATGATAATATTATTGTTTTATTAAAAAACTATCATGCAATGGGTATGAACATGTCTCTGAAGATACTTTTTCTCCATTCCCACCTGGATTTTATTCCTGAAAACTTGGGCGCCGTCGAGCAGGGCGAGCGTTTTCACCAAGACCTTAAACTTTTTGAATACAGACACAAAGGTTTTTGGGACAAAAGTAAGGGAGTGGGGGGAAACACTATACAGTTCACATGTTTTGGGAAATTATTTCTGATATTGTAAGCCTTAATTATGCAACGACTCTTTTTGCAATCTAAGGTTGCATGCCATAGAGCAGTAACAGACCATATTTTAGTGACATTGAGTCGCGTGCTTTGCAGCAACATTTCTGAGATCGTTGCCTCGAACCCAAATGGAGAATATGTTACATTACCAACCATGTTTTCGAACAAGGTGTGCAAGAATTTTAGGGGCGTAATCTCTAAAGTTTGTTTTTTCAGTCATTTTATTAAAGTGAAATCAACTTAGAAGTGATTGACAGGTGCAAGAGTGTCTAACATGCCACTGTCCGATCGTATATCAAAAACAGGTGCTCTCTAAGTGCATGGGACGGGGCAAAAAACTTTCGCTAAAGTACAAGTGAGAGCGTGCAAAAGAAAACTAGGCGTCAAATTTGACGAGTAGGCATAATTTTGTAGTTATGAAATGCAATAATTTAGTTCCATTTGATGACTAATGACTGCTAATTCCTAACCCTGCTCAGGCCACAGATAGAATTGCTAAAATCGAGTTACATTATTTTCTCTGTCTTACAAAGATCCATGTTTGTGGTAAGTTACATTGTAATTGATCAAACCATTGCAGAGAGATAGTGTTAATTTTATTTTCAGATTGGAGTGGATAAATAGGAAGCTTTGTTTGCCTTCATCTCACCCAGCTTCAATACAGCAGAGTTTTTAAAGAAACCTACAAGTTTTTTTAATAAAACTCTGATTTAAAGCATCATGAGTCAATTTGATGTGGAATATATGTTATTAGAAAAAAAAAATGTTATAAATAGCGTGTTATAACGAAATAAAAAATGCTCTGAAAATTTGCTCTTTAGAACATGCTTTTATTAAACAAATTCTTTTGTTATACAGTAAAATCTCCAATTATGTAGAATTATGTATTCCTAATGTAATCTGGGTATGCAGAAGTCAGACACAGGTGGGGACAATTATAGAAAAAGTACATTTTCTTAATTGAAAATGCCTCTTAAAATCACTTTTGTTTAATAAAAACTGTAGACCTTATGTTTTCTTATTATATTCAGCCATAATAGAATCACTTTTTTTCTACAAACAGTTAAAAAAGAAAAATATTAATTTAAAAAGAAATTTCAAGGTGATTATATTTTTACAATTCATATTATAGGTTTCTTTTTCCTTAAAAGAAAGTTTTTATTTTTTGAAATAGGTATGGATGTTTGTAGTTCAGATAATAAGTTTTATTTTATAATATTTTAATGGCATGTATGAGTAATTCTATGTAAATAGGCTAAAATGATGAAACTGAAGCATATTTTAATTTTTTCAGTAGAAAAGTTAATTATTTGCATGGGTGAGGAATTTTCATAAAATCTTACCAGCCAGCATGATACAATGTACAGTTGAAAATTGTTATGACAAAATGTATGGGACTGCAAAAATAGTTAATTACCATTAAACAATACATTTATATATATATATATATATATAAAATTAAGAAATATATACAATAGAGAAAGGTTTAGTATATGATAAAACTTAGTACCATGTATATATCGTCGTAATTTGGAAAGTTTCAAAATATGCTAACTAGTAAAAAAAATATTTTTACCATAGATTTTACCATATTTTCTAGTTTTCAAAGACTACCTAAACATTCACTCACCTTGTCAGAAAATCCACTGGCCAATGGAACGTGAAATCATGTCTTTCCCCACCCCTGGGGAAACAAAATTTTGTGCTGGTAGAGAAAGGATTATGTGTAATTTTTAAATAAGCGGAAATTCCTTGAAGCACAAAAAATTTTTCATCCCTGGTTAATAAGTAATGAGAGTAAAATTAAGGAATTTTTGCCTAATTTGGAAAAAAATATTTAAGGACCAAATATTAACTTTGAAAAATTTAAGGTCTTTCAAGGACCATATGAACCTTGTTTATAGGAAAAGCAAAAGTCAATGAAATCAATATAATTGTGTCAACAAACAAAACATAGAATCCCGTTCAGTTAAACTGTCGTCCCTTTGTCTTGAAATATAACAAACATCCAGATCTCTCTTGGAAATATCAAAAATATCTGATTGGTCGGAGTGAAAGAGATTGAAGGTCACGTCAGGGAAAGAATAGTTGCATTTGGAAAAATAAAATTTCATACTATTCATTGAGTAGGTTAAAAAAAAAAACTCAATTGCTTTTTTTCTCACTTTTCCTGCTCCAATTTTTTTTTGTTTGTTAAAAATACTTTGATACATCGTTTCAAATTCTATATTCTTTAAAATACAGACCAACTAAATGACAATGAACAAGTCATTATAAAGTGCTTCAACTGTATATCTGATATATACATTTGTCATGCTGTAACTCTCTTATTTATTAACCGATTTGGATGAGACTGAGTATATGTATAGGACATACCAAGGTCTCGACCGAGTTCGTTGGCCAGCTTCATCCGCCATCTTGTTTCAAAATAGTAACCTGTTAAAAATTCAAAAATATGTACAAAAAAATTATAAATTGAAAAAAATTGTTTGCGTTAAATGTTAAAACGTGATACAAGGATTCTGGAACATTTTTTGTTTTGACTTTATCTTAAAAAATGGCTGAGATATGGCAGTTTGAAATTCTAGGGTGGCTGACATTTTGAAACAATCTGATTTTTGTTATGCTGTAACTCTCATACTGGAATTCGCATTCAAATTCAGTATTAATGAAAACCGGGATTGAATCATATATAATCATGTTCCAAGCATTTTAGCATCAGGTGTTTGAGTAAGATAAGTTGAATTTTTAAAAACATGGACTATGAAAGCTACCTTTTCCTCCTGGTACAAGCTGGAAGGACTTTTTAAAAATAATGAAATTCATCTCAAGTTGTGCCCAGAGATTTCTTGTAAAAGTCTTGCCCCATACCACAGTATTTTTAAATCTGTATGTCAGAGAGCTTGCAAAAATTATAAAACTTCATTTCTTTAGGAAAAAGAGGATATTATTAAAAAAATATTGTAATTTAATTGTATTTTTTAATTTGTAATTCATAAAATCATTCAAAATCAATGTTGCTTAATTTATGGTACTTACAAATTTAGTACTTTACTTTTATTATATTGTTAATGAACTCATTACTAATATATTTCCTCATGAAATAATGCCCTTTTCTAGCGAACCAGTACCTCTTTTTTGGTGACTAGCACCCTGTCCTTTTTCTTTCTAGAATGAACACTACAGTACAGAATACTTTTTTTTTTTCGTCTTTCACAATTTCTAGTATTTATTGTGCTGTCCTCTAAAAAAAACCATTTTTTGAAATTATCTCTATATAAAATCTACTAAAGAATTTAAAATATTAAACATGGCTAAATTTTTACAGCTTGCTCTAACTAAGATATTAATGTTGAGCATTTTTCATTTTATCACTTTATTACAAAACTAGCTGGCTTTGCCCGCCAGCGGGCCCCTAATTTACATCAGTGCCTCGAAACTCTTGTATTCTCCGGCTCGCATCCCCCTCGAACCGAACGAACCTCCGACCCGGGTCCCCGCTCCCTTTGGCACCGTACACCGGTCGTGCTACGCACGCACTGCATAATCCCTTAAATTGCACATTGAATAGTATAAACCTCTAACTGAACTAATCTCCGACCCTGGTCCCCGCTGCCTTCGGCACCGTATACCGGTCGTGCTACGCACGCACCGGATAATCCCTTAAATTGCACATAGAATAGTATAAACCTGTCACTGAACGAACCTCCAGCTCGGGTCCCTGCTGCCTTCGGCACCGTATACCGGCTGTGCTACGCACGCACGGATAATCCCTTAAATTGCACATAGAATAGTATAAACCTCTAACTGAACGAACCTCCGGCTCGGGTCCCCGCTGCCTGCGGCACCGTATAGCAGTCGTGGCGCTGCAGTATACGTTAGTTCCACCTTCCGCCACCAGGTGGCGCAAATAGAAAAAATAAACCTCGAATAAGATAAGCCTCAAACTGAACGAACCTCTAGAACCCCACAGTTAAGATAAAAAACTTGAAGGGGGGGGAGGACACTGCTTTTCCTTAAACAACTGAATTAGACTGCCGGAAAAAAAAAAAAAAAAAAAATCTGATGTCAAACAACTTATTTAAACTACCGGACTTTTTGTTCAAAGACAGGGACATGTAGGAAAACTTAAAACTGAAAAAAAAAAAATCGATAACGGGCGAAGCCCGCTTTTCCCTATCATAATATCTGGTTGCCACTCTAAAACAAAAACTTAAAATAATAATGCAGTTTTTAGACGCGGCCTACTTCTTAAAATCCTAATATCTAGCCGGCACTGTAATGGAAATATTTCTTTTGCTTTAATTATACAAATAACGATGAATAATTATACAATAAAATAATATATCGGCTCGTAATGAAGATATGACAATAATTTTTAGATATTCTGAAAGCAGAATCCGTTTAGCGTCACCCTGTCAAAGTTTGGAATTGCTGCGGCCCTTAGAATCAGAGATGGCCCCCCCTCTGTAAAACCCCAGTTGAACGTCACGTGACCCGACCTCCGTCGAAGAAAATCCTCCTGGCCTCTTGAAAATCCATCCAGACAATCGTCTGGCGGTGCGTCTGCGATCCGGGAAACGCAGCGCGGAAAGATAAGAAAAATATTTTTTTATCGGTCGATTTTTAAAGGATTTTTTTGGTTCTAATCGTCGTACGGAAACGATTTTTCGAATTCATGAAACCTGACGACGTCCCGGTTGCGTACGTGCGACTTCCGAATTTCTGGACCCCCGACTTCCGGAGATACGGGTTGGACCTGCGCTGCGGTTTGGGGCTTAAATCGCTCCCTGGGAACACCGCCGTCTTTTCCTTCCCCGACCCGATGGAGACTGGCAACCCTGTTCAGAGGCGAAAATGTTTGCTGTTTTGCGTTCCTTTCCGAGTTGGGTTTCGGTCGGTAATTAAAACAGTTTCGTCGATTAATAACGCCCCGGGTCCGGTTCGGAGGCCCGACCCGATCGAAACTTGAGCGTCGCACCTTTTTTGCGAATTTTTCGGTCCGCGTCTGGCGTCGATTAGTCCCGGAGCCTTTGCGTGTACAAAGGTGGAGTGCACAGACAGAAACACGCACACACAGACGTTCACGGACATTAATAATATACCCGATGGCAGCCAATTAAGCAAGAATTTGAAAATAAACCCACTTTTTCAAAAAATAACCCATGTTATCTGAAAAAAAAAAACCACACCTCACATAATCAGCTAAATATGAAGCATTTTATTACATATTAATGGTTTAACATTAAAAAAAAAAAAAAATGTAGATTATTCTAAAATTCTATTATAGCAAGAAAATCTGTAAAAATGAAGCTCATGTTTTGCCAGAATTCTGCAATTGTTAATTTAAATTATTTTAAAACTAAATAAGCACTTACGTATTTTTAACTATTTTTATTGTTCTAAATGGTGCAAAAAAAAAAAAAAAAAAAAAAACAGAACAAGACAAAAAAGAAAAAAAAAAAAGACTTTTGTGAAATATTTGATGTAGTACTAGGATGAGTTTTTTTTTTAGGAAACATTTTACTGTGGGTTTTTTTTAGAGGACAGCACAATATTAGTAGTAGTGTTATATTTTGAGTATCAATAAATATTTAAAAACAAAATTTCTGATGCAAGAAAAGTATCTATTGCATAAATCGTAATTTTATGGCATGGTAAATACACCAGTAGATGTCAAAATTTAGGTTAGAGTCTTTTTTGTGGGTCAAGATTTTTCAGAATTATCTTCAAATTTCTGGATTTTCTGTCATTAAAATACTATGGTGTGCATTATACATGAGACATTTTTTTTTTCCCAATCAAAAAATGTGTTGCCCATACATGAGTAAAAAAAGTATATAAAATATTGTCTTTCTTTCTGAAAATTATGAGTACACACTATTATTCAACACTATTGTTTATTATTTTTAATTTTCATACTCTAACCTCATCTATTATAAGTCAGTAGATGTTTCCTTCTTTTTCCAGTTACTTCAATAATCTCATAGAATTTATTATTATTGTTACAAACTTTTGCATAGATGCCATGGGCCGCACCTGAATTTTGAAATTTTATCGAAATTTTCATAGATTTTTAAAAAAGAATGATTTTTCAAGGTAAAAGTTTTTTATTTATTAACTAAACACGTATGCATTGTAACTGAAGGAAATCAATATGTTTTTTCAGTACTTTCTTGTTGTAGCAGCCCCACAATTACAACAAAGTCATCGCCAAGCCTATATATATGTCATATATGACTATGACTTAGTCATATATGTATATACCTCAGTCATTTGGCAATTCATCCTCAAAGACCACTATAACGAAGAAGTACTGTTTTTCAATTATTAATTCTGAAAAAATGCATCCAAACAGCATAGCATTTACTAATATTTCAATCCGTATGGTTTAAAAATAAAATTTTTACTTTATAGATAAAAATCTAATTTTAGATTAGTTACCCCCTAGTTGCAAATATAGTGGTTTTAAAATATTCATTAATAATTTTTCTATGGTTCTTGTTCTCTTCAGTGGATCAACTGATATTATGACATGAGACTTAGGCGAAGTGCCAGTAAATAATTAGATGAATGTTTAACAGAGCTGTTTGTTTTTATAAAATCTTTTTAAAATAATTTTTTATTATCTGTGGTGCTTAGAGATGTTGGGTTAAAAATAGAAAAATGGAAGATTGTAATCAATAAATTAAAAAATATTTTGTACAGAAAATTATTAGTTAAAAGTGTTAGACTATTTAGCAAAATATTAATAGGGAGAAAGTACCCAAAATCTAAAACAATCTTTTATAAAATTTTGACTTATTGAAAAAAAAAAAAAAAAAAGTGACTATCTTTAAAGCTTTTTAAAAAAATAAAATAAAAGTTTTAAATTTATAAATAGTAATGAAGAATTTGAGTAGTAAGAATTTCTTATGTTTTAATTTTCTAAATATTTCAACATTTTTTGTTACTGTTGATAAAAATATATATATATACCCAAATTGTAACTCAAACCGGTATATTATCTCATTTTTGCATTTTTTTTTCTAGTTTATTTATTGGTTAAACAGAAATGTATGTATTCATTATGCAAGGAAATCTTCTATAATCAGTTATAATAGCTTTCATAGAAATAAATACTTCTGAACTGGAACATAAAAACATTCAATTAATTTCTAATCCATTTCACATAAAAAGCTATTTGCTTTCAATGCTTGCTTTTCTAATGCAATTTTTTTTCTTTTTCCTTCTTAGAAAGTTCACCTTTTGAATTGTGTTATCATTTTAGAAATAATTGTGAAATATGTAGATATTGATTATAATAAAAATTCCTGAAATCAATGTTGATTTAAATTTAAGGAATTTCATTCAACATAGTTTTTGTCAATGTTACCTACAAATGAACTAAAAATTTAATGGGGGCAGATAGGAGATTAAATATTGTAGATTCATCATCAGTCTTTCTGCAAATTACTCTCTCCAAAGTTAATCCTATGTGGTATTTGTAGTTCTCATTAAAAGAAAAACTGAACTCCACACAACATTCTGAACATTTTATAGAATACTGTGGATTCAGATAAATTTCCGACACAATGGAATCAGCTGGATTCGAACACTGGACCTCTGTTTTGAAATTGGAGACTTTACCTCTAAGCTGACTGCCACAATATTTATCACATGTACTCTGCCAAATTTCTTTGGTGATTTTTATTACAGAACTTGTCATAAAAAGGTTAAAATACCTAATTCATCAGCCAGTTTCGATGAAAATCTATAGTTTTTGGGACTGTGGTCAGCAAGATATTTGAAAAATAGGAGCAAAATTAGAAGTACCATTTGGAAGCTATCATGTTCACTTACATACGCACATAAATCATGATCCTCACAGTAACATTTAAAATAAAATTAAATATACATTTCAGAAATATTTTGGCAAAGAAAAACAAAAAGAAAGTACACTGAGAAAAAAGAAGTTAAAAATTTTTATTTTTTTATGAGAAATTTGAAAAATAGAAACACATTCCGAGCTGATAGGATTAACAAAAGTCCTTCCGGCCTGTACCGGGAGGAAAAGGTAGCTTTCCTATATGTTCGTTTTAAAATTTTAGCTAATGTTACACGAAAACAGCAAGTTAAAATGCAAAGAAACGTTTACAAAAGATTTCTTAATACTGAATTTGAATAAGAAATTCGCCAAATTATTGAGCAATAGCCAAATTGGCTTCATTTATGAAGACTTATTTTGGTCGCCAAATTTGGCGATATTTCACCAAATGTCGCCAATTTTGGCGAGAATTTGGCGCTAACGGATATCAATATATATAGTTTTATGCGTATGATTGGGAAAATTATTACAACAATGAAAGAAAATAATCGCGTTAATGTGCTGTTTTGTTTCAAAATGTCAGCCACCCTAGAATTTCAAACTGCTCTATCTCAGCCATTTTTTAAGATAGAGGTAAACCAAAAAATGCTCTGGATTCCTCGTATCAAGGCCTAACACTAAATTAAAAAATAAATTTGAATTTTTAACTTTTTTGTATATTTATTTTAGTTTTAAATTTTTAAGTGGCCGCCATCTTGAAACAAAATGGCAGACCAAGCTGGCCAACGAACTCGGTCGAGACATTGGTGAGCTTAATACACACAATTAGTTTCATCAAAATTGATTTATAAATACGAGCGTTATCATATGACATAGGTCAGATATATATATATATATATATATAAATCAACATTTGTTTGGAGGGTGGTTTTGGGGTCTGGGGGTCATGATCGGTGAAAATATATCGAAATTTTCCGGAACTGCTTTCCTCCGAACGGCTGCAATAGGTAGCTTTATACTTTTTTGTATTGTAAGCTACCTAATAGAGAGAAGAGTTTCAGCTCTGTTTAATAAGGAGTTTTAAGACCTTCAGTCTCAGAACTGATATCAGTTTTTAAAAGATTTTAAACTAATAGTAAATTCATACCTGCCAACTTGTAAGGTTTAACCTTGCAATGTAAGGATTTATGTCAAATTGTAAGGTTGTAAAGATGACAGGTAAGATTGTAAGGTTTTTTGGTAAAACTTGAAATGATTCTTCAAATATGTTACTTATAGAGTAAAAGAATAAAACTGATGCACACATTGTGTTTGTGTTACACAGATGAGTGTTATTAGCAATATGGTAAGTCATGGTGGCCAAATAGTAATTCATAACATGTTATTCTACGCTATGGAATTTTTAGTCATGCTGTGTATTTAAAAAATGTCTCGCAGTAATGCTGAATGCAAAGCTAAAATTTAAAGATTAGAAATTTATTAGATTTTTTTTTTTTTTTGACTTATAAAATATTGTAATAATTAAAAACAAATGAAAATATTGCTATGAAGAAATGTATGACAAAGAATTGTTGGGTAAAGCCAGATCAGCCTATTTAAAGTATAGCAAAAAAGAATTATCAGTGCTAATATTATTTGGGTTATGTCTTTAACTTTCTTTTTTAACTTACACAATTATTCATTTAATATTTTTTGTACTTATCAGTAAACTTTGTATCAAACCATATATTACCTTACCAGATGCCTCCATAAACACTTTTTATGACATATATATTTTTAAAGATGCCCAATGAAGTACATCTTGAAAATTGTAAGGTTTTCTGAATAGAAGGCATGTTGGCAGGTATGTAAATTCTACTTCATATACATAAATAATAGCAGTTTTACTATTAAGAACTTTTAATCACTTTCTTTTATAAGAAGAGATGAAATTTTAGCCATAATGCAAGACACGGATATCTTCTAGCCCATTTCCATTTGGTTATTCTTAATATTCAGAAAAGTTTGCAGTCTTGGCTTGGATGGACATCTTGCACCCCTGCTTAACACAGAAATGAAACAATATTTTAAGTATTTATCTGAGGTTTGACGGAGTTTATTTTAATAATTTTGCTAATCTTATTTGAAAAGGTACACTACATATCAGCAGTTCTTAAATTATGTCCGTGGACTCCATTGGGTCTGAAGTGTGTGTTATGGGGATCTGAAAAAGTGTCACATTCAATGTAACCTTTTTTTACTTATCTAGAATTTCTGAGAAAAATCTTGTAAATAAAATGAAAAAAAAAGTAAGAATACTATTTAGAAGTGCTGTGTAACTATTTTATATATTTCTAATAGTATATCTTGTCCTCAACATACAGTCTGTCTTTTGTGCACCACTATTTCACAATAGTAGTTTTTGCCTTATTTAGTCATAGAAAATTGTTACATGTGAATAAATAAGATACTATTCAGAAATAGTGGTGTTCAAAAGCAGGGCTTTACTAACTTCATAAGATCTGGTAGCCAGTAAAAAGTTCTAGTCGCTAGCAAAATATATATTACGAAAAGGGATCTATGATTAAGATACAAAAGATTAAGAACCGTTGACAAATATGACACACCTTTGATAAGCTCTTTTTTGAAAAAAATAAAAAAATACACAAATTCTTAGTTCACATGTTATTTATTACATATGTACACAACTATCAATACATGTTCTGATACACAGCCATTTTATCAAAAATATTTTGTCACACAATTTAATGCATTCTTCCGCAATACAGATTGATATTTTTTTTCTCAAGATCAAATTATAATAAATTCATTCATTTGATGCATGTATAATACCATAAAAAAAAATTCTGGTTCTATTCTAAATATATATAAATATATATTAATTATATAACTTGATTCCATTGAAATACTGTTGTATCCATATTTTCATACATGCATCGTATCATACATGTATCATATCTTCACTTTATTAAAAGCTATCACATTTGATTTTAGATTGCAAATTATAATGATTACAAATTAAATTGAATGACTGAAATACGTGTTAATTCATAATAATTAAAAATTATTGCACTTTGCTAAAATTACTAAAAAAAAAAATCTTGAAGTTTTCTATCCTGAATATACTATTTATTAGAATTTCACAGCCGTTCAAACTGAAACTACTTTTTAAATATTAATAAACAACAGGCAAAATGTAATATTACTATATATTTTTGTGCAATGAATCTTATTAAAAAATATTTTCAAGTCTACTGCATTATATTTTGTGCCAAATTGTTGATTTAGTGATAAATAAGTTTATAACTTGTTTACCCTATCTCCCAACATAATACGAAATAAAATTGAAGTGTTATCTAAAATTATTAAACTTATAAATAAGAAGATAAATAATAAATATAAAAATTCATCAAACATTCCTAAACAGGTCATTGCAAAAAGACTAAAAAGTTCAAAAAGATAATTCTACAAATGTTCAAATGGCTACTTAAAATGTTAATTAGGAAACAAATTTTTAAGTTCTTGTTAATAAATACTCTTTTAATAAATTTTAATATTATTCTAGTGGAACTAAAAGTTTTAACATTTGAGAATTACAGACTTTAAAACACCTTTACAAAATTCTTAATATTTCTTAAAATCTGATAAAAATTCCACCTGAGACTTGATTTAAATATATGAACCTACATTCGAAGAAATATAAAGTCGATTTAATGATAAATTAATGAAATAAATACTGTGAAAACATAATTATTCATAAAATATATATTTCATAGAAGAAAAACATAACGTAAAAAAAATTCAGATGATTACAGTACTTTGGTTTTTGATGAAGATATATAAAACATATAAATATAGCTAAATATAATGTAAAAACTGATAAATTAGACATATATTCAATTAAACATACTCTGAACTCTATTCAAGTGATAAAAATACATTTACAAGACACAACACAACAGAAATATATTTAAATAAATTGCATATACATACTTTAAAAAGCGTACAAATATGAGATTTATATATAATTAAATTTTAATTACAGCGTTTAAACTTGTTATTTTCTACACAAATTTTATTTCAATAAAGAAAATATAGTCTTAGTTTCATTAGATGAAATATGATTTTCTTATTATGCCATTTATTTTTTGAGTAACATATTAATAAAAAGTTTATATATATATATATATATATATATATATATATATATCTGTGTGTATGTATTTTATTAATTATATTTATTTAAAAAAAATTATAATTCATATTTAGCAGAATCATTTATTTTCTGCTAACAACAAATATATATATTTATTTATTTATTTAAAAAAATAAAAAAAAAGTTACGTTTAAATATATACATTATATATATTTCAACAAAAGATGAAAATAGTTAAAATTACGAATTAACAACTTTAAAACAATTTTTTCAGTACAAATTGCTTATTTTTTTTATAACTTCTCATCATTGTTTCTAGTTATCTTCTTAGTGACATAATTATATTTAAAATTTCAGGATGTCAAACAAAAAGCTTTCAAACATTCATGGAATTACAAAAATCTTCACTTGTGTACTTCTAAATATACAAAAAATCATAATTTAAAACAAAAAGAAATTTTAATAGCACTAACTTACTGACTTCAAACAATTGCAGCAATCTCACTTATACTACTTTATATACATAACAATTTAAAAAAATGCCTATTAGATTTTTAACTGGAAATACTTAAACATTATCGAAAAAATTCAAAATCTATACATTTGTACTCAATAACAAGAATATTAGATTCTTATGATTTCTTTTACCACATTATTTTCAACTACATCTTTATCATTCAAAATTTATAACTTTATTTATTTATTTTTTTTTTTTTTAACCACTCTGATTTAGATGTGCATGACAGTAAAACACCTGTCACAATGTTATTTTTATTCCCCTTTAAAAAGCAATATATTTTGGTTACATACAAATTAAAAACAGTTCAAATTAAAGTGATACTTAAAAGACAAGTCATAAAAAAAGATAAATTTATTCACATTCGCAGAAAACAAAAACATTAATGTATCACAGAAATTGTATTTTTGCTAAAAATCTGACTACTTTTTATGTACATTATTTATATAAAAATGAGCTTTTCTATATTTAAACTTTCCAACAGTTTTCAGTATAAAAGGCAAGATTGAATAAAAACATGAAATAAATAGCAGTCTTTTGTATCAATTTTTGGTACTCAATAGGGAGGTGACATCAAGTCCTCTTTCACACCAGCCTCTTCATCCACTGATGCTTTCAGAGGTTTTCCTCTGGATTTAGTGTCAATTCTATACTTGATAGGTGGACCTAATGTAAATTAAACAGCATTAATTTTAGAATCAATATTAAATCATATAAATTGCATTATTTAAACAAGTGATTCTCAAACTTTTATGCCTTGCATACCCCTTGAAAAAATTACATGTACAGTAAACCTAAAAACAGAAATACCCATTTGATTGGAAGTTGTGTTAAAAAAATAAGTTTAGGGTGTCATTTTTATGCTGAAATATTCAATACAAATACCTAATTTTGACATCATATTTGGCTTTATTCAGTAAGTTTTACCTTAGGATACCTAACAGGAAGTCATTCAGTCAAAAATTTTATGAATTATCAAGGTTTAAAGTTTGAAGCTCATAATTTTAAACTAATTTGAAATCATTTCATAATTGCAATGTAGGTTTTTAAACATAACTCAACATACACTCAAACAACAACTCAACATAACAACTCAACAAACATAACCCAAGTAAAAACTAATACTTGGGGGAATAAGCAGTAAGTTTGAATTTGCATATTTGAAGATTCTAGAAATCAATTTAAGTTGAAAAAATTCTTTTATAATCCATACCTTTTTTCAAAAATAATTTCATAATGTATATTTTTCAAAATAAATATTAAAAAAATTATGAATTGAAATCTATAATTTTTTAACAGAAATATATGTCTCAAACATGCAAATCCAAAATTGCAGCTCATTCTGCTAAATAGTTTTTGAGTTATACTTAAAATACTACCTGCATTGCAATCTGTTTTGCAATGATTACAAATGAATTTAACATTAGAAGTTCCAAAGTTTAAACCTTCGTAATTCCTAAACTGCTTGACCAAATTACTTTTCATTAGATATCCTAAGGTAAAATTTACTGTAAAATCCAAACATGATGTCAAAATTAGGTGTTCATATTGAAAACTTTAGAGTTTGGTACAAGTTCACCATCTAAGCTTAAATTTTTAATATAAATTGAAAGAAGATACAAATTCCCGTAAAATGACTAATTCCGTTTTTCCCCCCTCTTTCCTTGGGATAATTTGGTGATTAAATTGTATGGGGTGTTTTATGTGATGGATGTGCTTGTTTACCAGTTTCCCCAAGGTTTAAAAAGGGGCAGGGTTCTGCTGGTGGGAAAAGGACACTTTTTAATTTCTTAAAGGCACTTTTTAGATTTTAAAGAAACATTTTAGATTCTAAAGGGCAATTTTTTTTTTTAAACTCCTTTTGATTTTTTAAAGACATTTTTAATTTTTAAAAGTCAAAGCAATCTTTTCAAGACACAAAAATGAGCCAGTATTTACTATGTAAGAAAATATTTTAATACTAAAGGCACAATTCTTTAAGACTAATACTAAAGGCATAATTCTTTAAGGCTGAGGGACAACAAGGCTGCTGTTTTTAAAAACAAAGAGCAGGCAGAGTGCAGAATCCTCCTGAAACTGTCAGGAGAAAACTCTGTCCTTGTACATTTGTTGAATTTTTTGGATTATCTTGCTGAGGTCCAATTGTTAAAGTACACTTCAACATCTAGTGTGTTTTTACATTTTGTTTTAAAACAATCAAGATCTTACTAGGAAATAATTTAATAGGAAAAGAGGGTGTTGGAAGATCTAGAAAGAAATTGTTGGAGGTGATAGAAAAATACCTTAGAGAAAATCAAATTATAAATTAAAGGCCATGGATCAGAAGATCTGGTAAAATACATAGTAAGGGAGGCCAAAATTCAAGGGTTGTAGTGTCATTATGTATGTATTTTAATACAGTCAATGTGATGAAATTTTCTTTTCACTAACTCAGCTTTGAGACATGTTGATTATTGACACAATTTCATCACAAACATTTTAGAATAGTGGTACTTACTATGCAGTCCTCCATTTCATTTCTTGCAGCTCTGCAAGTTGGTCATATAATTAAGTATATAGATATATTAAATATATATGTAGAATATATTGGAGATTTACTGGTGCATCCATACTTATTGGTGCAGGTAGACATCATATAAATAACTTGAAATATTTGGCTGGTAAAAATAATTACTCGGGACCTCCCCATTGATTGAACTTATTTATTTAACATTTCTGTCATATAATCAAAGTTGTGTGACTTCATAGGAGGCCCCAGGAGCCATAAATACGAATTTAGAGACTCGCATTTCCATAAGTTAAGTAGGCGTCTAAAATCTACCAAATCTGTCATTTTCGTGTGGGTTAATCTGGAATTTTGATCAGCACTTGTAATGTTTTCTAGCAGGGGATAAAGGTGTCAAATTGGGAGGAAACTTAAAAACTTAATTAGTTTAATATCTTTTGATTAATGCCTGGATCTGGGACGTGAGCAAGGGTTGGCCAATCTCAGCTGTAACATTAACCACAGATGCTTGCAAATAGCATTTAGCTTGCACTTTGAACCTTAAAGTTGGTTACAATTTTATATCTCAAACTGATATTTGTTGGGCTGGGAAAACAACTTAAAAGACATATCATCTTTTTTTCTTGTTAATAACCCCAATACTGGAGTAGAATATTGCAAGTCTGGTCTATAGCATTTCATCTCCCCTTCAGGAACCTCTCTTATTAAATAATGGATATTATGTACCTCGCAGTTAATATTAAATTGTTAACACTGGTTGAAATTAATATTTACATATTAATAATTAGTATACAGTCATTATAATATATAGACGTATGGCTGCAAAAACATAAGTACAGCCCTTAAGCTTACTTTTCTACCAGATTTTAGCTCTTGGAGAAATTTTAATGAGTTTCACTGCCCAAGAACCTCTGTGTATCACATTTTATGAAACACTGAGTTGAACTATTTAAAATGAAATAAAACTTAAATAAAATATTATTTACTATATAAAATTAATTTTACAATAGAAATTAATGATGATATCAATTAATGAAGATTAATTATGTAAATTACATTAGTTAACAATTTAGAATAAAACAAATTTAATTAAATATTACTTACTAACAAAAGATAAATTTGATTTAATAACAGAAGTTAATCCTTTCACCATTTGAAGGTTTTCTGTATTTTCATAAGTATGCTTGTAAATCCCAGGATATATATTTTTTTAATCACAGTTTGATGCTATAATATATTTTATATCCGCTCATTCTATATATGGTTCAAAAAAGAATTCCATTAAAAATATTTTTGTCTACAGCCATTTTAGCATGACTTCTAGAAGCAGAAAAACACAGGCCTAACGGTTAAAGGGTTAAACATCATAACTAGCTAACAGTTGAGAATAAAATATACCTTAAATCAGTTGTGATCTAATAAAATTACATGGCACATTTTGCATTAAACAACTTGCTATGAAATATTACTTCCTGATTTTACTGATTATTTCCTGATTACTCCTGACAGATAAATTTATTTAATAATAAAAAATTAAATCATAGAAAATGCAACAATTCCTAAATTAGAGTAAAATAAAAATTTTATTGAATCATTATTTAATAAGTTAGAATGAAATACAATTTCATAAAATATCTTTGCCTAATAAAAGTTAGATAAAATTCATTTTGAAGTAGAAATTAAACGATAGAAACTGCATTAGATTAATTAGAATGCAGCAAGAAAATTTATTTTAGAACAAAGATACATAAAGAAATAAATGAAATTGATTTTTCAATCAAAATTAAGTAACATTAATTGAAATATTTAACATTTTAGAATGATATACAACTTTAATATTTTTAAATAACTCCTTACCAACTATACTCAAGAACACAGGTAGGAAAATCAGACCATGAGCTGCACCTATCAAAACAATTCCAAGATACATGCGGAAATAAAAAATCTGGAATATCTGTGACTTTGAAAAGGCTAAAACTATTATGCCTCCAAACTTTGTTAGTGTGATGCCAGACAAGATCTAAAACAAATTATCAAGGGAAAAAATTCAATAAGAATGTAAACTATATTAAACATTTCATTTATAATAATAAAAAAAAAACATGAAAAATTATGTAAGGTACACCGGAACAAATGTACAAACGGGGTAACTGTGTACACCACCCCTAGTGCACAGGTCTTTTGTAAGAAAAAAAAAAAATAGCACCACTCTAACACATTCAACCCCCATATTAAATATAAATGTAATTTCATAATTTATTTATTTGATAAAGTTCCCTTTGTGTTGGCTTGGCACCCACTGGAGTAGAGGACTCTTTTCTCAAATATTTATATGCAGTTTTGGTTCAAGTACAATAATTTTTAGTATTTAAAATATGTTAAAGTAATTCTTAGTGATTTTTAATAATATTTGATCTATTATTCCCAGTAATATGTGATCAATTGATTATTTATTTTTATATAATTTGTTTTCTGAATTACCCTGTATAGATATAGATATTTTTAATTAGCTCAATTTGATATAAAAAACATGGTTTTTCCACGTCTCTCAGTGATTTTTTGCGTCATAGGCAGAGTAGATATTTACTAAATTTCAGAATGCAATTGTAGATGTATACTAAATTTCAAGAAATCACATGCTTTGTTCCTGAAAAAAAAAAGTTGTATGCAAAATGAAAAAGAAAATGTATTTAATCGAAATTCATATATTTTTACTGCAAAAATATAATATTAAAGTGCTTATTCACAGCGTGAGATCGGATTATTTTTATATAAGCATGAGGATGTGTGACACAGTTCGGCTTGTCACATATCTTCTTTCAAACAGCAGCTTGTGTTTTTCCCCCCTTTATATATGTTTCAGATTGTTTAATTTAAAAAAAAAAGGAAATCACTATACAATGTTTAATTCTTATGATTATTTTTCTGTCATAATCATGTACGATTTTCAGCGAAGTTACCAATTTATTAATATGTGGTATGTAAATTTCACATATACCACGTGTTAGTATTGTGTCTACCCATGTTAGCTGTGGATAGCGATACGACACAAACATATCTTTGAAATGTTAGGTGGACTGCAAAATACTAATATAATAAAGTAAAAAGTGGGTAATTGAAATAGTAAGATAATAAGAATAGTTATAAGAAAGCAACATAACAAATATAGAACTTTTATTATATTAGCTATATCTATTTTAATAAAATAAAAATGTTTATTTCTCTGTATGTCTGTGATGACTAGGAAAATCTACCGCAGAGGTATGAAAACTTGGATGAGGATAGACGGAGGCAAGTCTGAATGCATCTGAGGCTTATATTTTTCCTTTTTTGTTAATTAACCAAAATAATAATTAAAAACTATAATGAGATCGCAAAATAGCACACTATCGCAGTTATCTGAATGAAAACTGCAATTCCGAAGATCTTGAAGCAGAGATGAAAAACACAGGGAAAAACATTCCTTTTCTTCATTTTTTGAAACTGTTGCCTTTTCTGTTCAGAACGAAATATGGAAAAACAATAAATACCCACTCATTGCTGGTATTGTTACCTTTCTAATGATGTCCTTGTTTAAAATATATATATATTCCAGATGTTGATTTAGTAAGGAGAAGGAGGGGGTCTTCCACATATTTACAAGTCCACATCTATTATCCTGATTGAAATAAGAAAAAAAACAAAAAATACTCACTTATTCATGGTACTTTTGCCTTATGTCTTTGTTCTTAAAAATATATATTAATATTTGCCTTCTCAAAAAAAGTTTTTAAATGTATGTCTAGGGTTTAAAATAACATTTATATTTACTATTTCAAAAATATTATTTTCTGGAAATCCTTTCATGAATTCCTTAAACTTTTTTTTCTTCTTTCTCTCTCTCAGTACCTTTGAAGATAATTTCCTGTTATCCTGCTTTATGACATTTTCCGATGTGTTTTCATTTCTGTGCATGCCCTGGGAAACCTCTACATTTTGAACAGTGACTGATATAATTTCAAGTTTTAAAAAGGAACTTTTGGTCAGAGTTGAAAGTCAAATATAGAAATTAAATCGGCAATCGTTATAACGAGGGCCACATAGTTTATTTAAAAATATAAAATCATACAAATTCGAGGGTGTACGCCGCCAAATGCAGTGGGACCTCAATATTGGGTTCATTTAGGAAGATAAATTCATTCCATACTGATTTTAGGTATATTTAAAGTTATTATCATTATCATGGGCTCGGGCTACGCCAGTCTTTTGTTTAAAAATGTAAAATCAAAACAGAAATGAGAAGGTGTAGCACAACCGGTGTACACTGCCGAAGGCAGTAGGGCCCCAACTTTAGGTTCATTTCGACAGATTTTCATTTAAAAATATAAAATCATATAAATCCGAAAGTGTATGCTGCCAAAGACATTGCTTTAAAGATGATTTAATTTATCAACCAAAGCAGTGTGTAATAAATTTAGGCAAATGCTGCCTGCTTCAATGAGCTGTGAATTCTTACAACTGACTTATTTTTATATTGATATAGCTGAAATTATTTCTTTATTTTTGCATTTTTAAAGAGTTTAATAATAAAAAGAAGTTTTTTTAAAAAAAATCAAAATTTAAAAATATAATCAAAATTTCATAAAAAATCTTTTGATGAGTTTTAAGTCTATCCAGGATAATTTGGCTGGTGACCTTGAAAGAGTTCATAATGCTATGGAGGAAAGGAAGTTACCGACATAAATGGTACAGCAAATGCAATACTTAATTAAAAACTAAATTCTGCTAGTTGTTTAGGCGTGATTGTTCCTTAATTAATGAATAAATCCATCTGAATTTATGTTACTCATTGGCCAAGTTATTATGGACAGACTGTAGCTAATACTAAACAGGTCTGTTGCTCTATTAATTTTTACTATAATAAAATGATGTTACTGGTGTAATGAAGCAATACTTATAAAATGACATTTAAAAAAAAAAAAGATAGAAAACTTACAGAACTACCCATGGTAGCAACGGAATTTCGAGCTCGATCAACTTTAGTGCCTTCAGTACTGAATGCAAACGAACGAATTATGTGGGAGCAGAATTCAACACAGATTCCAACAGCCTGAAATATTAATTATGAAATTATTCCCACACAAAGGATTGCAATTATTCATACAGAAAAGATAGAAATTAATAAATAAAGAAAATGCATTTTGAACAATTTTTTCCTTACGAAAAAAGCCACATATATTAAGTTTTCCTTTTATTGTTAAATAAAGCCCCCCAGGAACCTGAGTATTTAAAAATTTGCCAGAATTAAAATAATAGTTTTTTTTTTTTAATGCAAATATATTCTCTCTTACTCTTTTTTTTTTTCTTTTACTTCTATAAAGATTTCTTCTTAACTCTATATTTTCAAAAATAACGTTGTTTAATTCATTCTAATATAGTTATTATAGCTATGTTTAATCAGATACTAAGCTGTAATTATTTTTTATATTAATAACACTAAATTACAATATAGCAATTGCAGTAATTGGTAGAGAATAAAATATCACAATTTCTTATTCAAAATCCAGAAAAGAATTTTATAACAGCTTTTTTTTTTTTTTTTCTTTGGTAAAAACAATACCACCATATTCTTATAAATTAAAATAACATTGAATATGCATGCAATGTCTTTATAGAAAATACTTTACTATAAACAATTTAAGTAGCTGGTTTGTATAAACTTAAAAAATGGTTAGAAGATAAAAATATAGAAACTTAAACAATCCACAAAACATAAATAAGCTGACTTACCATAACAAGATTCACAAGAGATACAGCATTCATAGAAATGTCCCAGTAGGCCATTAAACCAAGCAAATCTTGTAAGATCATAAGAATAGTGAAGACCATGATGATGGCAGAGTGAAAATCTAATCCCATCAGCAACAGGGTGACTACAAATATCTCACCAATGGACAGACTAAGGCTGATGACCGCATCTTTTGTGATATCGAGGTATTGCTCATAATACACATAAAATATGCTGAAAAGATAAATATCAAATATTGTTAGGCAACAAGGAATAAATTGTATAGTCACATTAAATAAAAACTAAATATCACAAAATTTGAATGTTTTAATGTACATAGAAAATTATTACAACATTACAGGTCTTTTAGATATTAAACATTGATCAGTAAGTAAACAAATTTATTTCAAAGTACTCAAAATGGTTAAATCATAAACAGCTTTAAAAAAAATTTCAGACTGGATATCTATTTTTACATATAAATCGTAAAGCCAAAAGCTTGCTAACTCTCTTATGCTGTTGCTAGTAGAACTGACATCCAACTCTAGAAAATTGTGTTCCAAAACTTAGAGTCTATCAAATAAATTTTATTCTAAAAAAATGTAACAGTTAGTTTCAAAATTACACAGTGATAGTGACAGATTTTAGTGATATTCACAATGTATTGCTTCATTGTTTGGTAATTTTAAATATAAAATTGCCACACAATGAACAATTTTATGCAGTGACCAATGGTCATCTATGCAGACAACAGTCAAATTTCACATGTTCACATATCATGTACACCTTGATTTTTTAAGTAAATTTTGAGGAGTAAAACTAAGTGGCATACATGAAAAAAATATGGTAATTCCATTATTTAGTCTTATTTTTAGTTTTAGTTATTCTTACTTTTAGTCCATAATTTAGTCTTTTTAACAGAATTCTGTCACATATGTAAACTACAAGACAAAAAAAAAAATAATAATAACACTAACTGTAAAATATCCTCGTCACAAAAGTGTTACATTACAATAACAGCAAAGAGGAATAATATACAAGAGAGTGAAAATATTAATTACCTGTAAGGAAATACTTCAGGATGAGGATCAGAGACATTGAGCTGCTGCAATGTTTTAGTGATATTAGTAGATATTTCACGAGCTGATCTCAAAGCCCCGATATAATCATGAGATGTCTTCAATATTGTATGATAAGCCATGAAATGTGTGGCTGAAATAAAAGATTTACAACCATATTTTTAAATACAAGAATTTAACAACTATCTCTCAAAGTTACCAGTCATATTAAAAATAATAATAAAGGATTTGTAGTGGATCAACTATGAATTTTTATGATTTCTTTATTTGATACTGTATTTAGACATGATACTGTATTTAGACATGAAAGAAGACAAATAGTTTTATCAGAGTTTTATCAGTTTCCCCCAGACAGTTTCAGAAGGGTGGTGCACCCTGCCTGCCCTTTGGTTTACAAAACAGCACCCTTCTTGCCCCTCATAAAATAATTAGAACCCTTCTTGCCGCCCCAGTAAAATAATTAGTACCCTTCTTGCCCCTCAGTAAAAAAAGTGCTTTTTCCCCTTTTTGCATTAAAAAATTTGCTTTCTTAGCAAAAATTGACTCAATGTTGTCTTGAAAAGAGTGCTTTGACTTTTAATTATCAACAGTGGCTTTTAAAACCAAAAGAATACCTTTAACGATTAAAAAAGTGCCCTTTTCTCACCACACCAGCAGCATCCTGCCCTTTTTTAAACCTGAAGGAAACTCTGGTTTTATGATTTTAATAAGGTTAAAAAAAATGTATTCTGGGGAAGAGGTGAGTAAATATATTTATTAGGAATGTTTATATTAAAAAATAAAGTATCAAATTGATATGGAAATTAAAAACGTGTATTTGCTAAATATATTTTTAATAATGATGTGTGCAATATAATATAACAAATAAAACATTAAGTTGATTTTTCAGTGCTAAAGTTTTACTGTTTTCAGAATGTTTCAAAAGGAGAAGGTAGAGTCATAAGTTATTCAGCAGTCAATATTGAGATACTCACAAATATTTCATATCCACTAGTTTTTATAATTTTATTTATACTTATTTAGCTATTTTTATTTTTTTCTGTTATGTCAACATAAAGTTACAAGGATAGCACAAACTACTTACTAAAAGGTAAAAAGATATAATACAGTAAAACCTGTGAAAATGGAACCTGCCTATAATGGAATCTTGTCTTAAACGGAAAATCTTTATGGTCCTAACAGAAAGAATACAATGAACCTTTACTTGCTAAGATAGAAACCTGTCTAAATTGGATTTTTTTCTTTGTCTTTCACAATTCCTTCTTAGCAGAGTTTAAAGTATAAATAAACAAATATTATGTTTTGTACATCAATAATGAGATATGTTACTATGGCAAAATCATAACAATTAATAAAGGAAGCATTAGGCCAACATTTTGAATATACATTTCTAAACTTTTAAATAATTGTCATGTAAATTTAACTAAGTACATCTTAAGCAGAAGAAACCTAAATCAAACAACATTTAAAATGAAAGAATATGTATGGTATTTTATCACAAAAATATCAACAAATTTTAATGCAATTAAAAATTTAATCAACCAGTGTTTTGTGTAATTATTATTATTATTTATGTAGCAAAAATCTTCATGTGATCACATTGTTAAAATTAAAATATGATGAGATTGTATCTAAAAGAAAAATTATAACATTCTGTGATATTTTTTCTTTTACATGACCTTTTGTTTTGTAGGACACACTGAATAACATTTATAAAGACAATCTATATATACACTGCTCAAAACAATTAAAGGATATTGCAGTTTTAGGTGGATTTTGTATCTGGGAAACTTTGTAGCTGATTGATACATGGTCGACAGACATAGTAGGTTATATGAGAATAAATTACACATGTTTGGCAGAAAAAAATGCATTTTATTGCGCATTTGTGTACAAAAGGAAAAAAACACAATTTGTGCATATGAGAAAAAAAGAATAAGAAAAGGTGTTTTCTTCAAAGAAAATCATTTTCAGTAGGGGGTATGGTTTCCACGGGCGGCCAGCAACGTTGAACACCTTTGAGGCATGGACTCAATGAGGCTATTAATGACGAGTTGGGGTATTCTGCCCCACTCTTCCAGAAGAGCTCTTTCCAGTTCTTGGAGAGTTTGTGGGGGTTGTTGGCGGCCAGAAACTCGTCTTCCTAGAGCGTCCCAAACGTGCTCGATTGGATTCATGTCTGGAGAACACGCTGGCCATTCCATTGCAACGATTCCTTTCTCGAAAAGGAAATCCTCCACCAGGTTTGCACGATGTGGCCTGCAGTTATCGTCCATTAAAATGAAGTTATCTCCGATTGCTGCAGCGTAAGGGACTACAATAGGTCTGAGGATCTCATCCCTATATCGGCGACCAGTCAGAGCTCCATCTCGAATGATGTAGAGGTCAGTGCGCCCGTCAATGGAGATGCCACTATACACCAACACTCCTCCACCGCCAAATCTGACACTTTCGTGCACGAACGCAGGATTATTCCTACTGCCACGGTCCCTCCAGATGCAAATACGCCTATTATCCGGATGCACAGAAAAACGGGACTCGTCAGAAAACAGAATATTGCTCCATTCATTTCTCCACCAGTTGACATGCTCGGTTGCCCACTCCCTGCGGTCGCGACGATGCCTTGATGTTAATCTAACATCAAGTCGCCATCGGTCGGCGAGCATACAGACCATGGAGCCGGTTTCGGACAGTCTGAGTTGAAATCGTGGTGCCTGTAGCCGAGCGAAGGTGTTGTTGGAGAAGAGTAGCGTTCATGTTTCGGTGTCTCCGAGCTGTTAACGCTAAATACCGATCTTCATTGGGCGTTGTTGCCCGTCTACGACCTTGCCCTGGTCTTCGGCCTGCACATCCACTCTCCAAAAAACGGTTCCAATTCCTGGAAATGACACTTTGTGACACTCCAATGGCTTGCGCTACTTCGGCTTGAGTTTGGCCCCTTCTAACATACCAACAATTCTCCAAGCTTCTGAATCTGTCAAATGACTTCACTGAGACATCGTACTCATCGAAACAAAGCAATCACTGAATGCCGATCATCCTTGTCTTCATTCTCTTTTATCCAGTTGAAAGTCAAATTTCATTCGCTGCCGCTGAAGCGACGTTTTTGACGTCGAACTCAAAATTTGCATACTCCACAGTTTGAAAACCAGAAAAATTTGCATTTGTGATTCTCTTCTTCTATTTTCGGCAAAAAAAATTTCGTTTATATCTTTATTTTATATAAAACTTCAAATATCCTTTAATTGTTTTGAGCAGTGTATATATTTCTCTTATGTAGCATGAAAAAATGGCTGAATTTGTAGCTTTCTGTTTGGCAACAACCGTAGTAAAACAAAATAAAATTGCTTTATTAGATTCCGAAACTTGTGTCATATTTAAAAGAAAAATTTCAATGATTTTTACAAAATGTAAACGTATTAAAATGATTCTGTTTAATTATGCACTAATCACGGAAGAGCAGAACACAGATTATTTATTGAGAATAATATTAAGTAATAGAATAACAGTAAGTAATCTATCATAGTAAGTAATATGTAAAGTGAAATGTTCCGGTGATGAAAATGACGTAAAAGCAAAAGATGTATTTTCATACATGAATCAATTTTGCCAAAACTTTTTCAGTGATGATGTCATATTTACTGATGCTTATTCCTGCAGCTAAATAGACTGAACTCTTGCTATTTATTTAAATATCCTCGGTATGTAAAAAAGAAAAATATTTCTGAAAATTGTACAATTTCCAATTAATTATAATAAATATTTAATGAAACTCAGGAATTTTAAAACAATTTATTAAATGACACTCTAATCTCAGCAGGGGTGAATGGCTCTGATGGTAAAAATGATGTCAGATTTGAAAGAAACTGTGCATTTCATATAGACTCCAAAAGTACAATGGCAGACTGTAGAATTGTTTCAAACAAGCAACCGATTTCTGAGTAGGTTTTCAATTGTATGAAAGAACTATCAGCAGGAAAAGTATAGCAACAGACAGGAAATGCATAGCAACGGTTTATTAGGAACTCCCATGATCTTTAGAGTCTATATAAAGCTAAAATATTTTAGTATACGATTTTGTCAATATGACATCATATTCACTGACCTTTAGTTTTAATTCAGCAAATTCAAATTCAGAGCAGGAACTATTTTTAAATACAGCACGATCTTTCAGCCAATGTATGAATAACAATGGTCATTGGTTCATTTTATGGTCACATGACCAGGGCTTGACAAATGCGGTTGCCAGGTTGCCACTGGCGACCAACTCTTGTTATCTGGCGACTAAGTTTTTAAACTGACATTTTTTTTTTTTTTTTTTTTTTTACAAAAATGTAACTAAAAAATTAGCACAAACGACATTTTGTCTCTTCAATACTCCTACTCGTGTGGGCAGCAAGTGCAGTGATATCCTTCTTCTCTCGTAATTTTAGTGGAAAAGCCAAGGCATTTTCCATTTCATGCATATAAAATGTCATTCTTTTCCGCTTTAATCGAGTAGCATGTAAGTTTCAAATAAGATTTTTGTATTCAGAATTAAAACTGATTAATCTATCACATTCATTTTAAAGAATAATAACATATAAGTGATTATAAGTAATTCATTCGAAGTAAATTTATAAAATTTAATTAAAATTTCAAGAATAATTCATTTTGATAAAAATAATATGTATTTTTTAAATATTTCTTCCCCTCTTAAAATGCTTGACGCCTAGTGCCTGTGTTCATCACACACGTTGGACAATAGTTCGGCGTCACTCTGTCTTGGAGACAAGTGTCTGGTACTGGGTTGTTACTCAAAAGTACTTTATAATTACATTGTTTGGATTATTATATGCAGTAAATGGAAATAAAAAATCATTGATTGCACATCAGAAGGGTAAGGTATTTGTTTTTGTTTTTATTTATTCTTAAATTCTTATTGTAGATCGTTGGATCAAAATAAACCTCAGCTGGTTGCTGATTCCGATTATGTAATCCCAGAGCAGCAAAATGTTTATCTTTTCTTTTCTTTTCTTTTCAGTAATGCATATTACGTACTAACTGCCGAGTTATTTTGCAAACAACACAGTGTTAAATTAAATTTCTTGTAAGATGTCTCATTATAGATGCTGCAAAGTTACAAAATATTAAGAAATAAACTTGAAATTATATTCAAACAAAAAAAAATAAGCTTTTATTTTTAATTTGGCTAAAAGAGTTCATTAAATGAAAATTTTGAAATAATAAAATCAGAATTATTGGATTGAATTCGATAGGCTAAATAGGCAAAAATCGTTTTCCAGCTTCACTATTTTATCGATGCTCTCTCATCAGATATAGATTTTGTAGCACTCAATTATTCGGACATTTGAAGCATTTGGCAGTCAGCATTTCCCGAACATGTCGGATAATCCAGAGTTTACAATATTTCCTTTTTTATCTTTTTTTTTTTTTTTTCAGAGATATATAATTTTGATAAGTTTCCTTAGAAAACTTAGTTTTATTATCTTTTTTAACTATGTACTATTATAAACTATGTAACTAATAATTCTAAACTATGTTTGTCATTATTTTTTTTTCACTTAATTCATAAAAAAACTTTTGTGCTTTTTGAAAATCAATAACGGGGGTGATGGAGTTAAATTTTTTTTTACTGGCGACTAGAATTTATACCTGGCTACCAGATTTTTTCAAATTTGTAAACCCCTGCACATGACACATTCAGCAAAACAGCTTTTTGATTTACAGTTTCTTTTAAACACAGCAGAAAACGTGTTGTTTACGTTTTCTTAACTTGCCAAGCGTCTGAGAGATATTCTATTTTTCACGTTGAATGAACTTTAGACGATGATTGTTGATTTATATTAAACTATCTTGCTATCATGTAGTATTTTTCTAAGTTTTTAAAAATGAATTTAGCTATGTTGTACAATATTATAGGCTCAATGAACAAAGTTTTAAATTAATTGTGTTTCCAAGGCAATTTCTTCAGTTAATTATTTTAAATTTCATAATGTTAAAATGATATATGGCCATAGGTAGCACCAACTACTAAATGAATTTTTAATTGTGTTTTCAATATTTTTTTTTACATTAAAATAATTTGCAAATTTCATATGTTAAAATGATTTACGATAGTACTCATTCTGGATAGAGTTGCTGCAAAAAGTGGTGAGCGTTCTCAATATGAATTGTGTCACAATTCACGGGGGTTGGAGAGCATTAGCGAGCAGGGGATAAAACCCCCTAGAGTCATATATTTTTCTTTCATGATTAAAGTTCAGGAAATTATAGGTACAGAAAATCCTTTTTCATTTCACTAATTATAGTAGTTCTTTGAGGCAGCACAAAGGGCAGAAATCATTCCAGCAAAGTCCTGGAAACAACAGGATCAGATTACTTCATCAGACACTGAGTGCATATCGAAACAAATTTAAGACTGGCGATATACAGGAATTCAAATGCATAGCAAAGCAGGAGAAGGATATTTTCAAACTGCATAGAACAATCTGTGGCAACTAGTTGTAAGATATTGCTGGATGTTACTTAACTTTATATTGTGTGTTTGGATGTTAACTGTAGCTGATAGCTAAGAACTAAAACAAGTTCTATTGGGACTTGACTTTTTTATTTCTTTAAAGATACCATATCGTCCTTTTTAAAGTCATTCCTAAGTTGCAGCAACAATTCAACCGATTTAAATCTTACATTGTTCTGAGAAATGCACCCACGAGTGCCGTGAAGAATGTTAGCCAGCCATTTAACCAAAAAAGGCCAGTGTTTTCTAGTGTAAGCCACTTTCATTCACATACTTATGATTTTTCCCAGTAGGGGATGAAATAGTCATTTGGGTAAGAAATTTGACTCTTGCCTATATAATCACAGAAAAGTGAAAGTTACGCTAAGACCAGCAATTTTTGTCTTAAAGTTAATTCAAATTTAAGGTCTTTAAGTAATAAATGCTGGACTGAGAAACAAATTAGGACAAAAAATTTTTAGTATTAGATTTAAAAGTTAGGAAAAATAAACTGGGAATTTTAACTAAATTTTGAATTTTAAAAGTGTTTTCTTTTCTTATTCTTTCATTGATATACATACAGGTTGTCTAAAATATCTAGCAAAAAACTTTTAGGGGAGGTAGGGTACATCATAAGAATTGAGAATTGGATTGCAATCTATGACCGGAAACTGTCATCGTATGCCGCTAGGTACTCTGCACGAGAGCACTGGAGGGGAAAGTAAGGATTTACACATTTGTGTGGAAGCCAGCATACGAAGATCTCAAAGCTCTCGGGTATCATGAGCCTGTGGAGTCTGAAATGGAACTCGTTGTGGCAAGGCTCATCTGTGCTGCTGCTACAATCAAAGAAACTCCCTGTGTGTTCGACCGTGTCCAGCAATCATTGTTCTGCCAGTGTCGGGCATGCTTGGTGCCTGATGGTGTAAATTTTGAGCATCTGTTGTAATGTTATGAGCTGTATTCATCTTGTACGCCATTTGTACTCATGATGTCCAATAAATGTTTCCAATTAATCACTCTCTTGTGTCCTTTCCAGTCTTCTACCTCTGCGACCACTTTCCCTTGATGTTTCCGGTCATGGGTTGCTATGCAATTTTCAATCCTAATGATGTGTCCTACCCTCTCCTAAAAATTTGTCGCTATATTTTTGAGACACCCAGTACATATTATACAAAGAAAATGTAACACTGCATGTAGTAGTAAATATATGAGTTCTTCAATATAATAAATACTTGCCAACATCAGAAAATTACAAAATGTAAAGCATTACACAAAACATTTTTAAAGATTTATATTAAAAAATAATTAAAAAAAGGAAAAAAAGTTATTTTAATGATAGCTTTATAAGCAAACATACAAATTTTCAAATATTTAACAATTAATTTTGAGGTTTTTGAAATTACCCATACACTTGGCATACACACAGGTACTTTATTCAAGATTTACCGAGCTAATGCATCTTAAAAAGTGTGCATCAATGCATCCCAAAATGTTTGATGTAAATTTCACATACAATAGATCAACCAGTGTAAGAACATTGCTAATCTTAAATCCCTTTCTTTTCTTTAAATAAAAAATATCATCGGTAAGAAAATTATTTAACATTTATTAATATTTATTAAAAACAAATGCTATCAATAATTAATATTTTTAAACAATCAAAATATACCTTCGATTGTTTCATTCTTGATTTCCAATGCATTTGCAAAGGCTGCATGACCCCTAGCAATGCAAAACATGATTACAATTAGTTATGTTTCTTAATGTATCTTATAACATTTAATAACTATAAAAAGTTCATTCTTAAATATCTTTATAAAACACATTATGTCATTAAAAATAACTAGTACACATTATGTTTCTTAATTATAAATGAAGCAACATAAATATATTAAATATAAATAAGCATGCACAAACTAGAGATTAAGATTTACTTAAAATTTTAACTATATATTCAAATGATAGTGTTCTGAAATATGACAATTAGTTGATTATCGAAAGAAAATTAATATATATATATATATATATATGTTATATATATATATAACAATCATTTTAGATTTATTGTAAGAAAATTCTTAAGGTTGAGTAACTAAAATACTGCTAATTTTACTAATCATATTAAACAAAACATTTTAAAGTAATATTTGTTAAATAGAACTATAAGATTGGGAATGTGGTTTGAGTGAATGCTCAATTTTTGTAGAAAAAAAAAATATTTTGGCCAAGTTGTAACAATATACTTGAAATAAATAAAAACAAATGATTAAGTCACTGTAACCCTGTGACAAAGTAAATGTATTAGTTTTAATGGTGACTGTATGTTAATTTACTGAAGTTTAATATCTTGTAATAAATTATTTAAAAAATACTAACTTCAGATTTTTTTTTTAATTAATACTTTCTAAGAAATTTGAAAATTTATTTTCAGTTTATAGTATTTTTTTTATAATTTATTTATTTATTTTTTTAATACAGACAGGATGGTTGATATTTTGATATCATTTAATTATTTTCTTTTAAATCTTGCAATGTTTCAATATAGTTCTATTGAGTATAAACAAGTTTTTTAAAAAATAAGTTAGACAATCACATATACTAATTATGATTTTTTTCCCCTGTTTTTCCACAAAAATTTATAAATGATCATTTTTACTTTCTTCTATCTATAATAGAAGAAAGTATTGTAATCGAAATTTTTTTCGACTTCCGGTTTTTGACGGATTTACACGTTTTAGGGGTCAGAAATTCTGAAAAACATGTTTTTACAATGTCTGTCTGTCCGTCTGTGTGTGTTTTCATTGTACCATCTAAAAGTGTATGAAGTTGTGCTTCAAATTGAACCACATTTTTTTTTCTAGGTTTTTGGCTATGGCAAGCAGGTTCTATCAGAATTTGGGGATACTTCGACGAAAGGCACTGTGATCAATATTTTTGTTCCATTTTCACTATTGTACCATCTAAAAGTGTATGAAGTTATGCTTCAAATTGAACCACATTTTTTTTCTAGGTTTTTGGCTATGGCAAGCAGGTTTTATCAGAATTTGGGGATATTTCGACGAAAGGGGGCGCTGTGATCGATATTTTTGTTCCATTTTCATTATTGTACCATCTAAAAGTGTATGAAGTTATGCTTCAAATTGAACCACATTTTTTTCTATGTTTTTGGCTATGGCAAGCAGGTTCTATCAGAATTTGGGGATATTTCGACAAAAGGGGGCGCTGTGATCGATATTTTTGTTCCATTTTCACTATTGTACCATCTAAAAGTGTATGAAGTTATGCTTCAAATTGAACCACATTTTTTTCTAGGTTTTTGGCTATGGCAAGCAGGTTCTATCAGAATTTGAGGATACTTCGACGAAAGGGGGCTCTGTGATCGATATTTTTGTTCCATTTTCACTATTGTACCATCTAAAAGTATATGAAGTTATGCTTCAAAATGAACCACATTTTTTTCTAGGTTTTTGGCTATGGCAAGCAGGTTCTATTAGAATTTGGGGATACTTCGACGAAAGGGGGCGCTGTGATAGCCATTTAAAGATTTCAAATTCAAAAAATGTGCAAATTCAAAAAAATTAGAAATCCTAAAACTTTTTTTCGTTAAATGTTCGGCCTTGATCCGGAGCAATTTTTGTTTTGCCTCTATCTTAAAAAACAGCTGAGATATAGCGGTTTGAAATTTTAGGGTGGCTGACATTTTCAAACAAGACAGCGGAATTTCATCCATAAACGGGTTTAATTTATGAGTTTTAGTTAACATGATTTCGGCAAATTTTCTTTCATTGTTGTAACCATTCATCCTATTACAAGGTTATCACTATATATTTATATTCGCCAACGTCAAATTCTCGCCAAACTTGGCGACAGTTGGCGGAATATCGTCAAATTTGGCAACCAAAATAAGTTGCCATAAATGAAGCCAACTTGGCTGTAGAGGACTAATTTGGCGATATCTTCATTCAAATTCAATGTTGACGAAAACTGGGATTGAATCTTCTTTATTTAGGTTCCACGCATTTTACCTTCGTGTTTTCCAGTAAAATTATCTAAAATCGTAAAACCAAGGAATAGGGAGGCTATCTGTTCCTGTTGGTACAGGCCAGAAGGACTTTTCGTAGTTTAGTATACATCGGTTGATTGCATCCCGGTAACCTGATGATTCGCAAGCAGCTGACTTACAACAGAATGACGAAAAATATTGATTTTATTGGCGATGTGATAGCGAATTTTGAAGTATTAACATGACTGAGATAGAAGAAAGTTTTGGGATTGGCACATCCGACTAGTTTATTACGTTGCTGTGCTACCTTTCTCCATTGAAAATTTTAAAATAATTTCTATCTTCATAGAAATAATTTAAAGTAAAGATTATCAAATATGCAGGCATTATACGAGGAGTGTTTAATAAATCTGTGCAATGCAATGGTAATGAATTAAATGCTAAAAGTACCATGAAACTGCATTTGCAGCATCCGGGAAGTCTAGCAGATGGGTATGTGGAGTTTCATTCAGATACATTCATTATTTTGCTCTGGAAAGTAATTTTAATAGATCAATTATTGTAATTTATGAAAGAACTAGCCTATACACCCCGTCAAAAAATGGCAGAAAAGTGTTATTTTAAGTTTAGAACATTAAGTCAGATTATTGGCATATTATTTCATTTAAACAGATGATATAAATTTAAATACTGTGTGTGTTTTAATTGGAGATCCAATATGGAGATTTCTACAATGTTGTCTTACTGTCATCTTGTGTTATGCACAATCATTCCAACAGTGGCAAGCCATCCATAATCATCCCAAAAAACTATGTTTGCAAGGTAACCTCCAGAGGAAGAAAATACGGTACTTCAAATGCCTTTAACTGTAATTTAAACATGATTTTTTGCTTTAAGTGTGGAGACTGCTGTGATCTCCAACATGCTATTCTTGTCCTGTTCAATCAGTGCCTTCTTTCCGTAATAGTTTCATTTTGAGAATCCATAATCAAAAGATAAAAAAATATTTTAAAACACTCAAAACCGACTGCAAATTGATTAGCGCTAAATATTTGACAACAATATTTAAAGCAACAATATTTGACTGTTGCCACTACAGAACAGTGAAATATATGAATCATTGATATGAATCATTATTCATATGAATAACGATGAATAATCATTAAATTGAATGAAGATAATCAATAAAATTACTAACATTAACTGAAAAAATAGAAAATACTTCTTAAATATTTATTCAATAAATTATGTTATATTTTCATAAGTAAAGCCACGTGTCTAAATATTTTCATACACTGCAATATGATAAATGGATGGGTTCTACCTGGAATCGTTACCTTACTTATGTATTATATAAATAGATGGATGGATGAAAAAGAATTTTGTATTGTGATGAAACATTAATTTTTGAAAGGCAAACCACCACAAGAAACTAAAACCAAATTGGATAAACATTACTGAGAGTCTTCTCCATTAGTTAGAACAATTTACACATGGCCTACAGTTAACTTTTAAAACGATAATTGAAAATTTTTCAAATGAAATCCAAAGGAACTTTTATGCCGTTTTATAACAATGGATGAAACTTGGATTCATTATTATCAACCTGAAACAAAGAACCCTCAAAACAATATATTGTATCCAGAGAATCTGCTCCAAAACTGGCAAAAACTGTTCCATCAGCTGAAAAGGTGGTGATTACTGTCTTCTGGGATGCTCTTGGTATAATTTTCATTGACTTTTTTGCAGAAGGATGAAACAATTACTAGGCCATATTGTGCATTGTTGCTGGATTGTTTGAATGAAAAAACAAAAGTAAGAACAACTTCATTTGGCAAAAAAAGGTAATTTTTCACCAAGACAATCTGCAACCTTTTATTTGTCTTCAATTGCCACAACAAAATTGTTTTAATTGTGATATGAAGTCCTACCGCATCGATCCTATTCAGCAAATTTCCACCCTCAGATTATTTTTTATTTCCCAATTTAAAGGAATGGCTTGCGAGAAAAAAATTAAATTAAATGAAGAAGTTATTGCTGAAACAACTGTCTAGTTTGAGGACTTGGACAAATCATATTTTATAGATGGTATAAAAGAACATTGCTGGACTAAGTGTATACGCTTAAAAGAAGCCAAAGCTGAAAAATAAATAAGTTTTTTGCCAGAAAAAATAGCCTTTTTCATTTTTGTACGGACTTATCACACTGCTCTTGTATTCATGAAATTAATTAGCCAGTGTTGAAAATAATTCTGTTATTGTTGTTTGGTTATTAAGAGAAGGAACAAAAAACAGCATTATCTAAGAAGTGAGCCATAGATACCACTGTGACAAGTTGACATGTCAATCTCACACATACTTGTGGGATTAAAGTAATCCTCTGTGAATGGAAGGATCTTGTGAATTCGCCTCATTCTAGGAAGATCATACTATTGTGAGAAGAAGACCTGTAAGCTACACACATACTTGTGGGGTTAAAATAATCCCCTATGAAATGAAGGAGTCATAGGAATTGGCCTCATTCTAAGAAGATAATATTATGGTGTAAAGAACGTCATTGTCATAGTTTTAGTTACAAGTGAAATATTTCTACCTAGAAGTAACACAGTCTAAATATATTGTATTGAGGACAATTCTAGAGAAAGGGATTAAGATGGTATCAGCTATTCTTGGGGAAGAGATAACTAAACTCCTAAGAAAATGACAGTTCTTACTTGGAAGAAAGGGGATTAAAGGAAGTTGTAATCATAGGAGATTATGCAGTGTCATTTTTCCCTATATAAGAAAGGCCAGTTTTGAGAAAGAACAGTTATCAACAGATGCCAACGAGATGCTGACTGGATACGAAATACGGGAGTCATGAATGCTGAAGTTTGTTTATTCTGAAGTTGTACAAACTCTATCTGAATATACTCATCATTTATTTATTTTTTTTAATTTTTAATTGTTAATTTAAAATAAAGTTTTTTTCGTTTAAAACAATAATGGATTGTATTGATTAGTCAACATTCAACAAGATGACTTTCTATTCTACACTTTCAGTCATATGTATAAATACATATTTGGCCCTTCAGATATAAACTTATCATTTTAAAATTATGGTCCCTGTGGATCTTTGATTGTTTAAATCTTTATCTTAATTGCTTAAGAATGTATAAACATTATAATAATTATTATCATTTGAATGATATAATTCAAGATCATTTAGCAAATTAAAAGATATTGTAAATAGACAAAATTATAAAGATGCTTACGCAACAGGACAATCTGGAGAAGGATTTTCTTTCAAGAAATCAAACAGGAATGTGTAAAACTTTTCTGGGCGTGGTCGGTAGTTGTCTGGAGAAGCTACTGAACAAGATTTACATATAGGTCCTGAAAATAGAGGGAAAAGCATTCAAAGTATTTTGAAATTTCCAATTATTGTTTTATCTGTGTATCATACAAATTACTGTTACATGTTAATTAACTAACAACATTCTCATAAATACTTTCTTTTATATCATTAAAATATCTGAAAGGCTCATTTACTAATTGAATATTTTTTCAATTTTTATTTATTTATTTATTGTTAGAAAAAGCTTCCTCTTAGCCATCAAAATCTTAACACTGCACAAAAGTTTTGCCTAACAGCCAAACAAGATTAATAAGTATAAAAACTGAAATTTCTAAAACTCTAGAAAGATATCTTGTTTTTCCACAAATTAAATAGTAAAACGTATGTTACCACACTGGAAACTCTCAGTTATAATGAGCACGTGAGCTGAATTTGCTTACTATATACTTCCAGCAAAATACTAAAAGTTAAAACTACTCCAAAGAACAAAGGTCAAAACCCTAAAGAATTGATAAAATGAACTGCAGTAGAATTGAAGTTACATCTAGTGGTCTTAAAAATACTAATTTTTACACATGTTTTAATGTTTATATCTGGCACACCTGTCTAGAACAAGATGTATATAAGACACACATTTTTCAAAAGCATAAATAACCATCTTTGATGTTTCAAAGCTCCATCCTTACCTCATACGTTTTTTAAGTGACATACTAAAATTAACAACTGAGCACACCAAGTTAAAGTAATGCCCAAAAAAACAGAGGTAACAGTTCAGAACTTTTTATGAATACACATCTAGCATTCTGTAGCAATTGATGATACAAAATGGCATCTTTTTTCCTATCATTTCCTTTTCAAATGTGATAAGCAATCCCTCGGGTGTAATATTCAAATTTAAAATGAGTCAATTGGCTTTATATCATTCTACATCACAATTAGTACCAGTCACAATATCTTACTATCATTAAAAGGAATAATGAACATTTAATAAAACACAATGAATTGACTTTCTTTCTGTTAAAGAAGAAATGTTTAACATAAGCTAATATTAGTGAAATTTTAGCTCAAGTTAAAATAAAATAAAATATACTTTTCTCAGTTGATGGACAAAATTCTGAAGTATTAGATGCATAAACTCTACAGCAGCCAGTTTGATCATTAGCCCAGCTAAAATAATTGTCTAACCAATCCATGGGAGGATGAGCGATGTACGTGCTGCAATAAAAGTATATTATTATTTTTTAAATATGTTATTAAATGATTATATATTTACAGGAATACAGATAGTATATACAACCATTTAAAAATAGAGCTGCCAATCATTAAGATAAATTGCTAGAACACTGATTAGATTTCAGAATTTTGATTTTGTTTGTTTGTTTTTCCCTGAGAACAAAATGTACTAGTGGAACATTTTCCTACTACAGTATGAGATCCGTTATACGGCATCCCCGTATCCGGAACGCTCCGAAAACCGGAATGCAAAATGACCAAGGCTTAATTTGTTTCATTTAAAAACATTAAAAAAAAAAAAAAAATAAATAAAAAAAAAAAATCGCAAAATTTTTGGTCAGTTGCAAAAATAAATCGTAAAATTAGTTTATTGATTGCATGAAGAAAAAACCCCACGAGTTTCGCTAGTAAGTCATGGGAAAAAATCTGGAAATTTACCAATTGTTCACAGGAAAATATCGCATTCATGGGAAAAACCTGAAATTCAGCAGTCAAATGTTTGGAAAAAATCATGAACTCGTCAATTGGGTTCAAGAGAAACTGCAAAATTCATCCATTGGTAGAAGGAAAGTATCGTGAAATTCGTCAATCAGATGTGGGGAAAGAGTTCCAAATTTTGTCATTCAATCATTAGAAAAAAATCAAGAAATTTTCACCAGTCGGTCACAAGAAAAAGCCGCAAAATTCACCAATCGCTAGGAGCAAAATATCGTGAAATTCATCAATCGATCGCAGGAAAAATTGCAAATTCGATAATTAATCGCTAGAATAAATCGCAAAATTCCTCATTCAGTTGTGAAAAAAAAAAATGGCAATGTTTGTCAATCAAAGGAAAAATCTCATAGATATTGAAAAATTCATCAATCTGTCACAAGAAAAATTCGCGAAATCCGTCGATCAGTTACAAAAAAAAAAAAAAAAAAATCATGAAATTCTACTGATAAAAGAAGACTCTAAGCAATCTAGTTCAAAATGTGTTTTTTGAACAGGGTGCAAGAGTGCCTCTTTTGAGAACTGTATGCCTTTTTTAAGAATTCTCGTTAGTCGGCTCTTTTGTTCCAGAGTCAACACAAAGAAAAAATTAAATAAATGACATTGCTTGCATTCATTAATTTACAAATTCAATAAGTAAGTATAAAAAAATATTGTGCAAAAACCATTATGGTTAAAAAGCTTAAAAAACAGATAACAACTGATATTTTTCACTGAACAACTGATTTGTGAAATGCAGCAGAGAAGCTACTTTCCAGAGAACAGCAAATCATGTCAGTATACAGGATACAAGAACAATTAGTGCAAGAGGACATGCTGTAAACAATCATCTTTAATAGAAATGTTCCAAAAATCCAACTCAAAGGATTCTGCTCCGAAGTTCCAAAACTGATTTTTAATTGTTAATGTAATATTTTTTATAATTTGAATAGTAATTTAGAATAGTTTTTATTATGTGTAAATGAGTTATTAAATTAACAAAGTTGTGAGTATGTATTTAACATATTCATATTTATCACTATTTGTGAAATTAAGTTATTTTGTGCATTTCTTAATACAAGTAAAGTGTTCCGAATTACGGAAAAACCCTTTATCCAAAATACCCCAGGTCCCAAGCATTCCGGATAACAGATCCTATACTGTACAAACATTTTTCAAGAAAACCACTAAAATTATATGGATGTCTAAAAAGCTTCCATGGCATATTTCTATCTTGCTGATAACAAAATATATGTAAACTGAAAATTCATTATTGTATAGTGTAATAGAGTACAGAACTTATATGTGCAAACTATTTATCTTGCGTGTCGCTGCTCTGCACATACCACTAATCAGTCTTCAACATTGTAACTTGTCCACTCACATCAGCCATGACTTGAAAATTGTTAACAGTGCTGTCAGTAATACTTAAAGAACTATGATACTAAAGGGTACAGAGACTTTTCAGACACTCTATATAATGCATGTACATGCTTAAACTATTGCTTAACTCAGATAAAATGGCACTTCCGCCTAGGAAAATTCTAAATATGAATTCTGGCTATTTCTGAATTATCACTTTCAAAAACTGACTAACATGACTGACAGGTGATCGCTACCAATTATGCCCATTTTTTTTACTTTTCAAACACATAGCGTAAAGAAAATATTGTAATCAAGATTTGCATCTGTGCATGAGAGTGAGTGAACATAACTCCAAACAGTACTTCTGATTGAGCTCCCATTTGGTGAATATGTAATAAACCACTGTTGCAAGAACTGTATAGATTTGGCTGGCAAGTTAAGCATTCAGCCTTAACTTGCATTAAGCATTCATTTTTAAATCATCTTCAAACCCCGTAGCTATGTGATGTTTTAAAAATGGTGCTCTTTTAGATTGTTTAGAATTTTATAGTTGCATTTATATATTAAAAAAATATATCCTGAATCTGTTCTTTTTTGTCAAATAAAAAAAAATTATATATGAAATTTTTTCTTCCAAGTCTTGGAATGTGGAATGAAATTAGTAAAGAGTAAACAAATAATGACTTCCATTAAAATAAAATAAAAAATCTTTTTATTTGATTAGATGCATATAAATGCTGGGTATCCTCTTAGGCATAAAAAACTGTAAAATTAATGGAAGAAATGCTGAAGGATTATTTATAAACATTCTATCGGGAAAATCACTAGGGAAATGTGACAGAGTATAAGTGTTAAATATTGCAGAGGTAATGTCACCGGTTTCAAAACGGGAGGTCCAGTGCTAAAATCCAACCAATTCCATTTCATCTTTTTTTTTTTTTTTAAAGAAAACTTTTACCAACAGCATCTTTTAAAATGTTTTTGAACATCTATTAACATCCATTGAAAATAGTTTGCATAATATAGTATTTTAAAATTTTCTACATCAAAAAACACATTATATGCTATAAGTTTATAAGTTACAACAGTTGCTTTATTTTGTAACACTTTAAGTCTGAGCAAACAGTATCACATAAGATTTTATTTGATGACAGAATTTTCCAGATTATAGATCATTGTTCTGTTGTATCTGATGAATAAGCTAATGATATTTGTACAAATACTAAAATGCTAAAAAAGAAAATCTAGTGCAAGAATAGTTTAATAATTATAAATGTATTTAAAGAAAAATTATATACATTCAATGGTTGTTATTTATTTATTTTAATATTGGCACACTAGATTTATAGATCATTGTTCTCTTGTATCTGTACAGATTTTTCGTCTGATTATAAACTAATATTATTTGAACAAATATTAAAATGCTAAAGCACAAATCAAGTGCAAGAGTAGTTTAATAATTATAAATGTGTCTCTGTACTTTACATTCCCTTGTTACTTACTTCCTCTTTCTCCATTCCATATTACTTCCAAACTACCTAAACTTGCAAGATATAGAGTGTGAAGTAGGGCTAAGGGTCTTTGCCAAGGAAAGGACTTTGCAGGTCAAAGAGGCTGGAAACATTTGTAATACAGTATACAAAAAAATACATAAAGATATTTATACATGGATGGGGAGAATAATGCTATTTGGAGACTGAAGAAGAATCATAAAATGTTTTATTGCATTTAAAATTTCCACCTTTGAAAGGATTTCTTATTTTTTATGGACAAACATGGTACATCAAAGAATGAAGTGCACAGAGTAATGAATTTTCATTATTTATTTCATTTCTACTAAGTTTTCATATTAATTGACATCCTTTTTTTTTTTTTTTTTTTTTTTTTTTTAAGAATTATATTGAAAAGACTTACCTATTTGCAAATATTGAAGCATCTGATATTTGAGTGACCATGGAATCTCTGTTACAAAATGCCACACTACATATACCATTCTGATCCTCAATTTCAGCATAATTGTATCCAGATTTTACAACAAAATACACAGGAGGTCCAACTGACAAATACTTTTCCAATGCTTTAAAATAGTCCAAAACATATGAATCCTACAGATAAACAAATAATTATGAGTAAGTAATGATAAGCATTCTTTTAAGCACTCTAAAATTCAACTAATAAAAGGATTTATTTAAAATTATCAATAATTTTAAAATTACTCTCTATAGGTCAAAATTAACTTTTTTACTCACTGGCCAGTAACAAATTTACAAATACTTGAAAAAAATTGCGACATTTGTCAAATGGTCTCGGGATGGAAATTGTGACATTTGTCAAATAGTCTCAGGAAAGAAATCATGACATTCGTCAAATGGTTTTGGGAAAGAAATCAGGAAATTCGGCAATTTGTCTCGGGAAAAAAATTGCGAAATTTGTCAAATTGTCTTGGAAAATAAATTGCAAAATTCATCAATAAATTGTGGGGAAAATCGCAAAATTCGTCAATCAATCGCAGGAAAATTTTTGAAATTTGTCAAATGACCGCAAAAAAAAAAAGTGATAATTTTGTCAAGGAATCGCAGAAATAAATAGCAAATTTCGTCAAACTATCGCACAAAATTTAGAGAAGTTCGTCAAATGATCTTGGGAAAAAAATCTTGAAATCCATCAAATGATCTCGGCGAAATATCGCAAAATTTGTCTAATGATCTCAGGGGGGAAAGTCACAAAATTCGTCTAACGATCGCAGAAAAGAATCATGCAATTCGCCCAATGATCGCGAAAAAGAATTGTACAATTCCTTGAATGATCGCGGAAAAGAATTGTGCAATTCCTCGAACGATTGTGGAAAAAAGTGTGCAATTCCTCGAATGATCGTGGAAACAATCATGAAATTCGTTAATTGATAGCAGAAAAAAATCACTAAATTCGGTCAAATGATTTCGGGGAAAAAAAATTGCAAAATTCACTAAATGGTTTTGGGGAAAAAAAAATCGCATTTTCCATTCAATCATCGCGATTGTCAAGTATGACTATTGAGTTTGGTCAGTGGTGGTAATAAAGTAAATTGCCAAATTTTCAGTATTACTTGCCAATTGGCGAGTACTAAGTTTGTCCTGTAAGTAACTCTGATAACTGATTAATACCTAAACAAATGAAAAGTTTAATCCAGTAAATGCAGAAAAAAGAAAAATCACTGATGTACCAGAAATATATTTCACTTTTAAGATTTGATAAACAAAATAACAGAATGAAAGAGTTGTAGTGTAACAGGACAATCTCAAGCCTAATCACCTTCCCTACCCACCCTAATTTACACCCACTTTTACTTAATGAATATGTATTTTTGAATTTTCTAGTTGTCTAGTCAGGGTTCCTGGGAGTATTCCATAGTCAGTGTTTGCTGCCCAGTGTTCTAAATGTGAAACAAATTAATTAGATAAATCATTCAAATTTATTTTAAAATATCACTTTTTCTTACTAGGGAACATTTCAAGGATATTTCATCTGAAGGAAGGTTAATCTGTTTCTTTTTTACACTGTTGTTTTACTAATATGTATTTCAATTGAAATTTCAAAAGTATTCTTTACTGTCTACAAATTAAACAATATAATAATGCAAAACAAAGCAGAATTCAACACTAATTTAGGCCCAATAGAGATATATGATCCAGTTTTAGAAAATTAACTTGTTATCTTGTATAAAGACAATTATGCATTAATTACTTTCACACAAATTCTAACAATAACGGTTTATTTATAAAAAGTAAATGAAGCTCTATTTATTTTTCAAATAACATAAAGGAAAATAAGTTTGAATTCCTAAAAAGAGGTTACATGAAATTCAAAATATCCAATGTAAATTAAAATCCTTTTTTTTTTTTTTAAATAAACCAAAGATACCATTACTGTTTTCTAAAATTGGTAAAAACTTTATTAAACTCACCTTTGGCATAGAAAGTTTCTGATCCAATCCAACTTCAATATCTTTTATGTTAGCAATGGATATGCATAACCAGGCAGAGAAGAATAAGAGCTAAAAAATAAAAAAAAAGTAATGATTAAAATTTTAAAAATAATATTTATTTTAAAATAATGTAACAAAATAATATTTATAGAAATATCCCTTTAGAAATGGCTTCCCATGGGTGCATTAAGTCCATCCAAGCTGTTATGATTTAAAATTTTACTCTTATTTTATTCAGTATTTTAATATTTAACTTTAATTTATTCATCCATTTAATTTTAAACTCATTAAATTCATTTAAATTAATTAAGCTAAGTTTCATTTTTGCATTTTAAATCAAACATTATTTTTAAATTGTTTACTTTTGGTGAGAGTATAATTTAATTTCAGAATCTTTCCATTACATATGTTTTAGGATATTCATTTCAAATTTAATTTACAATTTATTCACTTTGCAATATTAATTAAACTTCATTTCAAATTATCTAAAATAAAAATATTTCTGACTTACTTTTTCTAACTTTTAAATAATATCCATTTTTCTTAAATAACAGACAGTATAAAATTAATAATTATTCCAAAATATAGCGTATTTCCTTTTTAATAATAATTATTAAAAAATGGTTAATCGCTAATTTTATTCTTTTCAGAAAGTTCAAATTCACTGATTTTGATCAATGCAAAATCTTTCAGAATCGCGAAACTTTTCCAAATATCATTTCAAAATTTCTAAGTCCAATAATCATTTTTCAAAATTCCTTAAATTAAATATTTTTACTTTCAAAACATATCTGGTGGAAAGAACTTTTAATTTTATTTCATTTGCTAAAATTTCATTTATTTTCATCCATAAGTTTGGCAGTTATCGATTTTTAATTATTTTCTTTTATTTTATTTTGAAGATGGTACATTTTCGCTACGAGCGGCCATTGACAGAATTTCAGATGGCTTCAAATAAACAAGAACCTTTTTTCCCGCGTATTTGGCGCAAGGTCGTTTTAACAGCACTCCAAGGTCGTGATCGTATGTTCGAGATACTATTTAATGCTGTTGCTAGGGGTAGACGCGTCAGTGAGAGTTCTAGCTGTAACTTTGACTACGGTCTGTTGGTGCTTGTTCAGTGACATTCAGACGGTTCGGATTTTTTCATTGGTGATTCCGTAAACGCCGTAGATTTTTAACTGAGTGGGAAAATCTAGTGAGTAGTCAGTTCTTCTCCAAAACATCCAAAATGTAGGTTGTGTAATAATCGTTCTCCGGATCTTTGCCATTTTTTTGGCGAGGATCAGGAATCTCTTGAGTGTAACTAATGCCTGCTATGCTTCTGATATCATCTTATAAAATAATAATATACAGATCCTTTTCCAACTACGATGTCTGTCTAACATTTGGCATTTTATGTTTTACAAAATATGGAGATGCTGGGTAGCAGAATTTCGCCGTGAAGTCATCTTCACATTTTCCGTTTGTGTAATGATCCTGTTTCTCAATGGAATCTCTTGAGTGTAACTAATGCCTGCTATGCTTCTGATATCATCTTATAAAATAATAATATACAGATCCTTTTCCAACTACGATGTCTGTCTAACATTTGGCATTTTATGTTTTACAAAATATGGAGATGCTGGGTAGCAGAATTTCGCCGTGAAGTCATCTTCACATTTTCCGTTTGTGTAATGATCCTGTTTCTCAATCATCAAATTTAGTCTTCTTGAACGGATATATCGTCACTATTTCTGTTGGTTCCTGCTGTGTTGAAATTCTCATCTGAATTGAAAAGATAATCTTCATCATCGATTATTGTGACATCTATTATTATATTATTCATCATCGATTATTGTGACATCTATTATAGTTACCTCCGAGATGTTCATCTAATTTCCTATTCTTCTTGCCGTTCACATCCATATTAGTTATCATCTATCGTAATGTCCAATATAGTTAACTTCTACATGTAAATCTCGTCTCCAGTTATTTTTGTCGTTTATAGCTTTAACTTTCATCACGCTCAACGAGCAATAATTACTACATTAAAGTTCATAACTAAAATTTCTAGAACTTTCAGTGATGTTAACAATATTCATTATCTACACTGAATTGGACCATAACAACTATTACAATGTGTATTTCCTATATGAATTTGGAACTAGAACATTCGTTTAAAGAATTCTAAATAATGTATTCAAATAAATATATTTGGTATTTGTTAATAATTTTGCCATCAAATGATTATCTCAAGATGTTATTAAAAGCAGGTACATGTTTGTACATAGGTAATAATATAAATACAGAGCTATGAAGTGATTTGTTAATATTAGTGCACAAGTGTTTAATAAATTACAGATATAACTTCATTTGGGTGAGTCTGTCTTTTCTTTCTATTTATATTTTTGTTTTTCAGCTCTGGTTGAAATGGTGGAATAAGTTCTATTTTATACATTATTAAACAATATTTAACGTAAGAATTAACTTTAATATTTCTCAGATGAATTTAACGAAATTTTAAACTTATCTTTTATGGCTTCGCATTATGTACTACTACTTACGTTCACGCCTATAATGGTGTTTGGGGAAAGTGTTGAATATATGTTTTGTCTAAATTTTTAGGTTTTCAGAATCACTCCGGTGCAAGTCGCTGGTGATTCACCCTTTTATTAATTTTTCCTTTTATATTCATCACGATCCCCAGATATCATTATACAAGCCAAGACTGAAAACTTTTCTGAGTATTAGAAATAACCAAATGGAAATGGACTAGAAGATTTCTATGTCTTGCATTATGGCTAAAAATTGATATCTTGCAGTAGAAGATAGCGATTAAAAGTTCTTGATAGTAAAATTGCTATTATTAAGTACATAAAAGTATAATTTACTATTAATTAAAAATCTCTCCAGGACTGAAGATTTGCACCTATATGGCTTCCCTATTTTACACATGCCTTCTTGATACATTTTAAAAGCGCTTGATATAGAAAAACACCTGATAATCATTGGTACATACCACCCCCGGTATGTAGGAGTTTAAACCCTCCCACAGCACTTAATAATTGATAAAGCATACAAAACCCCTTGTGTTAAGTTGAATACATAATGATTAAAAAAGCAATTCAGGGAAAGCATAATCAGACAAAAATATTTAGCATTTGACTGTTTTAAGACTTTATAATAAAACCTTTATTTCAGTGCAAAATTAATTAAAGGAAAAGTACAGTACTGTGTATAAATACTGTAACAAATTAAAAAGAAAAAACAAAGGAAGATTAAAAATTATTTACTCACAACAATACATCTAACTGGATCTTTCATCAAAAATGGAGCGTAATATTTTTCAAACAAATTGTACAAGAAACCATGTGTGGGAGCTGGTGGGTCTAGATCAGAAACTTTTACACAGCAACATACATCAAATCTTCCAGACTAAAATAAAGTAATAATGCAATCTAACTACTAATACATATGAAAGGAAGAAGATCTATAACTAATTTCCAATTAATGAGGCAGATTAATATTAATATATTTATTAAATACATAACATCATTAAAAATGGTAAATAATATAAAAGCAAACTATAATAATACAAAATAAAAATTTAGTATACATTTATAAGTCTTCCCTTAAAAGGGATTTGTCTGAGTGACACTGGTGAGAACATAGAATTAATAATAACTTCTGACTAGGGAAGAAAATAAAATAGTGGGAAAGAACAGGCCTTGTTTGAATAAGAAGATTTGCCCGTGATCCTGAGCTGGTTTGGCGATATATGTAGCACTGTTTTTTGGAGCATTTACATGTAAAATTTATCGTGTCAAACATTTTGTATTTTGACCAAATAATTTTTTTGGTACTTTTTTGTTCTTGGCATAACTCAATCTTAAGAAAGTATGTTTTTACACCAAACATTATAAAAAATCACGAAAGTGAAATGGTGAGTTATGAAAAAAATCTCCAATCTTATATGGCTTATTTATGTATAAATTAAACAAATTGTTTCTTAATGTGTGTTTAAAATGGTGTAAATGTAAAACAAGTTGTTTCTGCATTTAATACATTGATAGTTATTTGATAAAGATATAACAATCTGATGATGTTTTTAAAATGTAAACAAAGGTTGCCAGAAAGCGATTTTGAAAATTTTGCTTTTCTTTTGCCACTTTCTTTCTTGTACAAGAAAGAAAGTGGCAAAAGATCCCTATAACAAAAAAGTGTTATGTTTTAAATCAAAGTAAAAGTTACTTGCATGTTTTTGTTATTCAATGATTTATTGAAAACTTAACAGGAACTTACCTATCTCTTTAAAATAATCTCATTGCATTTGAAAATTATTTAGTTTAATCTCGACTGAACACTCTACCTTACTATTTAGACCTAAATCTAAAAAATGTATAGTGCTAAAATCCAAGCCTGCAATGTCCAATAGAGATGAGTTTAAGCTCTTTTTTTCTGAGCCCAAGCCTGATACCAAAACTATCCAATAGAAAATTGTTAATAACATTTTGAAATTTTATCAAGAATAATTTTTTCATTTAAAAATATCTTTTTACAGGGAAATAACTACAGGGGTCTGTCCAGACTTTTACCCCAGGGTCCTGTTTTTGTGAAATTGTGAACAACTTTTTATATTTGTGAAAAATCTAATCTTAATTTTGTGAATTTGAAATAATCGTTATATTCAGGTTCTTGTTTATATATATTTTTACTACATTATATTTTCTTTATATATGTAAAAATGACATGTCAGATTTTACTTTTAAATGATTAATTTGTGAAATGTTTGGTTTAAAGTAGGAAAAATTTTGTGAAAAATCTACTTTTAAGACAAAGAATTTTGTGAAGGGTCTTGTTTTAGGGAAAATAATTTTGTGAAGGGTCCTGTTTTGAAATGAAAAATTTTGTGAAGTCTTTTAAAGGACCCAATTTTTTCCTAAACAGATCCCTGAACTATTAATCCTAACTACTCTCCATGATAATATTACATGATTTTCACGTCTTTTTAAAATAGTAAATTTGTTATTTATATCTAAACATTGACAGAAATCTACAAAAGTCACAACTCTTATTCTTTTAAAATATTGTAGAACTATGGCAGAAAGACACGAGTTCTGTTCTACAGTCATTCTGAAAAATTCCTCCTAACAGAAAAAGAGGATAAACATGGGATGTCCCATGGCTTCCTTATGTTACTAACATAACGAAGCCATGATTCTAATATCTGATTCTCATCTGTGCAAATGCTTCATAATCAGATAGAATATTTCTCTCTATATACCATCAAATATATAACAATAACATAACAATTCAATTTCTTTTTTAATTGATTTTTAGAGGATTGTAAGACACTTTAAGAAACTTAGATTACATTCTTGTTTCTCAAATAGCATTTGGCAAGTTTTTTTTTCCTTTTTTTTTTTTCAATTTATAATTAAATAAAATTTTCACTTCAAGCCTAAGCCTGAAGAGTGATCTAATAATCAAGCCTGAGCCTGTTTCGGACCTGGTATCAAACTTAAGAGGCTCAAGCTGAGCTAGTCTCATGTCATCTCTAATGCCCAACTCCTCTGTCCATATCTTCCCATCAATGGTCAGAGTAAAACAGAACCCCTAAGATTTAGTCCTTCAAGCATGTGTGATACTCATTCTATCAAAACTGAAGAACTGAAGAAATGACAGGTTGAATGAACCAACCTTGTCCAAATCTGGAGGATCTGTAAAGTGACTGTGCAACGCACTAACCACTGAGCTACCGAGCATCTACTATTTAAATTACAGACTTGCCCTTGAGATATACAGGTTTACTGCTCCTCCTGATTAAAGAAGATACAAATGAATTGCTCCCAAAGTTATAGCCATGGTCTCCTATGTTTCATTAGAGGACAAAGAATTTTTATGTGGTATGGTTTTTACTTTCCAATTTATCAACATTTTTCATTCTTTGAAATAATTTTCTGTTTAATTTTTAAAAACATTTCAGAGACATGTAAAAACAACTTACTTCTTCACGAGCAGCATCAAGAGACAAAACAGCAACAAAGCATGAAATCTGAAGAAGAAAGTCAATAAGGAGAGCAACACCAGAATATAGAGCAAACTGGTGAACAGCTGGCATAGATGATAATGCTCCTGAAATATTAAATAATTTAATAAAGCATGAGAGACTGAATAAAAACTGATTTTACAAAAGGTTAATTTCAATTAGGACATTTTAATAGCAGCATAAAACAAAATATAGATAAAGATTATTGATAGAAAAGAAATTTGTAATGATTTTTTTTTTTAGCTAATCTGTGAAGATTTAGTATTACAAAATTTTAATGAAAAACGTGGAAATAACATCACATTTTGGCAATCAATTTTAACATAGATGATTTTGATATATATGATAAATTTGATGGTACACATAATGAAACTCTCAGTCAGCTAATGCACTACAGGAGATGTGTCACCATAGCAATAAAACACACCCTGCTGCAATGTAAAATGAATGGCAACCCAATTACTGAGATGAGGTCTCTAAATTAGAGTAACATCTAATTGGGTTGGCATCTATCTCAACCTGTCCGAGCCTGATACCAAAAGTATGCAATATTAATAAGATTTTTAATTTGTTGTATTAATTTTCTCACTTAAAAATCTCTTATTACATATAAATAAGTATTAATGCTAAATACACCCTCATGTAAATGTTTTGTGATTATCATGTCCAAAAAAATCTGTTTAAAATAGCAAAATTGTTATTTATACCCAAACACTAGCAAAAATCTGCAAAAGTCGCAATTCTTATTTTTTTTAAATATCATTGAACAACTGTGGCAGAAAGACATCAGTTCTATTTTCCAAAGGACTAGTCTATTTTGAAAGTTAGATTTTGAAAAGGACTTAAGCAGAAAGCGAGGATAAACAAGGGTCACTATGTCACTAACGCTGACAGTACAGAGGAATAGAATATTTCTCCTTATATCCCATCAATGACAATTCAATTCCCTTTCAAACTGATTTTTAAAATATTGCAAAACACTTTAAGAATCATAGACTGCATTCTTCTTTCTCAAAAAACAAGTTTTTTTTTCCTCTTTTTTTTAAATTTGTGAATAAATAAAATTTTCACTTTTAGCCTGAATCACTGAGCCAGAAGACTGGTATAAAAGTTGAGCCAGAGCCTGTCTCATCTCAAATGAATATATTAAAATTACCATACATCAAAATTAGCTTCCCCTTTAATGTTCTCACACTTGCAAATACCACTTTTTAGGCTACTAGAAAACAAACATATAGGATGAAATCTGAAAATAACAATGATGTGTAGGACAATGATAAAGAACAGTTTCATAGCTAATTGTAGACATTCTTCACTAGAGATACGCATCTTACAAAACACTTGGACATCCAATTGTAACTGCAGATATTTCTCAAATATATCACAATTTACTTCATGTACTATCTAAATAGTAAGCTGTTAATGGAAAGAAAAATCAATCTTAACATGGAAACTTCAATAAACTGATAACTATTAAATTACATCAGCAAATCTAATCTGCAGCTTAAATAGCCAAATTGTAACAAAAGCAATTATTTTTTATCACACAGAAATATTCAATCTTTTAAAAATAGATATTTCACAGTTATTATGATAAACAATACAACTAAGCAGCGGGAGCCAGCAACATTTTTTTACCTAACCATTTCATACAAACTGATCAAATATGTGATTGATCTTACTTAATCAATCATAAAAATAGCCGTCAGCTGTTACAACCATTAAAAATAGCCGTCAGCTGCAGTGGATGTGACCACAGTTGCCACAACATTGCTTAGTCAAATGGATATGAACAGCAACCTGATAACAGAAGATCACCACTGCTCACGGTAATATCTTTCAATCTTTCATAATCCGGTTGCCTTTCATTCTCCTTTGACCAATGGATATTGTGACTCACGATGACGCATCCATTGCTGCTGCGACAGCTGATGGCTATTTTCATGATTGATTCAGTAAGATCAATTACATATTTGAAGAAACAAATAGACAACATGACAAGAGCACAAATGAAATTATGGATGTTAAAAAAGACAGACAACAGTTTCAGAGCTTCTAAAGCTCCATCATCAGTCTAGTGGTTAAAAATACAAAAAGCAAATGCATAAAAAAATGGAGAGAAAATATTGGTAAGGTGAAATTGGGTTATATATTGATGATCAATATATGACCTCGATTTTTGGGAAACTTTTCACATATAGAAGAACTCTCACAGGTTGGTAAATGATTAATAAAGCACTCCCAAATTTTACCTTTTCTTTAATTCACTTTCTTTCTTTCCCCACCCCCTCTACCCCCCTCAGTCATTATTTTTCACATTTATTTTCACTTCATATCTCTCTTTGAATGAAATAAGTATGCCTTTTCTTTGGTCTCCTTGGTTACATAATCCATACTGGAAATTCTTGGCTCTACTCTTTTCACACTTACTGCCATTTCACCCTTGACTTCAGTCTGTATTACTTGTTGCCTCCATGTTTTTATGTATTCATTTTTTTGTTATTTTTATCCTTTGCAATGATGATGAAGCTTTGGCAGCTTCAAAACAGCTGTCTGTGTTTAACATCCATAATTTATTAATTTCGCTTGTCCACCTGTCACATTGTTAAATCATTTCATAAAATAATCAGCACAAAGTCCAATCCTTTCATTTTAAAATATTTGAAGATCAGCTTGTATAAAATGCTTAAGTAAAAAATGTCACTGCCTCCCAGACTAAAAAACAATAACCAGAAAACAATATACATAAATATAGATAATGTATATTTACCTAATAAAAAGCAAGCAGATTCTGCAAAGCTCGCCAGTAAAATGGAAGGTATAATTTGTCCAACAACACGGCCAATATGTTGCTCTCGAGTTTCATGAATAGCTCGCTTGGATCTCTATATTGAGAAAAACATATATACATATTTAAAAGTAGGGTTTTACGTGTATAATTTCAAACAATATTAACAAACTATAGAATAATAATCAATGGAATAACAACTAACCTGATACCCTTGTACTAGAATGAATATATTGTCAACACCAACAGCCAACACTAAAAATGGTATGACTTCAATTATAATCAGGGTAACTGGAATTCTAAAATAACTGAAGATGCCCAAAGATGAAGCTACTGAAGCTAATACAATCAGAACACCGCTCAATCCGAGGAGAATTTTTGACTTTATCTACAAACAAATTCAAATAATTTATTCACAAAACACAAATTTTAAATCTTTATTCTTAATAAATAACCGTATTTACCATTAACTAACTGCACATTATATTACTTATTAAATAATGAAATAATATCGTATTTATACGTGCAAAATTTGTACCTTCATGTATCCCACACACCTCGTACTTTTGAAAAAAAAGAAAAAAAAAAGGGATAAAAAATAAACATTCACATAATTTTTGCATCAAAATTATGAGGTAATTTGATTTGATAAAACTGCATGCATCCTCATAGTTTTCATTTTTCAATTTGATTTATTTAGAATAAAGTTTTTTTTTTTTTTTTTTTTTTTTTTTTTTGCTATTTTTCTGCAATTTTTTTCTTTCTGCTGCAGCACAACTATGTGCAGATGGTATTATAACTGATAAAGTAATATAATGAATACTGCAATACACAAGTGCTGTTTGTTTATACCGCAAAATACTTATACATGATAGAGTGTTCTATTGAATAAAACAGTAAAAAGGTAGCTGGAAGAGAATTCCAAATGAATAAAAAGCTTATTTGATATTAGCATAAACAATAATAGCTGCTAAGGAAAATAATTAAAAATGAATTTTGTGGCTGAAAATCTGGGAAATACATCTCATAAAAAGAAGATTCTAAGATTTGTTCATACTTCTAAGCATAAAAGGGTTTTTTTCCATATTTTATTGTAGAATGAAAAAAGCTAAAAAAAAAAAAAAAAGGTTACATTGTACCAGTTCAAAAATTATATACAGAACTGTTATACATTTTGTATCTTAATTACTTGTTTATTCAAATGTTATATACATTTTGTACAACATCATTTATCTTTTTATTCTAAGTTGATCTTCGAGAAAAATTAATACTTTACAAAAACTCGTGTACTTTCCACACCCCTACTTTTAAAACCAAAGATACAGTGAACAATAGTACAAAATATGCATGCAAGTAAATGTGATAACTTATATATAAAAAAAAAAAGAAGAGGAGGTTTAAGGAAAAAATAGAAAACAACTCAAAACTGTCATGTTTTAAATTAACAAAGCAACAAAAGTAAATAACTTTCTGATGACAACATAAACTAATAAAGTTAAATATTACACATGATTTAGACTACAATATTTTCACTTTTTTAGGGTGGGGGAGGGGTATACTTTGGCAGAAGTGAAATGAATGAACTACACACTGCAGATACACACCACATGAAAACATGAAAAAAAAAGGGGGGGGGGGGGCTAGTATTGATTCCAATCATTTAAGTTTATTTTATCATGGTTTTATTTGGTCTTTTTTTTCGCATTGTTTTAATTTAGAGAGGGCTTTTATATGTATAACAAAAGTAATCAATGTTTGGCTATTATTATACAATAAAAAATAATAACACATGAATTTTCAAATTAAACTAAAATTACAAAGAAACTCTACTTCAAAACAATACATTTTAATTACATTGAATAATTTTATTAAACATTTGTAAGTCAACTACATTTTTCTATTTTTCAAATAATCTTCAATTGTACTTTTAAATGCTATATCTGAAATTAAAAAACAATAATAATGAAAATCAATTAATGAAATTAACCCTCCAGCCACGGGTAACGCTCCTATCGCGTTTCACTTATTCTATACAATTTCATGGGGAATGCAATTTTGATGTTCCCTATAATTTTTATAGTACTTAAGCATCGGGAGATTCTATTTCTTTGTTGAATCTATCTTCTTTTATTTAGAAATAGAGAGATTCGTTTACAAATTATAATATATATATATCATTTCATTTATTAGGTCATTCTGAAAGTTCTGTGGTTTTTGAAATATTTTGAATCCATAAATGCCACATTCCCACCGGAATTTTGAAATAAAACTTTGTTTTTATAATGTACATGAAGAAACTGCTTTTATTTATTTGGAAATAAATCTGTTAGTAAATTCCGGTGACATTCAATCCTTATAACTATTATAAGTGACGAATAAAAATAGGCCGCAGTTTTATATAAGAAAATGGAAACATCGTCCGCGGCTAGAGGGTTAAGTAAATAAAAGAGAAGTAATAGAAAATAAATATACAATGAAGTGAAAGAAAAGATAATTAATCTGCTATTGAGATTAGAGTGAATAGATTTTTTTTTATTTTAATTACAATTTAAAACAAATATACTAGTCTTGATTTAATAAATTTAAAGCATTCGAATAACACTCACATACGAGAATACAGAATTATTATACACATATGTTTTTAATATATACATTTTTTATGAGATTAATTGTGGTATGTTACTAATTAATAGCACAAGTTAACAAAAGAAAAAACCCTCAAAAGTCAAATTGGAAAAGCAAATACAGAAGACATGTGAGAAAAAAATAATAATAAATAATAAAGAGTAAAGTGTAAAAGGGTAAAATGTGCATCAAGTACTTAATATCTCAACTTGATAAAAAAGCTGTGCTTTTTTATTTTATAAGTTAGCTATTTTTAGTAAAAATCACTTTTAAGAAATTTTTCTTTTTGTTTTAAAAATAAATGATTAATATCAACTATTAACAATTTTTAAAAGATTCTTATCTGATGTTAATTAGACAAAAATGACATTCTGTTTGTGTGTGCTTTTTTTCCCCTACTATTAATAAGATACCAAACAGAAAAGGTTAAGGAAATATTTCCCAATTATAACATGTATAAAACTAAATTATCAAAAGAGAGGTAAAGATACTTACTAAAAGCAAACCGCAGGAGTGATATTGGCCCAAAGTAATTGATACATAAGCAAACATGACAAGATAACTGATAATAATTGTAGCCTCATCAGAATGACTTTCTCTGTTTATTTCATCTTGAATAGATCGCTGAAATCACATCATAAGAAAAAAATGTTTTAGTAAACAAAGCAATTTAAACAATTCTTGTTTCAAAAAACAATTCATAGACATGATAGCTTGTTTTAATAGTTATTTAATTTTTTCTCAATGCAAAACAAATGAAGAAAGTAATAAAAATATACTATTATCAATTATGAATAGAAAAATATACAATTTCTACCTTAAATTTCAATTATCATTCAAAAAAAAATGTAAGAAATGTTTAAAAAAAAATAATAATAATAATAGAAGTTTTTTTCATTATTATTTGTTAACCAAATTATTATATATAATTTATATATATATATATATATTTTAAATGAACACTTAATAAACTAATAAAAAATAAAATATAACAAAATAAATGCAGAAAGATAAACGGAATCATTGTATAACTAGAACAGAACATCATTTAGAATATGATAAAAAGTTCTAAATTAAATATCTATCTTCTGTTTACAATTACTTCTATGTATATTCAATATAACAAAGATATTGCATAACGAATGAAGAAAGTAATAAAAATATACCATTATCAATTATGAATAGAAAAATATACAACTTCTACATTTCAATTATCATTAAAAAAAAAGTTGTAAGAAATGTTTTTTTTTTGTTTTTAAATAATAATACAAGTTTTTTTTATTATCAAATTATTATATATAATATATATATATATATATTTAAATGAATATTTAATAAACTAATAAAAAATAAAAGATAACAAAATAAATGCAGAAAGATAAACAGATAATATATATATATATATATATTTAAATGAATATTTAATAAACTAATAAAAAATAAAAGATAACAAAATAAATGCAGAAAGATAAACAGAATCATTGTATAACTCGAATAGAACATTGTTTTAAATATGACAAAATGTTCTAAATTAAATATCTATCTTCTTTTTACAATTACTTCTATGTATATTCAATGTAACAAAGATATATTAATATGAAAGTTTATTTTTTCATCAGAAAATTCTTTGATAATCTAAATCTTTTTAAAATATCATTTATCTTTATTTAAATTAAGCTTACTTTCTTAAAATCAATCATTTTAGTGGATAAATAAGTTCCCACAAATTTAATTGTTTTGATTAACCCCTTGACTACATCTGCATATGCAGGGACAGCCTGCTACTATCACGGTTTGCAGAAACACTAAGGTAGTTCAAGGCAACATTCAGAAATTTATAATTAACAAAGGACACCTTTACGGTTATTTTTAGGTAGATTTCATAAGAAATACTACCTATTAAAATCTTCCCTAAGTTGGAATTTTTGAAAAAATTTTGCAGATCTACGCCGATCATGACTGCCAGAACCCAAAAACACCACCAGTTCAAAACTTTATCTATCTATCTATCAATCTATCTATTTATCTATCTATGTCACTTTTTTATGGACACAATAACTTCAATAATTCTACACAAATCTCTTCCAAACTCATACATAAAATCTCGATCAAGTTCGTTAATGGGCAAAATCAAACCAAGGAGAGGGGGGGGTGGAAATGGGGAGCTTTTTGTGAAAATAGAAAAAACCCATAACTTCTTAATTATGATACGTACCGAATCCGTTTAAAGTTATTAATATTTCTAGGAAAAGGGTTGAAAATTTATGAATGACAGATTTTTGATATCATTACAAATGATCCTAAGGACGGGGTGGGGGATTACAAGAAAAAAAAACATAACTTTGTTAATTCATGAGGCATCAAATCCGCTTAACTTTATTATAAATCCTCTTAATATTATCTAAAACTTTTATATTGACAAGTTTTTTTATAGGACCAATCCTTATAGCAAAAAAAATTAAAAACAAAAAAATCCTTGCCGGCTTCGCCTGCAAACAAGTTAGATTTCGAAGTGGGCGGTCCCAACTGCGGCATTATGGCAAAAAGGTCATTTCTTCCGCAATTCCCAACAAACAGGCGCCCCATGGTCTGTGTCTTCAAAATCTACCTGTTCCTGTAGGCCGAGCTGTCAGGGATTTTTTTAATTATAAAAATCTTTAAGAATTTAATTATACTAATTTTAATAATTTTTTTTATTTCTATCTTACAAATATAGATAAATTCGATTTATCCCTACAAAGCAATGATTTTTGTTTGTGCATAGTGAAAGAGAGAAACTATGTGTAGGACATACATCCCTGTTGAAGCATATGTAGTTTCAATCACATACACATTGTATGTGGGTATAATCAGAGATTAAGATGAATATATACAGAAAAAAATTAAAATTAAATAAAATTACAAATAAAAAATACTTACTTCAGCTGAAAATGCAAAATCCATATCCGGATGAATGAAGTTTTTCATGAATTCTAAATACCTGAAGAACAAGTAATATATTTAAATATAAAGTCACTGAGAAATTTAAACACATAATAAGCAACAATAAAAGCTATAATAAGAAACAATTATATTTTCATACTTAAGTTGTTTACACGACTGAGAAATTTATCAAGATAAGTTACCAAACTTTATCAAATGAATAAAGCAGCAATGAGGATACAAGGCAGAATCAATAATTTGTCACTTCTAAAAATATTTACAGAATTTTCCGGTTTCATAATTTTTTTAAAGATAACTCAATATCTAACTACAAATACAGTAAATTGTTTTAGTTCATTAAAACTGACAAATAAATCTCCAGAGCTCCATGTATCAGGAGAGACTTATTATTATAGAGACTTAAGAGACATTGCTTTCATTGCTGATTGATCATTACTTTATGGTTACTGTGCATGTTTACACTACCTACTGAAACAAGTTATAGAACATTTGCTCTCAAAACTGTAGTCTGTTTAAAACGAAGAGAGTAAAAATAATAAAGGCATGTGTGAACTTGCAGCATTTGCAATGCCTTGTCTACAATCAATGCAAACCAAGCAGATGATCATTGCTTTACTATTAAGAAAAATATTTGTTCTCTGTTACTTGGATCAGTATTTATCTATATCATTTAAAATGGATAAAAATAAAGAAGAAAAAATTTAAGATTAGAACTTCATAATTTACAGAGAAAAAAAAAATTTTTTTTCAACTAATATTTATTTAATTTCTTTTTCTAAACAGATTTTCTTAGGAAAACAAACATTTATTAGTTTATTTTATGTAAAACAAATCAGTGATAAAAGAGAAAAACTGGAACTCCGTGGCATAAATTGGCAATCCTTATGTTGAACTCATCTCAATTTATCTTTAATGAACTGTAGTCATCTTCGCTATGGTTTTCCGGTGTGTAAAACTTTACTGAATCATTAAAATAGTAGGGCAGAATATATATATCTTTTAATTCCTATGCCTTATTTTTTTTTATTCATAACAAAACAATGACTATCCTGTAAGCAGTAACTATGGTTATTTTGAAAGTACATTTTTTATCATTTCTTTTTGGCATAAGTCACATCAGCCTGAATTATTCATATTGGTGCCAAACATAAGTAGGCTTCAATATTAAGAATTAAAAGCCTCTTTCAAGCCACTCTTTAACCATGTATCAGGAATTAAGGAAAATAAACATCTCGACTACAGCACAAAAATGCATACATGACACAAACTGAAAGTTTCAGAAGATTTTTGCCTTCTGAAAATAATAATTTGCCTTCTGGCATATCATTAAAAATTGCACAATAAGTATATTTTTTTCCCTAAAATGTTGAAATTCTAGAGTAAAAAAAAATATTATTGATGATTTGGCATGTGATGGCAGAAAACCTCAATTTGACTTTCTTTTTTTTTTTTTTTCCTAGTTGTAAACCCATTAAACTTGTAAAAATTTCATTGGTTAAATGCTTATTTTGGTTAAATACTTGTTTAGTTAAGTATTTGTTTAGTTGGTAAAGTTTAGTTAAATACTTGTTTAATTTGTAAAGTTTGAAATACTTTAGTACTACAGAATAAGAATAAAAAACTTTTCCCAATAAACTTCTTTTCATATTGTCTAATTATTAACACAGATTTTTTTAGATAGCAGTATCAAGCATAGATTCAGATTGAAATGTTTATTTTGTATACCTGCTTCATTTAGTGTCCAGTTGGCAGAAAACAAAGGCATTGGAAATTAATACAGTTTATAAATTAAGAATACCTAGAGTTAAGAATATTTTCTTGATTGACTGAATCATAACCTATATCATAGAAGGAAAGAAAAAAAAAAAATACTAACTTTTTCTCCCATTCAATTGCATCAAGATTGTCGTCTTCATTAAGATGATTTTGGACCATAAGAGTTATGATTAAAGCAGTAGCATTTTCATAATTGTCATCCCCAACACCTCCTAGAGCAACATAGGGAAACACAGGACCACCATATTCACCTAAACATGAAAGGCCTTTCTTTTGTAGAAACATTGGATTCCTATAACGAAATTAAAAAGCAGTTTCATCAATATGACAAATTAAAAGAGAATAGAGAAATTATTAAAATAGCCATCGCTCGTGAATCATACAGAAAACATTTTGAATATTACTTTTCTAGTTTTGGCTAAATCAAAATCTCTTTGATTACTTCAAAATTAAATGCATTTATCTTTAACTTTAAACGGTGAACTTTGAAATTATCAACTTTGAATTTTAAAAATCCTGATTTGATTACAATGTTTAATGAAGAAACATCCTTGACTATGACCAGAGCTCAACAAATGCAGTCGCCAGGTTACCATTGGTGACCAAAATATTTTTACAAAAATATTTAAAAGATCAATTCATTAACTGAATTAAAAGCAATTCATGATGTATTATTATCATACTAGTAATTATTCTTCCTCAATTAATTTTTTTTTTTTTTTTAAATGTGCTTTTTAAAAATCTATGATTAAAATAACATGTGTGTGTGGTAGGGCACAGGACTTTCTTTTTTTCTTTTACTGTCAACAAGAAATTTTTGCTAACTACCTGATTTTTTACTGTTTGCAAAACCCTGCTTAAAATACACTCCTACCAGAACTCATATAAAATTGGTTGAACTAAAAGTAAAAATTCCCTTCTTAAAAATTACCAGAAAGGTTTGAAATAACACAAATTAAAGTTTGATTATGGATTAAAAAACCAATAATCAATTTGGATTATAACTTCTTTTTGCATTTATTTATTTATGCTTTGTAGAAAAAAACGTTAAATTGTGAAAACAACAAGATTTGTAATATTATATGACAAGATTAATCTTGCAAAACTAGTTTTTGGCAGTCCAGGTTCCCTATTTTTCAATTCTCATTTTTTCTTTATACTGCTTATTACATTGTCTCTCAATTATATCTGTAACAAAATTTAATGTAAAAAATTGTAATAAAAAATGCAAATTCTATAAAAATGCATCAAACATTTTGTTAGAACTGGAAAAAAAATTTATTTGTTTTTCAGGTACAGTTTGAAGAAAATTTAATTTATTTTATTAAAAAAAAAAAAAAAAAAAAAAAAAAAAAAAAGAAAGAAAGAAAGAAAGAACAAAACTGACAAAAAACAGTCTGGTCTTCTAATTAATTTAATATCCACACCCATAGTGTTAAATTTTAACCTTTTGATCTGAATGCTGCTTTTCATCTGACACCGAAAATTATGCAAGCAAAACGTATACATTTTTATAATTTTCAATACAAGACCTCTCATTCAAACCCGTATCAGTGGGTTTAAAAAAAATATGTTCGATGTTTTATATTTGACATCTATCATGGAACTTTTTATGGCATTGTACATACCATGTATTCTAAAGTGTCAAGACATGTCTAATGATACTCAATTCTCGAGACCAGCTGTGTTGTCTACAGAATGGAACTAATGAAAACCAATGTATATAAACATCAAAGATATTACCTTAAAAAAAGAAAAAATATATAGCACTTACATGCATTTTACATGTATTAATTGAACATACATATATATATATGGACTGTAAATATCAACTGAGAATTATTAAGGAAATTATATTTTTCAAAGAAATACAAACAATTCATAATTTAATAAGTTTCTTTCTTTTTTCTTAACTGTAATTTCTTATTTCCTGATATCGATCCAGATGACTGGTGTTGAGATGAACACTGTGCACAATAAATTGATTAATCTATCAACAAAAGTAAATTCAAACTTACGAAGTGCAATTTTTCAAATACTGCAGATAATCTTCCGTACTATTGTAGTAGTCCAAGTGTTTCGGATCATTCTGAAACCAATTCACCACACTCTGGATCATACATTTCTTATCTTTAACTGGGGCAAAACAGATGTCCTCAAAAGTTATGGTTCTGTTGTTTCTCTCAACAGTGAGACTGGTTATGTTTCTCTGAAGTTCTAAAATCTGTAGGAGATAATGAATAATGAATATTTTGAAGCTACAAGAAAAAATACTTATAATAGCCGTATTTACTTGTGTATTTTGCACATTTTTTTCACCATTTTTTTGGTACTAAAAGTAGAGAAGCAAAAAAAATGTGCAATTTTTTTAAAAATAATATTAATTTTTCTTAAAGGGCATCTTAGAAAAAAGAAAAATGACCTTCAATAAATTGAAAATAACATTTTAATAAATGAAAAGTTAAGATTAAACAAAATGTATAACAGTTTCAAAAGTTTGTAGATAATTTTTAAACTAGAGCACTTTTTTTTTTTGTTTCCCAGATTCGTAGGAACAAAATTCACTTTATTTTATTATTATTTTTTTTTCATATATTATTATTTACATGAATATTTAATAAGTGAATCATTCACTCCAAATTCTTCTCTGTCTGCCCTTTTAGTGTTATATTTAACAAAACACTCTACTACATGAATAAGAAATTTTCAGTGGAAATAACTCACCATTTATGATAATATTAATAATACCATAGTATTGATAATATTGCTTTATCAGTTATAATACTATGTGCACACAGTTGTGCTGCATGCAGCTGAAGAAAAGATATCGAGGGAAGAAAAAATAAATAATTTTATTCTAAATAATCAAACTAAAATATTGAAAAATGAAACTATGAGAATACACACAGTGTTATTATCTCAAACTATCCCTTAATCTTGATGCAAAAATTGTGCAAATCTTTGTTTTCATCTAAATTTTCTTTGAAAAGTACATAAAATACGCAGAGGCACAAATTATGCAAATAAATATGATAATAAATTCAAAAGTGTTAACTTAAAATCTGCTATCATATTATTCCATTTCCCAGAAAACATCGTACATATTTTAGCAAGTTGTGTCGTCCCAGTAGCAGAAATTTCTGTGTCAATCTGCAGCAAACTACAATTTATCTGCCACCCAACAATGCTGAACAAAGCTACTATACTAAGAACTTATAGTAACCCACATAGTAGCAAAATTTGCAATTGTGAAGAGAATGTAATAAGAAAATACAATAACTCTAGAAACAAGGTAAATTTTAGAAAAAACATTAAGCCCATAGTTTATTTTTAAGCTGTTAAATTGATGTGCAAAGGTTAAAAGAATCTACTGCACTCACTGACATGCTGCACTGTTTCTGCTACCGAGTTGAGATTGGAAAAAATCTTCCATCCTTTTGTTCCCAGATATGTCTATGTAGAACCTATGCACCAGTGGATACACTGAGAGCGAAGGAGTTAATAATTATAAAAGTAAAAGTAAACAGTGGCACATCTTTCTGAAATGCTGTTGTGCCATTCCCCAGTGTTTTTTTCTTTACAGTTTCACCAAATTGTATATTTAATTAGATATAAGTATTCAAAGAGTGAGAAAGAATATAAATATATAGATATATAATTTACCTTTTTTGTAATTATTCATTTCATACAATAAATTCTAAAATAAAAGCAACAATTTTTAAAAAAATTTCTACAAGCAAAGGCAGGGGGGTGGGAGAGGAAGATATATAAAGAACAAACAGTATTAGTCTAAGCATTAATTAACATAGTACAAGAGTTTCACTTTTATGCATAATTTCTTGTATCTCTTCTTTCATAATCTATTTTAAAATTAGTTCCAGCTAATGGTCTGTAAAGTTTTCATCATGTTTTTCTTTTTACAGTTTAGAAGGTATCTTAATGTATAAAATGTATATTTATCATTTTCATTTTATTCCTTATTAAATGTTTGATCAGCAGCTCTTTGCTCCAATTCCGCTCCCTGTTTAATAATTATGGCAACTTTTAAAGCTACTTATAACATTATTTGGTGATATATCATCAAGATAAGTGTAATTTTTCTGGGATATGAATAACAAGTTAATAAGCTTTGTACAAAGTAAAGTGTTATAAAATGAAAAATATGTTACATTTATATTTCAAGTCAAGAAGCAAATATCTATATATATGTAGCTAGCAACCAAAAGTAAGTTTACATAATTAGATTAGTATCATGCAATGAACAAATAAATTAGCACTTGGCCGTTTTGATTGACATAAGATTTTATGAATGGCTTTATAAGAAAGCAAACAGATTATGTTCATAAGGATATCTGCCATTACCTTTTTTTTTTTTTTTTTTTGCAAAAATGTTTTTAAATCTATTAACCAATCTATTAAAGCATTATTAATAATTGCCAAAATTTTACTTTTGGCAATTATTTAAATGTAATGAACATATTTAAAAATGGGTCTAATAAACTGTCAATAATATCATAGCAAATAACCACAGAAAAATAACATATTCATCGAAAATAATACACTCTAGCATACTAAAAAACATACCTGATGGAGAAATTCTCTATCAAAGACATTACTGAAAGTTAAATTTCCACCTTCAACAGGATCACCAGATTTACGAGTGATAATAATCTGTTCAGTTCGATAGAAAGGACTGAAATTGAATAATTATAGTCATATTAGAATGTTTTAATATTAACACAAATCCTTTAAGAAACATTATAGTTAAATATTAGCATTTGTCATGTTAGTAAACACACCAGATATGAAAAAATATTTGAAGAATATAGACTTTTTCCACAAGAAAGTTAATTAGAACCACATTATAGTTTCATAAGTAATTAATTAGTAGTTCTTTTTGTCAGACATAGAAGAGAACAGTTACTATGACAAAGGTAAATTTAAAGTAAAATCAATTCTGCCTTGCCAGGATAATTACTTTCTGCAGTACCTAATGAAGAGAACCATTAATTAATTGTTTGCTAAACTATAGCCATGTGCTATTTTACCAATTTTTTGGAGGAAAAAGATCTACTTCAATATAAACATTTATAGTCTATTATTTGAACATAATTAGCACAATAGAGATTACTATAAAGACACCAAACAATTTACCAGCTTTGATTTATAATAGTCTTAAGAAAAAGAAAGAAAAAAGAAAAGAAAGAAAGTTTCTGCTTAACCAATTAACATGCGAGTCTTGAGAAGGAAAATTACAAAGTATAGTGTAGCATGAAAATAGTTAAATACAATGTTGATGCCTTTGGTATGATGTATAAGATACACAACTGGCATTATTTGGTATAAATTCTGCACTATGGAGGATGGATATCAAAGAAAACATACACAATATTTTTTTTTTAATTACATAACAAGACACATAGCCATGTTAGAATCTTCTACTATTACAAATAAAATTTTAATAATCTCACTCACAGGGAGCATTAAAGTATTTAATTAACATGCATGTCAATAATATTTTACAGAGTAAGTGAACAAGCATGTAAAAAGTTTATGAAGGCCATGAGCAAAGGCTACATAGTTTATAACAAAAACAAAATGATGAAAATTAATGCATTTGACAATTCTCAAAAAAGGATTTTTTGTTTTTCCTCCTTCAAATTAAAAAAAAAAAAAAGAAAAGAAAAGAAAAGAAAGAAACATCTTCTCAAATTAACACTCTTTAAAACTTAACAGTAATTATTTTTTCAAATATTCATTCAAAGTCAAGTGCAAATTTGTAATTAAGGACTCTTAAATTATTTATGAAATCTTAAAACATACAGTACTCTGATGATATTACAACTTTTTGCTAGAATAAAACCAAAGTGGAAAGGTACAAGTAGTACTACATCTCAAAAGTATTAAGACAAAAAATAAAGTCTTTAAAAGAATTAAAAGACAAAAATGCAATCAGAAAAATGGAGTTCATAACTTAATATTTCTCTCTTTCTGTTACATAGGTATAAACTATTTTAGATAGAACTGCTGAATTTAATATTTTAGTAATTATAAAAGATAAATTATTTTGAGGCAATATTATACAGTTTTTATAAATAAACTACATTTTTAAAAAAAAAACCTTGGTATTTTTCCGTTATACCAACACCATTGTTGTCAAGCGTAATAGAGGGTGCAAAATGAAATTCACGTGAAATTAATCATTTGAAAAAAAAAAAAAAAAAAAAAACATTTATTGGCATAAAATTGAACATTTATAACATTTAAAAATTACAGACTTTCACAAACTATTTTATTTTATTAAGTCAACACAAATATATACATAAAATAAAACAACAAATAAATATTATACAATAAAGTAATAAAATAAAACTCAATTTAAACTGCAGGCATGAAATTGTAAATGTTTTCAGCATTGCTTTAAATATTTCATTTTTTGAAGGAAGATTTGGATGGTGTTTTTGAGCAAATACTTTTTTTTATGTATCCAAAATTCTGAAAGAATTTTATTGATACTTCGTCATCATCAGGTAACTGCCAAATGGTAAAATCCATCTAAGCATCAATAATAAATGTAAGTTATAACTTAACAATAAATATTTTCTATTCGAAAAATATTTGCAAGGTTACAATTAAACAAAAAATTAAAAAGAAAAATTATTCATCTTCAATAAATAGCAAATCACAATGTTTGACACAGTTTGCAATAAAAATCCTTTGCACACTCAGGGTTGAAATAAATGGCACATCAGCTTACACCTTGGCATGGTGTTTGTATAACAGAAAAATACCAAAACCTTAGGTATTTTCTGTTAGCTGGGTGCAAATATTGCCAACAGCAAGCAGTTTTTTGTTTTGGCAATGATGCATCACCACATCATCCCTGGTTAAGGGTGCTCGTCAGTAAACTTCCCGATTCCCCTCACTAATGTTATTCCTATGGATGTAGGATGCATTCGTATTTTTAAAATATCTCTCCAAGAAATTAATATTTTTAACTTCTGTTTTCTGTGTACTGTTCTTAAAGAATGTCTCCTTTTTTCTTAGTTATCAAAATATTTCTAAACTACGTGCTTAATTTATATTTTTATGTATTCAAATCTTAGCGAAACTGAATAAGATTTTAACATTTCATATAAAATTCAGTATATATTTTAGAAAAAAATTGACAACTAAGAAAAAAAGAGACATTCTTTAAGAACAGTACAAAGAAAACAGAAGTTAAAAATATTAATTTTCCGAGGAAATATTTTAAAAATACGAATGCATCCAACGCCCATAGGAATAACATTAGCGCGGGGAATCGGGAAGTTTACTGACGAGCAGCCTTAAGGAATTCAAACATATACATTAGTAGAAAAAATAGAAACACATTTGAAAAAAAAAAAAAAAACTCACTCATTTTATTTTAAATACAAAAAAGAAACAACTATTTCATTTGAGAAGATATAATATAAACTAAGAAGGTTTAATTTAAACACTACAGCAGCATTTTTAGCACACATAGGCAGAAAAACAAAAAAAACATCTTTTATTTTATTATTTAAATTTTTTTTTCAAGAAAACTTAACATTGTAATTTTTTCTCGCAAGTTGCATTAGTGGTAAAATATATTTTTCTTGAAGAAAGATTAGTTTAATATGATTAAAAGTTGTAGACAAGCATACAATTTCAGAAATCTATGTGGAGTGTGACAGGAAATATTTTCAGTGTAAATCATGGCGATTGAAATGAGACAACATTTGGCATTTTATCAATTATGCCCAGCAAACACAAAAGTACCAAACCCTACTTTATGCTTACATTTAAACGGTTAAAAAATTATTAAAACAAAAATGATAAAGGATAATTACCCAAAGTGTTGATCAAAATAATCCTTTTCTTTTCTTGCTTGACTGTCGGGAGCAGACCACAACTCAACAGGGTTGGTGCGTATGGTAAAGAATTTAAGGCCAAAACAGAAAATGAACACAAATATTGAACCCACAAAAAGCACAGTCAGAGGATATGTTGCACAAAAAGTTGCCCACTTGGTAAAGACTTTTTTTAACCAGCTATCTAATTGTGTTCCCCATTTTTCAAAGAAAAATGGAGCTCGTTGAAATTTATCGATGCCCGCAATTAATAATTCTTCGTCTGAAAAACAAAAAAATATTTTTCTCATGTGAAAATGCAATGAAATAAAAATATATAAAAATCTCTAAAATACTAATTATTAAGAAGGGTGAATGCACAAATTGCACTGATTCATTGAACCCCACGATTTTCTCCATTAGGAATTTTGATCAAACATATAATGATCAAAGCCATCTTTTAACCCTCTAGCCGCGGGCGATGTTTCCATTTTCTTATATAAAACCGTGGCCTATTTTTATTCGTCACTTACAATAGTTATAAGGATTCAATGTCACCGGAATTTACAAACAAATTTATTTCCAAATAAGTGAAAGCAGTTTCTTCATGTACATTATAAAAACAAAGTTTTTTTTCAAAATTCCGGTGGGAATGTGGCATTTATGGATTCAAAATATTTCAAAAACCACAGAGCTTTCAAAATGACCTAATATATGAAATGATATATGTATTATAATTTGTAAACGAATCTCTCTATTTCTAAATAAAAGAAGATGGATTCAACGAAGAAATAGAGTCGCCCGATGCTTAAGTACTATAAAAATTGTAAGCAACGCCAAAATAGCGCACCCCGCAGAATTGTATAGAATAAGTGAAACGCAGTAAGAGCATTTCCCACGGCTGGAGGGTTAATTGTCATTCCAAACTTTTCAGAATTTAATACTATGAAAAAATGGCTGAACATTAGAACATTAATCATCAAAATATTCAACCAATATTTTGCAATCTGATGGTAATGCTAAATATAGAATTATTTTATCTAATCCTATTCTTTGTAACATTGTTCATAAACTTACAATCTATTAATCAAATATTTAAAATAAAATAAGTGTAATTTCAAAGTTGCTTATGAAAACTTTCTGCATAAAAGAAAATGGTATTGGTTGTAAAGGTATTGAAAGGGTACTTGTAGCTTTACCATTTTATTTGCATAGAAAATAGACTTTATGTATGAAAAATTTATCAAAAAAAAAAAAAAAAAAAAAAAATATATATATATATATATATATATATATATATATATATATATATATATATTAAAATAATGAGAAAAAAAAGACAATGTCAAATTTATTATTATTTTTAATTGTTTTCAGTATTTCAGTATAGTATTTAATTAGTGTTTTCATGTATATATTTCTAGTACACCGGAAATCCATTACAGCAATAAACCTTTTATTCCTCTACCGTAACCACTAGGTCTACTAGTCAATAATAGATGAAACAGCAGGCTGACACATACATCACCATTTATTTACGAGAGCAATTTAAATTATTAATGCTGGACCACCGAATCAGCTCTGAGGTTAGAGCCTAAGATTTGAATGAGTATTGCATCATCAGTCTGTGAGTGGACTCTGTGGTTAGCTCCAACGAAAAGCGAGATGGTTTATTTAAGCTGAGCTGGCCACTAAAATTATCTGCAGATGCAATTAAATGACAGGGCGTAGCTTAATTTTTTTCAAGCAGAAAAATCTTTTTCTTTCAGTCTCATTCAGAATCTTCCAGATTCAAGTTACGTTTAGAATCTTCTAGATTCAAGTTATGTTTAGAATATTCCAGAGTCACGTTACATTTAGAATCTTCCAGATTCAAAAGTTATGTTTAGAATCTTCCAGATTCAAGTTACGTTTAGAATCTTCTAGATTCAAGTTACGTTTAGAATCTTCCACATTCAAGCGACACTCAGACTCTTTCAAATTCTGGTCACATAAAGAAGCTTTCAGATGTAGTTACATACAGTAACAGTTGCATTCAGATTTACATAACATTAAGTTACATTCAACTGTCAGATGCAGTTACATTAAGTTTAATTCAATTTAAATTGCCTAAAGAAAGAATAATCTTTGAGCAGAGTGCTCTATAAAAAACTATGAAAAGCAGCTTCTTCTACTGCATCTTCTTTCAGAGGCATGGATCTCATAAAGTATATTAAATGTATTTTTTTTTTATAATTGTGCATCGAAATCTTAATGGAAATTTGATTAAAGACTTCATCCTCAGAAGTCTCAGGAAAGTGTCCAGCCAACAGCAAAGTATGCAATTTAAATCAATTTAATAATGCTGTCACATTTTTCCATAATATATTTTATGTAAGGCTGGGAATTCTTCTTGGGATCTGTGTGTTTTAAAAATTATCTTTAGAAAAGTTAATTCCAATAATTAATAGTTAAAATGGAATAATATAGATTAGTAAAATGAATAAATTGTTTGGAAAAGTAAACTTCAATTTTTATAATCTTTATTATGCTACAAATAGTAGCAAATTTAAGTAATTAATGTTATTTCTAAGTTATTCTTTTATGTATATGTAAATATGTGTGATTATAAATAAACTAGTTATGTTATAATTTTAAAGTCTTATCAATTAGTATTCTTGTGATGATTTTATTTAAATAAAGTTCTATTAGCATATCAGCAAAGACAATTTTAAAGAGGCTTTATTTTAAGCAAATTGATAACTATATTTCTTTTAAGACGAGCTAAATTTGAAAAACTTACACTAATCGCTTCTTTTAAGCAATTTATCTATTAGGAATTAGATTTAATAAATCATTATTTATATTTTAACATTAACTAATTCTAACTAGCTTTGCCCAGAGAAGCTTAAATCTTTACGATCAATTTTTTAAATTTATGTTAATTATACATGCTTATGGACTATATGCGCTCCTGTTTTTTTTTCATGTTGGGTGATTTTAGGATAAAGCGTAACTTAAATTCTCCTCAGCCTATTTCATTCCTACAGGTATTGATACAATACCTCTTCACTAGAAATCCCCTCCCCTTCCTTCAGACCTCCATTTAGAAAAATATCCTGATTGAATCATGATCACAGAGGAAAACTTTTAACTAATGAAATGTTAGATGTATAAAAACATTCTACCCATTTTCATTAGATGGTGTTATCTGAAAAAGAGTTATGTGTAATGAACAGAAGAAAGTATATTCAACTAGGTAAATTATATCTAATGATTGGAGTATAATAGTTGAGATTTTTTCCAACAGAGCAAAAATATGACAGGACCAGGACTCGAACCTGGGTACTTTGGATTGCCGTGCCAAGTTCTTCCTACTGAGCTATCCCAACGATATCCTGGCTGGCATATTTCACCCTTATTTGTTGGACAAGGCTGCGAATTGCAGAGCTAATTTCATTCATCTGAGCTATAACTATAACATTTTTACATGATGAATCTGAAAAAGCACAAAAACCCTGTATACCATGTAATTAGGTCATAATGAACAGAGGACAGTATATTCAATTAGGTAAATTATATCCAATGGTTGGAGTACCATAGTTGAGATTTTTCTCACAGACCGAAAATATGCCAGGACCAGGATCATGTAAAAATGCTATAGTTATAGCTCGGATGAATGAGATTAGCGCTGCAGTTTGCAGCCTTGTCCAACAAATGAGTGAAATATGCCAGCCAGGATATCATTGGGATAGCTCAGTAGGAAGAGGGTTGGCACGGCAAGCCAAAGTACCCAGGTTCAAATCCTGGCCTTGGCATATTTTCGCTATGTTAGAAAAAAAATCTCAACCATGATACTCCAATCATGAGATATAATTTGCCTAGTTGAATATACTTTCCTCTGTTCATTATGACCTAATTAGATCATATACATGAGTTTCCGTGCTATTTCAGATTCATCATGTAAAAATGCTATAGTTATAGCTCAGATGAATTAAACTAACGCTGCAGTTCGCAGCTTTGTTTAACAAATAAGAGTGAAATATGCTAGCCAGGATAACGTTGGGATAGCTCAGTAGGAAGAGCATTGGCACAGCAAGCCAAAGCACCCAGGTTCGAGTCCTGGTCTTGGCATATTTTTGCTCTGTTGGAAAAAATCTCAACTATGATACTCTAACCATTGGATATGTATTATGTGTAGGTTACCAATTCTTGTAATAGTAAATACAGCTCATAGTACTCTACAAACAGATTACGCACACAAGATATTAAATTTGAGTATAATTAAAATCTAGTAATGTATATTTGGTGGGATAAAATAGGACGTTGGAGGGTGTGTTATAAACATCTCAAACTAGGAGAAACTGTTACTGGTGAATGTTATGATGTTCAGTTAAACTGCTTGACAGAAAAAATAAACAAAAGGGACCTTATACTGGACATGGACAATGATATTATTACCAATGACAGTAATATTACACTGTGACACCACCAGAATACATAGACATTCCATGGCCTGCTAAATCATAAACAATCTGTAATGAGAAATTCTACCTCAACAAGTACACATATCAGACATTGCACCATGTGATAACCATCTTTTTAGGTCATTACAAAATGAGTAACAGTTTCCAACTGAAGACTGGGTGCAAAAAACAATCAATTTACCAAATTGAAACATCAGAGTTCTTTTTCACCATGAAATCTATCAGCTGCCTGAGTGTTGGCATAAGTTAGTAGAAGCAAATGGTGAAAATATTGATAGAAGTTTATATTTTATTTGATTTTTATTAACAAACAAAAATTTCTAAAATTGAGTAGCAATATATAATATTTTACACATCTAATAAAATTACACATTACTTAGTATCATGATAAATATAATACTTCATTATATTAAAACCTATCATAACCTATGTGTAGTGTTTTCAATAGATATTTTCAGAAAGATGAATTTCCTTTTGCTACAGAAAATGTACTCTGCCTGTCTTTTATCAGAAATAAATGCACCTGCATGATTTTCAATACAGTAAATACATCTGGTCTCATTTTTAGGTGCGTTTGTTATTATATAAATACGTAGCACCTATAATCGTCATCTAGTCTGTCCGTCTGTCTGTCTGTCCGTTCGTCCACCTGTCTGTTTGTCTGTCTGCATATAACAGCACAAAAACTACCCAACCAAATGATTTGAAATTTAATATATATAATCTTTGCAGAATTTTGTCGAGTCATTTCAAATTTTATGAAAATCGAATCAAAACTTAAAAAGATATCAATAAAAATTATTTATTAAAGTAATTTGAATTTCTTTAAAATTGGTACTTCTTTGTTATAGCAGCTTCTAAGGATTAATCGTCAAGCGACCGAGATGTATCATTCTATTAAATCCTATCATACATAATTAATTCAATGATATCACATGATAGGTAATGACACAAGATCGCCATGGTGATTACATCCTATTTAAAATGGAGTCATATGATTTCCGTATGACTGAAATTAAAAACCGAATTTGTATACTAAAATTGTTTAATTATAGTAATCCTATAATCTATCAACCATTTTTGGATAGATTATTCCGGAGAAATAGATATTAAATGGTAAAAAGAGTCTAAATATTGATTTCTAGTTCTGAAATTTTCAACGCTAAACTTAAGTTTCCCATTGGAATTTTTAATAAATGTCAACAAATTATAAAATGCTAGCAACTTAAAATGTGCTTATTTTATTACAGAAATTAATCATATCATAATAACAGACGATATAATTCATTTCACTGAAACTAGTTACAGTACGAACGCACCTTATTTGTCACGTTTGATGTACAATTTCCAACTTGTTTTTAAAATGTGAAAAAATTTTTACTTTTACAAAATACTGGCTAGTAGTAAAAGATGATTTTAAAAATATATGAAAGAAATTTTATTTTCAGTTAAGTTGTCCAGTCTGCAAGCCTAAATTAATCTTCAGTTTATTCAGCTTCATCAGGATGCTCTATATCTTTCGACTGAAATATTATTTTGTTGTTATAGTCATAAAGCATTTGAATACAAAACATCTGATATGAGAAATAATAAAATGATTAGCATGTTAAAATTTTAATACATTGTATTTAAATCTAAAATATTTATATTGGTGTTAAATTTTTGTGTTTTTTCATCATTCATAGTTTATCAGATTAAATTCATTCTAAAATTTTCAGTTTTTTTTTTCTCCATTTAAAGAGGGATGGATTCAAGTCCCCTTGAGCCCATGGTACTTTGATTTTAATTCTGAACTTTATTTCCAAATAGATTAACAAGACTTGCATTTGGTTTAGAAAGTTGATGATGTTTCTTGATACCTTCTTAAATTTATACAATAAACATTATAATGAGACTTAATAACTACATTTTAAAATTAAAACTAAATAAATTTGTCCAAGAAGCAGTAACAACAACATTAAATGTGATCCTTAGTTCATTTGCAATTCCTTTTTCTGAATCAGTATCCTGTTCCTTCCTTATTATTCCTTTATTCATATCTGGGAAAACACAATATAGACTTGCCAAGTTTCCAAAATGAAAAAGCCTGAGACTTTTTACTAGTTACTTTATCGACATACCGACATTTCCAGCTTCACAAAATAATGCAATAAGAATACGTATGTTAATGCAATTTAACATTTTTCTCTTTTACCACTTCTCGTAACTTAGGAACAAGCAGAAATAAATAAGATGGGGATAGATATTATTCCTCATACAATCATTTTTCAATTTGCATTCCAGTGCATTCTGAAATACATAAGCCAATGTCTGTAGTTTTATAGTGCCTATTTTAAAACTTAAATTACAAGGAAAATCTTATAAAATACTGAAAACAAAAAGTAGCCAACTTCAGTGAGTAGTTAATGTAATATTATTGGAAAACTTTTTTTTTGTACAAAGATAGATTTTTATTCCATGATTTCTGATAAATGAAAAATTATTCACAATCGTCCTAAACATTATTTTAAGCCTAAATTTATATTACAGAAATCCATATGAAATTCATGATGGTTAATTACATAACAAAAAAATAACATATAAAATAATGAAACAAACTTACCTTGATATTAATACTCACAAAATATTTCTGTTGTAATTTTGGATAGCTTAAATTTGGCCCCATACTAAAACAATGTTTCATATTCCTCAAAATAAATTATCCATAGCTGAGATTCTAAATCAGAGGTTTGAATCAGGTCGGGCAACCCGATTTTACCCACACTGGGACCGTCCTGACCTTGGATTGATGCTAATTTTTTCAGCTGTGGGCCGAGTTCGGATTCTTCTGAATTGTGTTTGGATTAACCCAATTTTTCAAAAAATTTTTCATTCTTATGCAACAGGATGCATTGGATGATACTAGCTTGGCCAACCAAAATACAGCTTCCAGCAGCCTTCTGAATTTTCAATCCCTTTGCTATGCCAATGGCTTCGAATGAATGAGCATATTCTATTGCGCATACAGGCAAATAGCAGAACGCAAGCTTTAATTTTATTGGAGGAATGAACCTCTTCTCTTCTTGTACTTTCAGTGTCCACAATCTTTGCTACACAGCCAGTGTGAATGTGCGGGAGAGACTCATTCTAAGGAGGCTGCGCACAGCACAGTACTGCAAAGAGAATGGAATCAAGTTCCGATTTTCATCGGCGCGGCGACCCATCCCAGTCGTTTGCCGTGGATTGAAAAAGAAACTTCATGTTCAAAATTTTAAAAAACCAGAGATATTTCACGGTAATCCAGAGATTAAATTACAATTGAAAAATTTTGAGTTTCTGGCCAAAATGCGGAGACTTGGCAAGTCTGATATATGGATGCATTTAAATAGCTACAGAACCAGTTTTAATTAAATAAATAATAAGATCTATCGGATAATGTACTTGTAATTAATCCAAAATTAGAAAAAATAAACAAGCAATTTCTTAATTATATGGATAGAAGAAGTCAAAAAGGCAACTTATGACAAGTATAATTTAGTAAAACCTATCTATAATCACACTAAAACATTACCTCTTTACCAATATCCATTCCTTATATCCTCCTGAAAATGTAGAAGTGCTATAAAAAAAAAACAACCTTCACAACATTGGATGTTTTTTGATTGCCTCCAACATGAATACCATAGTTTTTAAAGTTTTATAGCTTCTTTTGATTAAAAGATACAGCTGCATATCCAGTTTAAATACAACAAAATTATTATAGACAAGTTAATACCAAAACAAATTATAAATATAGACAGTTTTGTTTTCATTAGTTCTACAGGGAATCTGCTAGGATCATTCAGCACTATCATTATAGGTAGATTATCATAATAAACAAGTTTCACTGTATATAGTAGCAAACTTACCGTCACCTCTTTTATGAATGTTACTGTAAGCAAATCCACCAATAATAATGATTGCAATAAAAACATAAACAAGTGCCATTACTCCGTCAAGTACTGGTAAGCCTAAGAATGTTTTCTCTGGTGCAGCCGGTGGGGGTGGAGTAGGGCTGCAAGGACAATCCACACATGAACATGGAGTACCAAATTTGTTAACAGCTTCAGAACAAGGTACTATTGTCTCATTCATTGGATAAAATGTTTTGTCCTTTACAGTGACATTATCAGTCTCCTCAAAATGAAAATTTATTTGGTAGGGAGATGGATCATGACCCCCCATGTACTCTAACCAGAGATGAGGTGTGCAATCAGTGGAATGAGCACCGCAGGATATTTCTATAGCTCGAGATGTTGTAAAAGACAGCTGCACATTTTTACAGGAATCAAAAAGTCCAGTAGTATAAGACTCTGTAATATAATAGTCCATTTCATCAACGGAATTGTTTGTGGATGCAGTCACCTGAAAAAGTATACATACATACATATAAGAATCTTCATTCATTCTTCAAAAAAGCATGTATTAGAACCCAAAGAGCAAAATGGCAAAATTTAGATAAATTTTTAAAACCTATTAAATTAAAAATAAGTAAATACAGTAAAAATAAACAAGAACGAAAAATCATGCGTCAAGCATAGATTATGTAGCACTTTCCAACGCTTCCAAAATAATTTTACAAAACATACCGTTTAATAAGCTAAAAGATAACATCTAAGTAAACAATTTGGAAAACGCATAACATATTTAAAAACATAATTTCAGGAATTTCCAACAGATACAATATTCGGAAAAATATCCGAATACTTTTTTTCAGCCCTGTATATGATCTATAGATTTGTATATGCTAGGATGCTAAATTTTAGTTTAGTTAGGAAACGCGTAGCACAGTTTAAAATTATCTTTCTGAAGTTTCTGTCAATAAACGGAAACGTGTTCGCGAACTTTTGTGCTGCCCTGTGTAGGATCTACAGAATTTATATACACCACGTAATAGACAAAAAGCGAGTTAAAATTAAAATCGCGTTTAGTAACTTAAAACGCACTTCCAGGAATTAGTGTTAACAGACAGTAGACAATTCTTTTGTGTGTCCCTGTAAATGAACGATGACTGCTATACACACACTATTCTGTAGTAAGCCTCTTGTAATGCACCTTAGATATATATATATAAATTTCAATGCGTTTAAAATAGTGAAACATTATTTAAATAAACCGCAGACGATTTTTCTCCATAGACGTCATGTAACTGAATTCTTTTGACTGTCCCTGTAAAGTAACTATAAGTGCTATGCACACCCTATTCCATATTAAGCTTCTTCTAATGCACCTTAGTGATATATATAAATTTCAATGCGTTTAAAATACTGAAACATTATTTAAATAAACCGCAAATGATTTTTCCCCATAGACCGCAATGTAACGGAATTCTTTTGAGTGCCCCTGTAATAAAACAATAAGTGCTACACACTTCCGTTGAAATAGGGAACATGCTATAGATAACGACAATAACATATAAAAATTGTAGAGCAATCCGAGCATATTTACGGGAGTTAGAGCACCGGCAGACGGCCAGACGGCCAGACAAACCGAAGTCATAAGCACTTTTCAACTAGGTTGGAAAGTGCTAAAAAGTACTTCTTACATTCCCATCAACCTCTTTCTGTCGCCAATATAGATGTCACCATATAGTGTTATTTAATGGCAATAAGGGATAAGCATGAAGTAAGAATATACTCGTAATATCTTACCCAGCTTTCAAGAAACCCTTATTAATGTTCAATAAGTTAATTTGCAAAGGTTTCATATAGATGTGTGTATGTCATCACTGTTTTGTAGTGCAAATCTAAACATTCTTTTACCTATTCAATTGTTACAAGCTGTAAATGAATTTTAGTGCAGACAAAAATGAAATTTTGGAGCTATAAAATTACATTACTTTTTAAATAGATAATTAGCTTGTCAGTTTTTCAGATTTCATTGCCCATTGTTTATCCATTTGTAGATAAAGTTTTATATCAGCACATTAATGCACATATACCAGTTGGCTTTGCCGACTAGCGGCCCACTAATTTACATTGAGAACTCGAATAGTATAAAACCTTGAATATGATAAACCTTGCACCCAACGAACCTCCAGCTCAGGTCCACACTGCCTTTAGCACCATATACCGAGCGTGCTGCGCACACACTAGAAAAACCTTTAATTTTCACCTCAAATTGTATACTTCTCTAACCGAATGAACCTCCTGCACATGTCCCCGCTGCCTGCAGCACTGTACAGCAGGTGTGCTGCGCATGTGCTGCAAAATATGCTAGTTCCACCTTCCACCACCAAGGGCGCAATACTATATGAACCTCAGGCACTTGTCCGTGCTGCACTATACTTTTGTTAACAATTAGTTTTATTTTATTTTATTTTTTTTAGTCTGACAATTCAATAAAGTTAAATAGAAATCATGTACCAGCAAACAAAGAAAACTGTAGCGAACTAATAAAGAGCACTTTAGCGATTCCAACAAGGTTCTTGTCAGGTGGGTCAGAGTCATGCAGTGATCAGGCGAATAGAGCTTCTTCTTTATACCTCACTTTTGAATATGCATGATTTTAATCCTTCATAATGAGTGTCCTGTACATTTTTTTTCTTTTTTAAAATACAGGTGCTAAAAGATATCTCTGTTCCAATTTAATTGCAGATATTCTATGATAAACCAAAAAATACTATTTGAAAAAGCTCCATGCCTGCCAAACTTTCAGGTTATTCTTTAAAAAAATCAAACAGACATACTTGGAACCTGAAAATTTATTTAATTATATGTGTCATGTTTCTATATGATAGTCACTTAATTTAAATTTGATTTCATTTATAAAATAAAATTTCTGGTACAAATACGTTTATTTGACTTGGAAAAAACTGGAAGGTTGGCAGCTATGAAACTAGTAGAATTTTTTTTTTTTATGTACGCTATATGCCACATATACACAAAGCTAATCTTGAAGGTGCTAAATCATCCCCTTCTTTCATATATAACCAAAGCCCCCTAGATAAGAAAGCCGTGACACGCGTCACGAAAACGTCATACTAAGCAGGCAAAACAAAGAAAAAAATGCGAACAACTTGCATGTTTCGATTTCATTGGCTCATAAAATTAATACTTATTGTTTACGACCAATAGTTAATAATTCCACGAGCCATCGAAATCGAAACATGCAAGTTGTTCGAATTTTTTTCTTTGTTTTGCCTGCTTGGTATGATGTTTTCGTGATTCGTGTCACGGCTTTCTTATCTAGGGGGCGTTTATATAACTCAAAGTTTATCACAGATCCAAAACATAGCCCTTTATGCAAGAGGTTCTTCTTAAATGAAAAAAACTAAAATTAGATTCCATCTTTCTTCTGTGTATATAGGAAAATGCATAGTTAACAGTGAATGAAAGTATTTATCTAAATCATGTAAGGAAAATGTAGCATGGAAGGAGAGCAACTCCGGTTGATTTTGAATTGCGCAGATATTTTAAAGATGGTTACAATACACCTCTAATTTCATTGAATAACTGAAGGGCAAAAAACTGCTCTTATTTTGTGTGCCTTTTGAAGGCATCACCAGCAAAATCGTTCAAAGTACTGAAAAATAAAAAGATACCCGCTAAATTATTGTATTTTTACCTTAAAATGTATAACAGGACAATATGTTTAAAAATATCAAATATTAACCCTTTGAAAATAAATTCTTTTTGAAATGGAAATGTCATTTTTCACCGTCTGCATATCCTCGACCATTCAAAATATACAGTAGAGGAGAATTTTGAATTTCGTTTTGAACTGCACAGATATTATAAACATGGTTAAAATACAGCTCTAATTTCATTGAATAACTGAAGGGCAAAAAACTGTTCTTATTTTGTGTGCCTTTTGAAGGCATCATCGGCAAAACCGTTCAAAATACTGAAAAATAAACAGATACCCACTAAATTATTGTACTTTTACCTTAAAATGTAAGGTAATACTTATATTTTACATACTTACATTTTGTAGTAAAGTAAATAACTACACGGAAATTAAAAATACTAGGCCATATCTACATGCTTTTAACTTTGTAATGATGCAATCAGCTAAAAAAAAAACACGAATATTCACCAGCTTATTATTACAGCATTAGCTGAAAGCTTTAAGAGGGCAGCCAAAGTTGCGAAAACACATGTAAAACAGTTGACATTCATGTATCCTTTTCTTAGAAATTACTAAAAAGGGGGGTTTTATACTTTTTCTTTTTTTAAGTTTTGTCTGAAGCTAAACTACAAACTGATTGTTAGGCAAGAAATAAAAATAAAATATAAAATAGTAATTCAATTTTACAAATAAAAGGTTTTTTTTTTATTTAACTTTTTTAACCATTGCATTTATTATTATTATTTCTTCCCAAACAATCTATTCATATTTTAAAGGAATGATCAAATTTTAGTTCAACTACTGACAATACAATAATATATATATTTTTTAAGTACTGAAATCTGTTCAGTAGTTATCAAGAAAACGGTACGTCCATGTTGGCTGTTTTACATGTGATTTTGGAACTGTCGTTGCCTTCTTAAAGCTTGAGTAGATATTGTGGAGGAATGACAGATATGGCCATAGATAAAAGTATTGGTCAAAGGAAACTTCCCAAGTTAAACCAATTATAAAACACCAAATCATAGGATGCATCAATTAATATATACTGAACCTAATTTTTAAAATATAACTTTAAGTTAAAACAACATTTATTTACTTATTATAAAAAATTAAAACAACTGAATTATTATTAAAAATATTAGCACCTATCAATTAACAAAAATATAATAATAGCAGACATTTATGAAACAACAAATTTATAATTTAATGCAATAATGTTTACAATGTGGAACAATAAAAAATAAAAATGCATATTTTAACAATTTAAAATACACAAATAAAAGTTTAATAAGCTAAAAAGTTAATACAAAAATCATTAAAATGTTGTTACAATTACCGAAATATGTTTCAATACCAATCAGTATCATTTTCAAGGTATAAATAAACAGACTGAGAACTTCTGAAATATTTCAAGCCACATCTTAGAAAATCCAAAAGATACAGAATCATTGCTGATTCCATATGAATCATTGCAGATAGTTCCTTTACATAGTAGTTTCAATAGCTTCACAGATCATTGAAGGAAAATAAAATTTATAGGAATAAACAATTCTGCAATCGTTAAAGATAACACAAACATTTTTTAATAATAGTAGAATCATTTATCCATTTAGATTTTATTTTCCTTTGGTCATCCGTGAAGCTAATTAAATTTTTCTATGTAAAAGAACCATATGCAATGATTCCATATCTTTAGGATTATCTAAGCTGTGGCATGATATTTTTCAGAAGTTGAAGAATAAAAATTAGAATGCAAGTCATAATGAAATCAACGGATGTTAATAGATGGTGCTGTCAGCCGGGGCCATCGTGAAAACAAATTTCCTCTTTCAACGGGCCTGATTCAAGTCGTGGATGACGTCACAGAAGAGATCTGAGTAGCAGACAAGTAAGGTTGAAAACGCGCATGTGTGTATCAAAAACAGTGCTATAAAATCCATTGTAATATTTTCTTGGGTAATTTCTGGCTTATTTTAGATGCGTTTGAATTATACATACAATAAATGAACAATAAAAAACAATAAGGAATGAACAATTCAGCAAGACATAATTTTATGATTGTTAATAAAAGGATTGTTATTACATAAACAGATTCATATTTAAAAATTTTAACTTTTTCTAAACAATTGAAACAAAAATTTAATTTAGATTTTATTATGTATGAATAATTTAAAATACATATTCTGTTACTAGGTATTACAACTAAGAAATCACTATCTTTCAAACACTATTAATCTGACAAAACATGGTATTTTAATTGCTAATTATAATGTGGATTTTATATTTTTATGAATATTTCTTTTAAAGGATAAGAGAAAATGTCACCATTTCCAAATTCCACACACATTTTTACTTCGATTATAAATTAATATTTACTTAAAAGGTAAAATTCATTTAAACAGAAAAATCCTCATCCATCTGGTAAATATACAGATTATCAAGTTGTTATTTCAATAAATTACAATCAATAATGAAACTTACATACTGGTTAATGTAGATAATTTTCTTTTGTTACAAGTGATTTTTCTATTGTCATTTTTTACTTTTGTATTTAGCAATATATTAGCAATTCCTGACAAACACAGTTTAAATAGATATGAAAGTTCATTTCCACATTTGAATTTAATTGTGAAATCCAGACCTAAAATTTCAGTCTTTTCAGTAGTGAGTTGTATAATAAGCTTATTCGGCTCTGGAAATTTTAGGAAAGTATTTTCATATTTCTGATTAATTAAAAAAAATCATCGTTAGTGAATGGTTTACTATTAAAGGGGGGAAATTTCATTAAGAAACAAACATACTATAGTGTGCTCTATTTTCATATTAATTTTCATATAAGCAGCAATTTTCACCCATCTTATTAAATAGGAGGAATGAGACAAGTTCCATTCTTCCACACTAATTTATTTTATCTTAAACTACTTGTATAAAAAAAACTATACTGCTTTTAGGCTTAGTTTAAAACCTGGATAATAACACATAAACAATCATCAACACATAAACAAAAATATAATAAGCTATTTTAAAAAACTTTTACTTTTCACTTAATAACCCACAAAGGGAAAAAAAATCCTGCATCAACCTCAGATACATATAAATATTTTTTAAATTAAAATTATATTTTAATAATTGAAAGCACGAGTAGTTTTACAAATCCTTTACGAAAAGCGTTTGATTTTTAAAAAAAATATATGCATAAGAACTCAATATTATTAATTAATGTTTTAAATGTTCTCAATTTACGTAAATTATATTTAAAAGAGAAATTCTTAGTAAAATCAGGACAAAGAAAGGCTTTCGTATTACTATTTTATCTATTTGATGATTCTAAACTATATTTATTACTCTAGATGAAAATAAAAGCATAATGAAGTCAGAAAAAAATAATGGTTAATTATCGTCTGTTGACATTCTGTGTATATTTTTATGTGCGTATTCGCCATTGCGATTGTTTTAATAAAGTGATATTAAATGTTTAAAATAGTAGTAATAGTATTAATAGTATTATAATAGTAGAATATGCACGGTCATCCCAGCGAAACCAGATTTATTTCAACACAACAGAAAGTGTAAGCAATTACCTTTATTAAAGTATTAAGTACAATATAACTTTAACAACATTCGAATTCTGGGATTGAAAAACGGTATAGATAACGGTATAGATTTTGCGTTTTAAATAATGAGATAAAAAAAGGGTACTTACTTAAATTCTTTATCCAAATAATTAAGATAATATACTTTAAAAAAAATTTGCATTTTAGAAAACATTTTTATATAAAATTTATCTGAAATTACAAAGCAAAACGTATGGCGAAAATTCAACTAGACGAGGAGAATCAGATCCTATCTGTGACGTCAGGTCACGTGTTTGAAAGCTCAAATCAGGCCCGTAGAAAGACGAAAGTTGTTTTCACAATGGCCCTGTGTCAGCCCACTATCTCTGTTTATTTATACCTTGAAAATGATACCAGATGGCACTGATAACAAATTGATACTGCATATATGTTGGTAACAAACTGATACAACATATATAGGTAACAACTTTTTAACAAATTTTAAAATATTAAAGTTTATTTGTCATATACAACAATTCTGACATATCTTTAAGCTTAATAAATTCACAATTTCTAACTTTCTACTTGACATGTACAATTATCATAATCTCTATTACCTCCATAAAAAGACTTTGATTTGGAGAGCAGGTCATCTGACAAAACAAATTGGCCAAGTTATGGAAACAAGAAGGACAGCGTTTAAACAATGATCCCAGAGCCTGTATCTGATCATTAAATGTATTAAGTTGCTCAGCATCGCAACAGACTTCTGCACCAGGTCCTACAAAATCAAAACATTCATTCAATAAACTGTTGTAAACTTTACTTAAGTACTTCTTACAAGTAGGCTGTTGATTATCTAACACTTACTGGATGAGAGATAAGGCAATTATACATTAGTTATATCATGTAAATTTCATGTTTTTTTTTTTTTCCAGTTCTTGAATATTGCAGATTGTTACACTCGACTGATACCCCCTACCCTGTTCTGACATCACATTTCTTACAAATGTTAATTTAGAGCTAATTTTGAGTAAAACGAAAATTATTATTTTTGTTTCGCATTATTTATATTAATTATTATTCACAATTATTATTTTTTAATATTTAAATTTTTTATGAATGTGTAACAAATTCAAATTAACCTTTAAACAATTCGCACATAGTCATTAACTGTAATATATTAATCATGCCGAGTCTCAATGGGCTTTAATACCAGTCTTTTATATTATTTATCACTAGTATTAGTTTATATTATTTATTACACATTCTGTATTCTTTTAGAGTAGCATTTGGAATATGCTACTATCAATATCTTCATCTAACCACAGAACATCACCTTCATTCACCCAACCAAAAAAAAAAAAAAAATAATAATAATAATAATAATAATTTCAAAATATCTATAGTTGTGAATTTAATTTAGTTCAAATGAGTGTTCGAATTGTAGAAATGATAAATGTTTCTTATGTATTCTTTTATTTATTTATTTTATTTGTTTATTTTATTTTTATTTATTTTATTTATTTATTTTATTTTTTTCTTTGGGGGGGAGGGGGGGAGCAATCTAATTATGATGTTTTAAAAAAGTATGTTTTACTTTAACTGAAATGGTAGCAGGAATTAAAATAGTTTAGAAATAATTGTTTAGAAAAATCAAAGGTATCAAAGTAAAAAAAAATATTAAAAAGCAAATTAATTATTTGTATTAAAATACAAATAATAGTTCCTACTTTCTGTCACACTCTAACTTAGTATCTATCATGTCACAGTCTACGTTACTGCTATTTTTTGTAATTTGGATTAAAAAATAGTATGTTCTAAACAAATGTTGGCTCAGTTCTTTTTTTTTTACGGCTTATTTAAAAAATAAACAAATAACAAGAATTATTTTGTGATTTTTACTGAGATTCATATGAAGATAAAGACATAATCATAATGGAGTAACATTTTTCCTCTCTCCCAATGAAGGCTCTGCTAAAAGATTTTTAATATCTGAAGCAATCAGTTACTGACTTTTGTTGATAATACCATGTGTTAATGTGAATAAAGAGCGCAATTAGAAATGTTGGTGTGCAAGTGTAAATAGTGCAGTTAAACACTTCACCCACATGCAATATTGAAGGGGTGAGTGGGAGTACAGCTGTAAAAAAACATTAAAAAGCTACAGGAAAAATTAACACATTTCTAAAGTTAGATAAGAATACAGAAATCAATGATGAGACAAGCAGTACTTAAGAAAAACAGAAAGCTGAAATCTCAGAAAGTCACACCACTGAACACAATAACATAGTCCCTTTTTACACCCTTTCATTTAACTCAACTTGATTTTTTTCTATTTAAAGATGGAATTTTGAAACCTATTTTTAAATCGCTTCCTGCTATGCTAAAATTATAAAAGGTATGCACACAGGTGTGCTTATGATGACAATGCAGCACATTAATATTTTTAGGAATTAATTATAAATTAATATGTTAATTTTAAAGCATTTTTTATTAGCCTGCCACAGGTGATAAATCGCCAAATATTCTTTATGATTACAATTTTATACATGCTACAACAACAATGGATTTAATTATGTAGTAAACCACACGCATAAAAAAAGGGGGAAAATGGTTGTAAAACTGCAACAATAAAATATTTTATACACTATAAATTAGAAAGTATAAATAAAAAATAAGGAGTGCAATGTATTTTTAAAGAAATACACTTAATAAATTAAAAGTTTTTTATCAATTAAATTATGATTATACATTGAAAAGTCAATTTAGAAGTCCTAAAGATAGTTTAAATATATCTTTTTTCCTCTTGTCATATCATAAAAGTTCACTAGCTCACACTTTTCTACCAAGTGTAAAAAAAAATAAAACTATAAATTTTTCATAATCGGGGTTGAGTGTGTCCATGCCAAATTAATGTACTGCAATGAAAATTTTTCTGAAAAATCATGATTTATCAAGTCATAAAATTCACTTCACCTTATTTTACAAAAACTTTTTTGTATTTAAAGAACACTGAAAAAAGTGTTTTACTGTTTTACAATCAAGAAAGTTTTTATAATTTTTTTAAACTCTAAAATAAATTATAAAGGTTCCACTTGAAACAATATACTTGTAGGCCCAGTGTGACCTTTTTTAAAAAAATATCCAAACATTGTTAAATATGGTACTTTTCTGTTATACCAACACCACTGTCGCCAAGTGTAATATATTTGGCATAAAATGAAACATTTGAAAAGAATTAACATTGTTGGTGCGAAAGTGATCATGTAAAAAATGAAACATTTCAAAATTACCGACATTTAGGAACTATTTTATTACATAAATACAAACATACATTTAAAGTAAAAGAACGAATAAATGTTATATAATAATATCATAAAATAAACTACAAGCATGAAATTGTAAAATGTCTATTAGCATTGTAGTAGACATTACATTTTTTTAATACAGATGTTGCCACATGAACTCTGAGATGAAATTGTAAATAATTATGTCATTTTGCAGTGTACCATAATCTTTCAATAGACTGGATATGGCATCCTGTATTTGGGTTAACAAAATTATATTTGTGATTTACTGTGAAATGTTTAAAGTTGGCATTTTGCAAAAAAACTTTTTTTATATATAATTCTACAGTCTAAAACAATTTTATTGCAGTTTCCACATCATCAGGAAATTAACTGCCAAATGGTAAATTCCATCTCATCATCAGCGAAAAATGTAAATTATAGCTTAATAAAAATATTTTTGATCCAAAAAATAGCGAATTAAGATGTTTTGCATGGTTACATTTAAATATTTTTTTTTTTTTTACTTTTTCACGTTCAAGAAACAGCAAGTCACAATGTTTGGCATGGTTTGCAACTGACTGATTGCAATAAAAAAAACCTTTACACAGTCAGAGTTTAAATAAACGGCGCATTAGCATATATTGTGGCATGGTGTTAGTATAACAGAAATGTACCTTATATAGATTAAAACAAATCCAGAAGAAAAAAAAAATGTCATATGTGAATTTCTAAAAAAATAAGTAAATAAATGAAATCTAAAAAAAATAATTTCGGTTTAAATGAAACTTTTACCATGTTTATTCTTGTAATAATCACACTTTTTGTATCAATTTTTAAATGCAAAAATTAAGCTGGGATTATTATGCGGGGAAATCTGTTACTCAATATCATACATGCTCAAAAAATATATTGTACTGTCCTCTTAAAAAAAAAAAAAAAAAAAAAAAAAAAAAAAAAAATTTTTTGAAAATTTCTCTGTATAAAGTCTAATAAAGAATTTAAAAAAAATAAACATGGCTAAATTTTTACAGCTGACTCTGACTAAGATTTTAATGTTGAGCATTTTTAATTTTATCACTTTATTACAAAACTAGCAAGCTACGCTGGTCAATTTCTTATAACGAACTTTTAATCCAACAAAATATTGACATTTCATAATTCACTTTTATATTTTAACAGAATAATAAGGCTACTATAATTTGTGAGTCGTGCTATAGCCAATATACATGCCAGGACACGTCGCCCTTATCATTATCTTTTTACGCATGAAGGTTTTGCTATGGTACTCCATTGTGAAAAATTTAGTAATTTTTCAAATTCAATATTTGAAAATGGCATAATCATTTGATTTGAAATTTATATCAAGAAAAATACAATTTTTTACCTTTCAAACGCAGTTTGGCTAACAATTTTCTGACAAATACTTTTAGAGCTACTATTTTTTTTCAGTAACTTCAAATGTTTCATTTTCCGAGATTAATCTGCGGCAACAATTAGTGAAAAACCCAGTCGTCAGAAACCCATAGTTTTTTATTAAAGAGGCTGTTGGAGCAGGGATTGTCTCCACCAATTTGCCACCATAACTTTTGAAATCGGTTCGGTAGTTCTAGAGATTCCATAGATATTGTATTTTAGAATGTTTTTAGAACGCTTTTCGCTCATTTCACACTTTTAAATTTCGAATTTTTTTTATTTTGTTTTTAGAGAGCATTTACATCTTATAAGTAACTACAATGCCAAATTTCATATTTCTAGCTCCTTCAGTATAAAAAAAATCGCTATTTTAGAACGCTTTTTGCTCCTGTGCCCCCCTTGGGGTTAGTGACACCGACATAAAATATAGCCTATGTTGAAGCATGGGTTGTCACCATCAATTTGCCACCATCACTTTTGAAATCGGTTCGGTAGTTCTAGAGAGTCCATAGAAATTGTAATTTAGAATGGTTTTAGAACGCTTTTCACTCATTTCACCCTTTTAAATTTCGAATTTTTTAAAATTTTGTTTTTAGAGAGCATTTACATCTTATAAGTACCGTAATTTGCGGTACATAAGCCGCGGCGTATACGATTTTAAAAGTAAAATTTTGCGACTTGCGGCTTATACGAAAAAGCGGCATATACGCGGCAATTTTTTTTTTTCAGTGCAATTCTAGTCTAAATTATTACCTATAGCAATTAGAACTTATAATGCAGGAAATCATAAATTAAGAGCTTATGTAATTTCAATTTGAATTAAAAGTTGTTAACAGCACAACGGCAAATTTATTTATTTTAAACATCTGTAGTGACTAGTTAGCGGCGCTGAACCTGATAACTATTATGAAGATAATAGTTAAGGGGTTTAAAGAAAAAAATATATATATAGCAAAGTTAACACGCGTATAGCAGAAGCGTAAAGGCTGATTTTTATTACCCCAGATAAATAAAATAAAGATAAACTCAATTAAGTTAAATAAATATGTAGTGGTTTAAAACAATAAAGATAACATATTAAATAACCAAAAGGTTTATTTTAAACACTTAATTACAACATAATTACAAAATAATTAAGACTTAAATTAAGCTTAAACTTGACACACATTTAACTATTACTTAAATCAAATTCAATTTACTAAAGACAACATGACGTGACAAAAATGATAACGGCATTTTTGGCCATCTGGAACTTTTACCTCAAAGACATATGGCAGCAAAATCACTATAGCATATTGATTCAATTTGCAAGAAGAAAATCCAAAAGTATTCGACTTTAATGTTCACACAAAGTTCATAAAGAAAAACGGATCCACGTGCTTTCACATTAAATCATCACAGCATTTCATTACCTCTTTTACTAAAAATACTACTGCCGACTTTCACCACAAACTTAACATTTACTTGCATTTGAGATGAATTATGAATAACACTTGCTAAAAACTAATTTACACTAAAACCTTCATTTCTACAAAGCACAAAAAGTTTAAGACTATCACTGATTACATTCTTAATGAATGAAGGTAGTAAAACAGAGACGAACGGCAACTGATGAAATGAAAAAGCAAAAATGAAGATGACGATGACAACCTTGCTCACTGCAAACGCAATCATATATATACCTCACAACCTTTCCCGGGTCACTCTTCCACGCATGCTCAATTACGATCATCCGAAAATCTCTAGAACGTCTTTAATGATGCATTATGCAAAACATTGTTCCAGCGTTAGCCTCCTGACATTTACCGTGATTACGTCATAACAATGCCATCTCTTGGTGTTCGAGCTAACTATGATGACGTAGATCGGAAACGATGAATCGTATCGAGTGATACGATCAAGAGAAAATTACCGGGAGCTATGAAGTCACGTATTGTAAACAGAAAAACGAAAAGCTAAAGATTAATTTAAATCAAAGATTAAATTAATATTTCCATTTAAGATAGAAACAACAAAACTGGATTCATTCAATAAGTAAGTTTATTCCTTAAACTTTAAATGTATTTCTATAAAAGTCTGAATAAAAATGATATTGGTTTTAACAAACTAAATACAAAGCAAGGTTTAATTACTAAAACAAAGATAGATTTTATGAAGGCTTTCCTGAATAAAAATATCGTTTAATTTAATATAAAAAGAACGAAAATATAATTTAAATATACTTAACAGATAATAACTTCAGAAACTATTAAACTTTAAACAAATATTAAATTATGAGTTTATGTAGGGTGTGTAAAATGATGAGACCAAATAAGAAATGAGGGATAATTTCTTGGACATGTTCTGATTTTCCTAACAGAACCAACGTACAATGTCTGCGCAGGTTCACAGCGCACCTTCTCCATGCATCGGAGAGACCAGACAGAGTAGAGCTTAACAGCTTGGAAGTACAATTCGCGAGCCACCTATCAGAGTTCACTTATGGCAAAGTTTCGTCCTTCATCATGTTGGCGGGGAGAAATCTCTCCACTCGTTCATTGCGATTGGTTCTTTTCATCCGAGTTTTCAAGTTACATTTAATGAAACAGGAATGTTCTAGCCGCGTCTAGAGGAAAACCCACCCATTCCCCCCAAACACTAAAATGGAAAGTTCCAATGCTTTGATTGGTTATTAACTTGAGGATGAGTTAGCATTTGATATTTTGTTTCCTGCGTGCTACATACATAATTTTTCTTATAATTTGCCTTTGTTTTCTTATAAAGTTTGAATTTTTTTCCGGATTAAAGTACAAAAAGAAAGAATGTCTGCGAAGCGTAAAAGCTATACTTCCAATTTTAAGTTGATGGTATGCGAAAGAGCGGAAGCTATAGGTAACAGGGAAGCTGCTCGCGAACACGATATAGACGAACTCTGTGTTCGTAGATGGCGGAAAGAAAAAGATGTTTTGGAAAAAATGCAAAGGCAAAAAACAGCTCATCGGGGTGGAAAAGTGTCGTGGCCTGTATTAGAAGCAAATTTAGAAAAGTGGATTAAAGAACAAAGAGAAAGAAACTTACCGGTTTCAACCGTGCGCATTCGAATGCAGGCAAAGTTAATTGCAGAACAAATGGGAATTACTAATTTTAAAGGCGGAACTCATTGGTGCTATAGGTTTATGAGGAGGAAAAAATTATCTGTACGAGTCAGAACCACTGTTGGCCAAGCTTTGCCAGCGGACTGGCAAGAAAAGAAACAGTCTTTTTTACAGTACGTCCGTAAGATAATTGTAGAAGAAAATTTTTCTAAAGAATCTATAATAAACATGCATGAGGTCCGCTTACGTTTGATTGCCCCCCCCCCCAATAGAACCGTATCTTTAAAAGGGGAAAAGACAGTTTCTCTTGTCACAACCGGAAATGAGAAGATTTCGTTCACGTGTGTGTTAGCTTGCGCGGCAAACAGAGATAAACTCAAGCCCTTATTAATCTTTAAGAGAAAACTTTGCCCAAAGGAAATTTCCCGACTGATGTTGTGATTCGGGCGAATGAAAAGGGATGGATGTTCCAGGAAATATTTTTAGACTGGTTGGACGAAGTATGGAGAAAGAGAAAAGGTGCATTTTTTAAACCACACGGACACTTAATTTTTGACTCAATGCGCGCTCATGTAACTGATGCAGTAAAATCTGCATGCAAAAAGGCTTCGGCAACTATTGCCGTCATTGCAGGAGGCCTTACCAAAATTTTACAACCCCTGGACATTACAGTAAATTGTGCATTTAAATGCGAAATGCATAAATGTTGGGAAGAATGGATACGCAACGGAACTCATTCTTTCACTAAAAGCGGCCATATGAGGAAAGCTACATACGAGGAAGTAGCAGAATGGGTTTCCAATTCCTGGAAAAAAGTAAAGTCTACGGTTATTGTTTCTGGATTTACAGAGGCTAGTATCATCACTTCTGATAGCGAAGTGTTTCCAGAATCGCAGCCTGAAGATAGCGATGACGAACACAGTGACATCGATGATCCCAATGTTATAGATGATGAAATTTTAAAACTTTAATTCGGAAAGTGAACTATCTGACTTTGATGGATTTAATTAATTTTTTTATCTGTAATATGACGTATTTTGAATATTAAATATGTGATAATTTCAAATAATGTTAATATTAAATGTGTTTTGTTTCATGGTGAATCTCTGATTAAAAATAATGAAAATTTCTTACAAGATGTTTCAGGTAAGATTTTATTTTTATATATTATTTCAAGATTAATATTTTAATAAGGATTAATAATGCCTAAATGAAAAAATACAGTATTTCTACTGATTTTCATTTTTATTTTATTTTCTATCAGTGTGGCGTATACGGCGGTGCAGCGTTTCTGCCGACTTTTTTTTTTTTTGCCGATTTTTTACCTGTGCGGCTTATCTACCGGAAATTACGGTAACTACAACGCCAAATTTCAAATCGGTTCGGTGGTTGTAGAGATTCCATAGAAATTGTAATTTAGAATGTTTTTAGAACACTTTTCGCTCATTTCACCCTTTTAAATTTCGAATTTTTTTTAATTTTGTTCTTAGAGAGCATTTACATCTTATAAGTAACTACAACGACAAATTTCAAATCGGTTCGGTAGTTCTAGAGATTCCACAGAAATTGTAATTTAGAATGTTTTTAGAACGCTTTTCGCTCATTTCACCCTTTTAAATCTCGATTTTTTTTTTTTTTTTTGTTCTTAGAGAGCATTTACATCTTATAAGTAACTACAACGCCAAATTTCAAATCGGTTCGGTAGTTCTAGAGATTCCATAGAAATTGTAATTTAGAATGTTTTTAGAATGCTTTTCGCTCATTTCACCCTTTTAAATTTCGAATTTTTTTTATATTTTGTTCTTAGAGAGCATTTACATCTTATAAGTAACTACAACAAAAAATTTCAAATTTCTAGCTGCTTCAGTATAGAAAAGATCGCAATTTTAGAACGTTTTTCGCTCCTGCACCCCCCTGGGGTAGTGGCATCGACATAAAATATAGCCTATGTTGGAGCAGGGGTTGTCCCCATCAATTTGCCACCATCACTTTTGAAATCGGTTGGATAGTTCCAGAGATTACCCCCTACAAACAAACAAACAAACAATCTTTACTCCTTTATAATATTAGTATAGATATAGATGACAGCTAATTAAGTGAGAATTTGAAAAAAAAAAAAAACACACTTGACATAATCATTTGAAAATGAAGCATTTTATTATAATTAATTGTTTAACATAAAAAACATATATAAATTTATGTAGATCATTCTAAAATTCTATTATAACAAGAAAATCTGTAAAAAGTTCATGTTTTGCCAGAATTCTGCAATTGATAGTTTAAATTATTTTTAAACTAATTAAACACTCCTTAGATATTTTTAACTATTTTTATTATTCTAAATGGTGCATAAAAACAGAACAAAACAAAAAAATTGACTTTAGTGAAATATTTGATGTAGTACTACTACTAAGTTGGGTTTTTTTCAGGAAACATTTCACTGTGGGTTTTTTTTTTTTTTAGAGGACCACAATACTGGTATATAAAACCTGTAATAATTTAATTCATAACTTACTGACTGATTGCAGACCATGTGTTGTTTAGGGAAAAGTCTTTTTGACAGCGGCAAAAAAAAGGGGGGGGGGAATTTTGCACTTTACAGTAAATTTATTTTATTGCTACATAATCTTTAACCAACAAATGAATAAACAAGATTTTGAATTCAAAACATGTTAAACATATGTTTTGCGTTTTCTGCAATGCATTAAATTTACATTAAAAAACATTTCATTATTTTATTTTCTTCGATGCATTGAAATTTGTTGTTGGTAAATAGGATTTCCATAAATTCTGATTGCTCCTGAGATGAAATTTACAGATTCTAGGTTTTCCATAATTTTAACAGTTTGGCAAAGCAAAAAGTATTCAGTATTTGTATCTCTGGCATATAACATTTGTGCTCTATCAGAAAGGTTGGAATAGAAAAGTATCCACGCTTTCATCTACGCCCTAACTCTTAATTTTAAAAATTCAAATAGTTGCTTTACTATTCTAAATTTACTATCTAATCTTCTTTTTATTCATTTAAATCACCAAAAGAATTAAGTCTTTAATATCCTAAGCAGGGCTTGACAAATACGGTCGCCAGGTCGCCACTGGCGACCAAATATTTTTATCTGGCGGCCAAGTTATTTAATCTAATGGGGGTTTTGTTGTTGTTTCATTTTTGTACAAAAATCGACCTACGCTTTCTTGAAGTGAGCACAAATGCCACCCCCCCCCCCCTTTCCCAATATTAAAAAAATAAACTTGTAATTTAGAATGTTTTTAGAACGCTTTTCGCTCATTTCACCTTTTTAAATTTCGAATTTTTTTTCATTTTGTTCTTAGAGAGCATTTGCATCTTAAAAGTAACTACAAAGCCAAATTTCAAATCAGTTCGGTAGTTCTAGAGATTCCACAGAAATTGTAATTTAGAATGTTTTTAGAACGCTTTTCGCTCATTTCATCCTTTTAAATTTCAAATTTTTTTTTTGTTGTTGTTCTTAGAAAGCATTTACATCTTATAAGTAACTGCAACGCCAAATTTCAAATCGGTTCGGTAGTTCTAGAGATTCCATAGAAATTGTAATTTAGAATGTTTTTAGAAACTATATTCACACAAAAAATATTTTTAACTTTTGTTTTTAATGTGGCAAAAATAAGTTCATCCAATATAAATTTTAAAATAATCAAATCAGAATTATATGAGACTTCGACAGAAAAATAGGCAAAAACTTGTTTTTCTGTTTCACTATTTTGTCGATGCGCTCCTCACCAGATATAGATTTTGTAGCATTCAACTATACGGACATTTGAAGCATTCGGCATTTTCGGAACATGCCGGTTAATTCACTCTTTACAGTATTTTTTTTTTTTTCTGAAAGATATATGATTTTGATAAGTTTCATTAGAAAACTTAGTTTATATTATCTTTCTAAACTATGTAACTAATAATTCTAAACAATGCCTGTTATTATTTTTCTTCGATTAATTCATTCAAACTTTTGTGCTTTTTGAAAATTAATAATGAGGAAGGAGGAGATGGTAAATATTTTTTACTGGCTACCAGATTTCATCAAATTTGTAAAGCCCTGATCCTAAGTATAACAATTTTTGTTTATTTTTTTTCTATTTGATAAATTCTCTGTTTAAGTATAAATAAGTATTCATATTTCAATAAAAAGTGAGTACAAATTCTTTTTAACTTCTAGATTTTTTTTACCATAATTAATGAGTGATCATTTATTTTTAAGAGATGAAAAATTACTAATTTTTGAAGAAAATAGCTAAGTAATTTATACGCACCAAACATATTTTTGCATAGGTAATAGGTCAAATTTTTGCCGATATCTCTTGCTGTTGGAGATAAGCTCATGAATTAATTTTTTTTTTAATTATGATTTTTGCTTTTTTTTTTTTTTTTTTTTTTTTTTAAAGACATGGCTAACAGGAAATAAAAGCAAACATTATTTAAACTCTCTTTTTGGGATTTCTAAATTGATTTCTCATAATCATAAATTCATTAATATGAAACTAGTAATTGATAAAAGTGTATTTTTTTAAAATTATTACAAGCTTATTTCTTATTTATATTTTATTTTCTCCTTTTTAGTGTTTAAAATTGAATCATTGCAGTTTCACAGCCATTTGGCCTATTTTGGCAAACATGTTTTGGTGCTTAATTAAATCAATTGTTATTGTAACTCGCAGAGACCCGGAGCTGGAGCTGGGAGCCGGGGCGCTCCGGAGCTGTGTTTTCCCCAGAGCTGGAGCCGGAGCTGGAACTCTAAATTTTCCCCTGCTCCAGGGCTCCTTTAGTTTTTTAATATTCTTTAAAATCTTTTTTTTTTTTTTTAGTTTTTAAGTTTTTCAGGCTTAAAATATTTTAATTACATCATTATTCAGTATTTTAATTATATCATTTTTTAGGTTTTTTTTATTAGAGATGGAAAATTTTTCACTAAAACATGGCAACACTACTTCACTTCTACTTTTTACTTGAGCTAAGTGGCAACACTACTTCACTTCTACTTTTTACGTGAGCTAAGTGGCAATACTACTTCACTTTTACTTTTTACTTGAGCTAAGTGGCAACACTACTTCACTTCACCATTTAAAGCAATTTCATTGTATCCTACAGACATTCAAGAAGCCTGCCGCATTGTAACAGCATTGCCCACTAGCCAAGTTGCTGTAGAAAGACTATTCTCGGCATTAAAATACATTTATAATGATTTAAGATCAAATATGAAGGAGGATTTATTAGATTCAGTTCTTTTCTTAAGAATGAACAAATAACTCAACTGTGAATTTAATTAAATTTGTATTTTAAGTATGAGCTGATGATTATGTTATTTTTTAAATCTTCCTTTTTATAATAAAAAACTGCAAATTAAAATCTGATGATTATGTTATTATTTTTTTTAATATTCCTTTTTATAATAAAAATTACAAGTTAAAATCTGAAACTCAAAAGCGTGTAGTCGGAGCCGTTGCTGGAGCTGTTGCCGGAGCCGTAGTTTATTACCTGGGAGCGGAGCTGGAGCATCAAAAAATTTTCCGGCTCCGGGTCCCTGGCTAACTCATATACAATTATAACTCTTATAAGAATATTTGGTAATTTATCATTTGTGATGGGTAAAAGGAAAAATGCCTTAAAATTAATGTATTAATCTATAATTAAGTTCTAAAAATATTAAAATGTATTATTACCGGAAACACATTTTTGTAAAACATTTTTGATTGTGAACATTTTTTTTTAAATTTTAGCATATGAGAAAGTTAGTGAAAAATCTATTACAAAATTTCATCTTTACACACAAAAACCAAGTTAAATTAAATAAAAGTATGTTAATTTTCTTTTTTTTTTTTTTAAACTGGATTCAAATGACATAATATACACTTTATTTCGAACAGCATAAAACAATGTTAAAATTATTTAAATCAAATATTTATTTTCTTTACCTTTTCCCAAGTCTGGACATAAATTATTTAACATGTTGATTGCACTAGGATCGGTTAGAGAAGAAGGATTCCCACTGTAAACACATGGTTTGTTTAAGTAAGTCAGATCATCAACAGCACAATTTCCACGCATAACACAGTGGCCATTTGAATTCTAAAAATAAAGAAAAGTGTTGTTACAAATATTTATTTCTACAAACGTATAAAAATTATTCCCAAATAAATAAATAAATAAATGCTTGAAGTAAATGAGGGCAGACTTGTGGTTTTGCAATACAGTAGATTCGGATTAATTGGTACACACTAGTTCTGAGAGATTTGTCTCAATAAAGCAGCTGACCCAATTATCAGGAGTGAAGGTAATGATATTCTTTGATTTTGTTCTCGACATTTTGTCCCAATTAAATGGTTTCCCAAATATCCATAATCTATTGTATTGTAGATATGGTTTTTATAATCTACTAGTCTATAACCCTATCAAAAATGAGGGTTTGTTGATCTGCGTTTCATTTTGATGACTTCATACAAACAAACAGCATGAAGATTTTATTATTGAAACGTTTGTACTGTAGAAAAGTACATTTTACAAATGACAAATGATTTCTACAAATAAAAATGATGAGGATATATATATATATATATATATATTACTCAGTATTAAATTTCTGAAATGGTTCAACGATTGAGCAAAACATTCAAATTAAATATTAACAAATAATCCATGTGCGAAAGTTTTTGTAAAAAAATGTTATGAATGAGTTTCTAAACAGCTTGACTCACCATATAACTCATTGTTTGATTACATAAGCAAAATTAAATGCAAATTACACTGTACTATGTATTCGTTATATTTTAATTACATTTGATAAGAAAGAATCATTTTACAGTATATGACCCATTATTCAGAATTCCAAAATCCAGGAAAAAAAATTTGAAAAATTTCTAAATTTGTAAATTTTTACTAAAATTTTAGAATTTCTGAAATTTTTCGAAAATTTTACCAATTTCTATTTTTTTTTTCAGTGTATTGTGTTTCAATGTGTAATCACTAAAATATTGTTACTTCGGTAGCGGGTGAACATCGGTTTTATTAACAAACATGTCCTCAAATGGAAAAACATTTCTCAATTTATCTTCATTATAAAAAACACGGTCTCGGCTGCAGACTATAGACACATTTGTTCTATAATCTTGCCCCTACCTAGAATTTTTTCTGATGGCACCCACGTCCATAAAGCTAAAAATAGACCTTCAAAAAGGTTACTGCAAAAATAAATAATAAAAAGTAAATTAAGGACGACAAGAACCATTAAGATCATTCATGAAATCCAAACTGGCTACTTTCTGATACATTTTTTAATTCCTTTTTGTTCAAATCAAATCATTTTTTTGCTCAGTTTCAAATTGGCAGGTGCTCTTATTCAGAAACTATATACTAATCAAACGTATTTTTTTGTTTTTGTTTTTTGGTAAAAGCAGAAAATTTTTCTGAAAATGCTGTCAGAGTTGGCCTTTTTGGACCAAATTTCCAGATGCGACAGCACTGAAAAGAAAAAAAAAAACTGTTGTCCTGAGATACAATCGCTTGTAATGGTAACATTTTGTGTAATGGGTAAAATGTACAATGGGTAACATTTTGTGCTTTTCCCAGATCAAATTCCAAAGATGTTGAAGTTGCTAAATTCAAGCTGCATTAAATAAAATGTACATTTATTAAGAATTTCTACACAGCTTCTCTTTTTATAAATGCTACAATATTAGTTTCAAGGCGATTCCACTGTTACACGTGTGACTTTTAGAGAGTGCTCTTGTGCAAATTGAGACAAATTTGGAAGTGAAATTATTCAGATAACGTTTGACTTTTTATTGCTATTACAGGAATACAGAATCATTTTTGTAGTGACACCTTTAGTCTAAAGTAATAACAATTAAAAAAAAAAATAGTAAAGTCGTAGTACGTATGTGACTCAGAAAAATCACACACACAACAACGACTTTACTATTTTTTAAAGAAAAATTTTTATTGCTTTAGACTAAAGGTGTCACTACAAAAATGATTCTGTATGTGTCCTGTAATAGCAATGAAAAAAGCAAAATTTTATCTAAATAATTTCACTTCCAAATTTGTCTCAATTTGAAAAAAAAACACTCTCTAAAAGTCACACACATAATGGTATAATCGCCTTTCACCAGATTCACCATCATTTGTTACACTAACTTACTAGATAAAATTGATATAAGAAGTTATTTCAATCTCTTGCTAATATAAATATAGATAAAGTGCACTTCTTTTTTTCTCCTGATCAAATGTATCTCAAATCAAAAAGCTATATTAAATTTGGTCCTTGATTAATTCATATACAACAGGGCTGCCACTGCCAAATGGCATAAAAAATAGTTGCTTTAGTAGCCTACAAGGAAAACAATAGTAGCCAAAATAGTAGCATTTGCACAAAAATAGTAGCCAAAATAGTTGCATGTTTACTTAAGAAAAGAGGGGCAAGAATCCTTATTTCCCATAAAAATAAAAACATCATGAAAATCCACATTTTCCCCTACCATCCAAATTTTTTACTTTTTGTAATTTAATTATAAAATCACACACACACAAACGGAAAGAAAGAATGAAGAAATTTTTTAAATTATAATCTGAGATATACGATCAGAATGCAGTTTCGTTTTCCCAAACTAAATTGAATATAATCTTATCTTGTGCTTGAGCATTACTGTGAGGTAACTAAAAACAATACAATTTTTATTGCATGTTATTAGCTGCAATTTTAATTCCATTTTGTAAACAAAAATTAACTGAACCAATAAAAAGTGGTTTTATCAAAAAAGGATGCATTTGATAAAGAAAATACAAAACATACTAATCTATTCTTTAGAAGAAATTTTTGTAAAATAAAATAGCAAAATCGTCCGAAAAAAATAAAGTTTGATTTTATAGACATCAATGAGCCAAATAAAGCTATCTAAGTAAGAAAGGCAATTAAAAAACTGATAGAAAACAAGGTTTTCTTATTTCTAAGTAGCATTTACTTGCTTGTTTATTAAAATTTTTGGAATGATGCATTTATAGAAGGTTAGAAACAAATACGATTTACGCAGCATAGTGAACAAATCTACAGTTAATCGTTTGTGGTTCATACGACAGTTAAAGGGTTAAATACCTTTAAAAACAATCAAAAATTGGACAAATATACAGTAAAGCATAAGGGTTATGGGTGGTAGCCAAACCAAAAATCAATAATTAGTTTTCCACAGAAATTTGGATGTTGGTATCTTTGCACTACATTTATATTGAAAAAGTAATTTCTTTTTTAAATTTCAAATAGAAGTTTTTACATATTTTAAAAATTGCATAAAAAACTTAAAAAATTTATACGGAAATATTAGATTGGGATATTAGGTTAAAAAATTTGCAGTGCTGAGATTTTTTTTTTTTTTTTTTTTTTTAACAAAAATAGTAGGCTGGGACTGGAAAATAGTCTCCTTTTTTCTGGTTTTCCTCTAAAATAGTCGCTTTTGAAGGTTTTTGGGCTAAAATAGTAGCCATAGTTGCCTGATGCTGAAAATAGTCGCTTTTAGTAGCATTTTAGTTGCAAATGGCAGCCCTGATACAATCCCCCTCCCCCTCCTGCACACACACACATGCAGATAAAAAAGGCGAGGGGAAAACCCTAAACTATTTAATCATCAATTTGCTGCATTGAGAGATGCAAAAAGTACAGTACCATTTGGCTGGATTTTTTTTTTTTTTTTTTTTTTTTTTTTATGAATAAAACAAATTTAATGTGATGTCTACATAGTGAAATAAAAAAAAACTTCAATAACAGTATCAAACTCTGAAAGATACTACAATTCTAAAGTAAATCATAGTTTCAGATATCAAATTTTAAATGATTTATTGCAGAAATTTAAAAATTATATAGATGTAAAATGTTTAGCTCCTTATGTTAAAATAATTTTTAATATTTTAACTCATATTTCCTGCAGCCTGTCAAAAAATATTTTTATGTTCCATTTTCTATTATGTTGATATTAAGTAGTCCCAAATGTAACTATTTGTTCTTTGTAAATTTATTTTTTATTTTTGATGCATAAAATATAAATAATGAAATTAATATTTGAAATACAAATATGAATTATATACTTATTTTTATATAAATACAGAAAAGGATTTCTAGAGTACACGAAATTTCACATCAGTCCTTCCAGTAAATATTTAACAATGCTTAAAAACATCATTACCACAATAGTTTGAGAGACCATTTAGTCAATGAAAATATCATTAATTTCCTAAAAATCTTTTAAGAATGCAACAATCCCAATTATTTCAATAACTGATTTTAACCATCCTGATAAAAACTCATTTTGACTGGGAAAATACATCTAAACTTATTTTGTTAAAAGATAAATAAATTTAGCACAGCATCTGGAAAGCACAAAACCCTGTAAATATTTTACTCAATGTTATATTTCCTCAATTTCATTTCTTAATAATTTAACAGCACCGAAATGTCTAAAAATAAGCAATTAATGCAAGTATTGAAACATTTTTAATGATTTGATTACATATTTGACTTTATATTAAAAGAAGGAAATTAAATCACACAAAACAAAACAAACTTGGAAATTTTATTTAAATCTCTAAAAAATAGTTGCAAGAAACAATTTTTTTTTTTTTTTGTAAATTAAGGTGATGTCATAGTTTTTTTCTGAATCAACAAAACTTGTGAAAATAATCTTTCTACTGATGAAAAAATGTACTTTAAAAAAATGTATTTTTTTGGAAATGTATGTATCGGTTTGAAATGCCATCACAGAAAGAAAAAACAGTTAATAATTATTATTAATAATTATATATATAATATCACATCAATAATCAGATTAATAAGCAGTTTGAGCAATTTATGTAAGCTAAAATTATTATTTAATATAATTTCAACCACTTTTAAATGGTTAAAACTAATTTTGACCTATTTTAGACAATTAAAACCAGTTTCAACCACTGCCCTGGTTAAAATTAGTTTTAAGCAGTGGTCAAAATTATATTAAATAATTGTGTTGTTTTTGTATAAATTAGTTTTAAGCAGTCAAAATTACAACTGCAACCCTATTTCACAGAACATTTAAATGGACAACCTATGGAATATGGTTATGTATCCAACAGCAGTATTAAAATTTGTGTTAAATCAGAATTAAGCAGTAACGGATTCCATTTCTGAGATCAATCTCATTAATTAGATTAATTTTAAATTAGTTTTCCTGAAACTATTTGTAGAAATTTCATAAAATTTTTACATTCAGACTAATTTAAAGGTCTAAATTTGTTTTGGGATGTCGAAATTAGACATTAGCACACGAAATTTCAAAGTTTATTTCTATTTAAATATGGAGACAGCATTTTTTTTAATTTATGCATCTGAAAAAGACTCAAGTCCCAATCTAAGCATATTTTTCAATTTTATGATACTTTGATCAGTAGTCTGTACAGACTTTTTTCACAGGATCCTGTTTATGTGAAATTCTGAACAACTTTTTCATATTTGCGAAAAATCTAACCATAATTTTGTGAATTTGAAATGAATGTTATATTCAGGTTCTTGTTTATACATTTTTAAGAAGGTATATGGATGTAAAAGACATATTTTTTCTTTATATATGTAAAAGTGACAGGTCAGATTTTACTTTTAAATGATTAAAATTGTGAAAGGTTCAGTTTAAAGATGGAAAATTTTTGTAAAAAGCCTATTTTTAAGACAAAGAACTTTCTGAAACTCCTGTTTTAAAATAAAAAGTTTTGTGAAGGGTCCTGTTTAGAAATGAAAATTTTTGTGAAAGGTCTGTTGTGAAATGAAAAATTTTATGAAGGGTCGGTCCTGTTTTGAAATGAAAAATTTTGTGGAGGGTCCTTTAACCCCTTCGGGACCAGTGGTTTTTACACAAATTTTATTCAGTTAGCACCACTTTCTTTTAAAAAGCTACCTTTACTTAAAGTATCACAAAAATGCTCTAATTAGAAAAAGCAAATATTATTTTTATTTTTTACTGGTGCCTAAAACAAATTCTGAATGCTCTTTTTGAGGATGCATATATGCACTCATGGTCCCGAATGGCACCCAATTTTTTCCTAAACAGCTCCATGTTGATGATTAACTAGCATTATGCATTCCTTCTTTTTATGGAGAGGGTGAGAGGGAACAACTATAAGTGATACTGAAAATTAAAACATTTTTAGAGATTGGTAAACATTGTTAAACCAGTCAAAAGTCAACTTTGTGCTTTCTCTTTTAAAATTTTCCTGATCATAATTGTGATATTTATCTCAAACCTTTAGATACGTAATAATAGTATTTTTATTATCTTTGATAAGCTGGCAGAAAGATAAATAACAGACTTGCAATCAGCAAATTTGATTCAATGACAGCACATTTAATTTGAGATAATAGTTCATTTTATTTGGTTGAAGATAAATTTATAGATAATACAGAAAAGTATTTAAAAAATAAATATTTATTAGATTGGTTCACTGAATGGTTGGTTGGTTGTATAGGATTTTATGGCGCAAGGTCCCATTGGGGACAAGCTGCACCAAAGAAAGAACGAACTAAAAAAAACCCACAAAAGTAACGCTAACAAAAGCTAAAAAAGGAAACAAAGTTTAATAAAACAATTATCTGGATGGGGTTACCCATCCAGATATAGTCATACAGTGTATAAAACATATAGAAAGTCTTAAAAAAAGTAAAGTATAAAAAATACTACATTAACAAATATTATCTGGATGGGGTTACCCCATCCAGATGTCAAGTTAAACAAGTATAAACTAACATTGTTATATATAAAACATGATGGGTATATGAAAACTATATCTCAAAATAAAAGCCAGTTTGTTTTAAAAAATGAAAGAGTGCCCCATGAGGTGTTTCCCCAATGAGGTTTGTCAAGATTGGTGATGATGAATTAAAATAAATTCTGTACAAGTGCGGGAGACCCGGACAGTCAGTCAAAATATGATAAATAGTCAAGGTATCAAAATAACAGTGTGGACACATGGGTGCATCCTCCCGGAGTAAGATGGTTCACTGAATGAAAAATATATATACATTTATGTACGTTGATTACATTACTTTAACAATTTTAAAACATTAGGTACATTATTTTTTTTAAATGCAAGTATCAAATTAAGTAAATTTATGAATCAAATCAGAATCATTATAATAATTATACTTTACATTTAAAATATGATTCACACAAATAATTATATTAAAGTCAAATTTTATTATTCTTTAATTTATATCTCCTCCCTCCCAAAGATGCTAAAAAAAGTAATAGATTAATATAAGCCATAATTGTTAATTTTTAATATGAATTTATTGATTATTATTTATCGCAATTAAAAAATTATTAATCTAAAAATTGAATTAAAAAAAGAAATATTTGTGATTATTTTTCAGGGGAAGACATAAATTAAAATTTGTCAAGCTGATTTAACATTAAAATCCTCAAGAGCCCAGTGTTAACTCCATAAAAATTTAAGAAAAACACATAAACTATGCACTTTTCTGTTTTTTTATTTGACAGAATTCAAATAAAAATTCAACAGTATTTTAAAAAATATATCATTACACAAATACATATTTAACATACAGATGGTCTTAAAAAAAAAAAAAAAAAAGAAAGAAAAGAAAAGCATTTATATTCAGAAAAAATACACTATTCAAAGTCTAATGACACCTTTGTTGTCATTATATAGTAATTCATGAATAAAGATAAGTGTATCTTAAATATATTGTGATTCAGACATTTAATCAACAGAATGGTCTCTATTACAGTAATTTGATGAAAGCTTTGTAAAAAAATAAAAAATAAATTATATGACACTTCAATTCCGGCAGGTTCCTCAATAACCTTGTACAATGTATTATTATGAAGTTTTAATTGAATCAGTATGTAGATATGTAGACATAGATATGTAGGTGTAGATATATGGATGATATGTAAACATCGATATGCAGATGTAGGCACAGATGAGAATTTTCAGAAAATCTTACCAACCAGCAAAAATGCAGAATATAATCAAAAATACTTATAAAAAATTTACATGACTGTAAAAACAATTCATTACTATAAAGCATTTTCATAACATTTTTATAAAAAAAATTCTATAAAATTAAGAAAGATATGCAGAAGGAAAGTTTCATATAAAATAGAACTTAGTGCCATATTTACATAACAGCAGTTGGGAGATTTGAAAAAATAAAATAAAACTACATAATTCATTTGCCATTCATATTTCATTAGTGAATTTTAATGATGAATGAATTGATGTAATTCTCACTCTTGGATATAGGTGTAGATTTGGATATACAGATATATAGAAGTAGGTGGCTTTATCTGTAGAGTATTGCATTATCTTATATAATAGATCTGATGTATTTAAAAAAAAAAAAAAATTGAAAAGCTTTTTTTTTTTAGCCAATATGATGAATAAATAGAATATGCTAATAAAGCTTTTTTTTTTAAATAGTTATTATTATTGCTAATATTAATTTTACAGGGCTGTACAGAACTTTACTAACTATGAGAATATCTTATTTTTCATTGTTATGATCAATTCCTGCTTTTGATTATCCTTGCAATAAGGTGTTTATAATACAAATACCACATATTTACAGGGTTGTCATTTTATCCACTTTTTGCAAAAAGTTTGGGACACTGGACTGGAGACCAAAATTCCTAGGCCCAAGCCTCACCTGACCTGTACAAATTTGTTTTGGTCCATTCCGATATAAAAGTTAAAAGTTCAACCCTGCCCTGGCTCAGTATAAAAGCTAAAACTGCAGCCTAAGTCTGCCCCAGCATAAAAACTAAAATCTGAGCCTGAGCCTAGCCCGTGTAAAAATTTAATAGGCCTGGCCCGACTGAATTTCTAAAAAAAAGGCTGATATTACTGAAGCAACAGTATCCTACAATTAAAATTATTCAAAAAGCACACTTACTTAAGCATAGATTTTATTTTTAGATTATGCTTGAATTCATGGAATATAAAATATCAACAATATTAACCCTATAAGCACTTGAGGATTTTTCTGTATTCACATAAGAATGCTTGTAAATGCCAGCCTTTATTCAATATATCTTTCAAAACATAATTCTGTTTAAAAAAATTTTGTCTACAACCATTTGAAAAGGAGTTCTGGAAACAGAAAAACATGGGCCAACTGTTTATAGAGTTAATGATCACTTAGGCAATTATGTACATAAACACCGATTTAAAAAACTGGCACAGACAATTACATTCAAATGAAGATTCAGTAAGAAAAATCAATGTAGTTAGAAAGAAAGAAAAAGATCGTAAATGAAAATAATAATTTTAAAGCTTTAAAAAGGAAGAAGGTAGATAAAAACAATATATATTTCTAATTTATTAAACCAAATTAAGTTTCTAAAGATTTCGCTAAACAACTGTACAACATTACTATAGTTTTTACAAAAATAAATAAAATGCCAGCCTAACATGGGCTCAGGAGGAAGAATTTAGAGGTTTGCATGGGCACGAGTCTGGCCTGAAATCCTAGCCCAACCCGGGCTAGATTTATTTCATTGGACTAAAACATACACTTCATTTTTTTTTTTTTTTTTTTTTTTTTTTAAAGATTTGGGACAGACCTAGACTTCATTATTCCTGGGTTGTTTAAGATATCAATTAGAAATGCTAAAAATTTGTGATATTCTACATTTCTTTAATGAAACTTTTGGATAACAGAACTAGGCTATATTTTAATTTAATTCGGTTTAGTAAATTGCAGGAACAAATTTTTATTTACATTATCTTTGCAGAGTTTTAAGATTATGATATTTTGAAATTATATATTTTACTTAATTTTAAACTGACATATAAGACAGGATTCTGTCATAGGCAGGTTCCTTTTCATAGGTTTTACTGTGCTTTACTTAATTTGCCTAGAAATGTATGTAGTATTTCGAAAAAGGAATTTTAACTGTGGAGTAATGAGGATTTTAAAAATATATAAGCATGTTTGTCAAAAATTGTTGGACCAGGCTTCCTTTTACTGATTTCTGTGGGCCAATGATTTTCATGTGGACTGGGCCAAGCGTTAAGACTGGGCCTGAAATTTTCGGTCCGCATAGAGCTCTGTGAAGAAAAGAATCCAGGCCCGGTTCGACCTGGAAAAGAGAATCTAGCCCGATCTGAGTCTGCAGAAAAAAGTAAGGGCCAGGTCCAACCCAAGTGTTGTCAATTAAAACTGGCTCGAGCCAGGCCCGTGTAGACTTCTATAATGGCCGAAATTGGACAAAATTAAAATCTACTGAATTTGTATATGTTTGGCATGTAAAATTATTGCCATACGTAATAAAATTGTGTTCTTACACATTTATTAACAAAATATATTTTTTATAAATTAATTATTTAATTATAAAAGAATTATTGCTTATTGACCATAATCTAATAAATCCACAAAGCAAATGTTAACTAGATGGTGGAACAAATATTTTTATAGTATAATTTGTTATAAAATTGATCAAATATAACAAAATAAATAAGTTTTTTAATATTAATTTCATTATTATATTGTATATTATTACAATATATATATAGATTCCTTTCATGGTATAATTTAAAACTTAACAAGAAGGGGAAAAAAGAAAACTTTTCCATGAACCATATAGAATTTCTTGAACAATGAAAAGGATTTATAAAAATTATATTAATTATTAGAAAAGAATATTTAAATTAGTTTATAAAAATTATTTTAGAAACAGCTAAAATATGTACAGGTTTTCAGATTTTTTACAGAAAAATCCACTTTGAAAAAAAAATTACGCTAAGAATATTTTTCACAGTATTTCCATACAGTATAAATCCAATGAAAAGTACACAAATTTAGTTTAATTCATTACTGAACTTCTCATTGACTTATTTGACAAGCAATACATTAATATAAATAACTGTAATGTAGTTCAAATTAGAAAAAAAATTTAAACCCTTCGCAAGGTCCGTCCTTTACAAAATTTTTAATCTTTTATCCCCAGTTTTTAGAAATATAAATTTTTAACTAATAGAATTGCAGAAATGCTTTGCTTAAATAAGACATAGTTTACAAATAAAAATTAGTGGCGGAAATAATCAAGGATTTTGAGCACTTTATGTGTCACGTATATGTGATGCTCGCTGCAAAGGGATTAATATGAATTAATTATAATTTTCATAATTAAAAATATGTTTTTAAATTAAAAAAAAAACACCTATTATCAAATGTAAGTAAATATGAGTAGATTAAAGACATGTATTTAATTTAAGGAAAATATTTTTCTTTATTAAACAGAAATAAACATGTGAGATAAAAATAGAAATTAATTACCATAAAATGAAGATAGATGTTAAGTAGCTTAATAGAAACCACAGTGAAATAAAAATATTTAACAATAAAAATCTTAATCACAAGACTAAATCATACATAAGAAAATATACTGCCTATACATTTTGATTGAAACAATAGCTTTAACAAAAAAATTCATAACACTTACAGCCAAGGCAAGCACCGGCAAGAAAACTAATAAATATCCCACTGGTATCATTTTCTTTCTAAAAATAAATAAATTTAATAATTAGGTACTTAAATATGCAAAATTAATATATCAAGCAACTACACATGTAAGTATATTAAAAAGAACAGGAATCTATACTAAAAGAAAGATGTTTGTGCGACTGTGTCGTGCAATTGCTGGGGAAATCTATCACATGTAGAGGTCGGCAAATTTGGTTCTGGATAGATAAATACAGGTCTAATGCACATAAGGCTCAGATTAAATTAATTATATTTTTTGTTGACGACGATTCGACGAGGTGACTTCATGGTCAGGAGATTTTCCTTTTTTTTTTTCATTCGGCACATGCAAGTAGATGCTTTAAACAAAGTAATCCTGGGAAATGGTAAGGTAATTTTAGATATATTTAAGGTTATTATCCCAGACAAAGTCAGATGGGACTGCTAGTATCCCATATCAATTAAATATAAAAGATTTTTTTTTCCTATTAGGCCCATATCAATTTAATAAAATGGCAAAAGAACGAAAATTTTAAGGAATAGGAAATACCCCATGCATGAACTTTTATTAGTTAAATATTATTTCGCACAAAAATAAATGATGAGAAAAATATCCTTCTATATATAAAAAAAACGTAATGGCCAGTATTTCGCCAAATTTCCATAGACTCCCATTGAAATCCAATAGCATTTACTCGCTTGCAAAAAATCAACAAACTGAGATATTGCAATGCAACAAAAATTAATATTAGCTTATGAATAGAGCTCAATTGAACTATTTACATTATTTTTAAGCACACACACTAACTATTTACAATATTCGTAACACTATATATACAATTGGTACAATTTAGTTATCCTGTCGACCAAATTACTGTCGTCAAATTCATATATATTAAACGAGCAAGGGATTTTCCCGATTATTCATATATATATATTAAACGAACAAGGGATTTTCCCCGATTATGAATGATATCGTAAACGACTGGAAAGATTTTCACGAGACTTGCCCCCTATACTAAATCGAGCACGAGAAAAAGATCTAGCTAGGTTCCGAATACAAGAAAATTCGTTTTTACAGGGTAAAACAAACTCAGCGCTGAAAATGTTTTTTGTTATAAATGGAAAAATACTCAAATGCTTTACATGAAACGTGTTATCTATACTAATTCGAGCACGAGAAATCCATCTAGCTAGGTTTCGAACTCGGGAAAGGTCATTTTGATCTATTAAAACAAACTCAGCACTAAGAATGCTGTTATATATCGAAAATGGCTCTAACGATTTTCACAAAAATTGATGACTATACTAATTCGAGCACAAGAAATCGATCTAGCTAGGTCACTAATTCGAGAAAACTTGTTTTCTGTGTTTAAAACTCGACGTGGTCATTACTCGAAAAGGGTTGGCTGGGGTTGGCTAGGGCGCAATTACGCGGGGGGTTGGTGAGCGTAGCGAGAAGGGGGGCCGAGCCCCCCTAGTATATATGTATAAATATTGCTTCAGATCAAATTTTTATCAGTAGATCAAGAATTCAAAATAAAATTAGTATCAAACAGAAAATTTGAGATAAATAACAATAAATTAATTTAGATATTAATTTTAATTTATCTTCAATTTAATTTCACAAGAAAATTAAATGCCTTGAGTATCTTTTAGTTGTCATAATTATTGCCAAAACCTAACAGTTGAGTACCAAAAGGGCTTCACAACTGTAGTCACCTCTGACTACCTAGCAACTGTTTTCACAGTAATTTTCAAAATTAATTTGTTAACTTAGTTGAAGAGTTTAAGAAAATCATGTTATATCATTACTATACTTGTCATTGTTTTTCCTCAATCAGTTTATAAAAAAAAAACTTTTGTACTTTTGGGGAATCCATTACTAAACAATGTGTGAGTGAGGAAGGGGGACACAAATGTTTTTTTAACTAGACATTTTTGCTGCCTACCAGCTACCAGACTTTTTTCCCCTAATTGTAGAGCCCTGAATATCAAAGAATACATAACATTTATAGAAACTGGGCATTCCAACCAGGGTTAAAGATGCTGGATATTATACTACCTGGAGTACAGAATATATGTGAAAACCATTTTCAATTGAAAACTCTAATGTATTTTTTTCATTTAGAATATATTTTCTAAGACTGCCTCACAATTACACAAAAACCAATTTTGGTACTTTCATATTAGCTGCATGCCAGTAGTTCATCAAGAAAGATTTCATTCTGTATTAATAGAAACTTTTTTAAATTTGATTCTTTGAGTGTTTAAGTGCGAATCTAATTACATATCTGTTAAATGTTTTATTTATTTATTTGTGAGGTTACGGAATATTGCATGGGAACAAACAAATGCTGAATTATTTACATTGTTTTAAATGCAAACAGGCCAATTTTCTGTAATCGAGTTGCACCTTCATTTTTGAGATAGATTTTCAAAAATTCATGCTTGAAAATTATTTTTAAAACCCTAAAAAAAAATCAGTAAATTGAGATAAAGTTTTCAAAGAAATTGATTTTGCTAGTCTGTCACTGCTGAATGACACTGGAAATAAAAGCTTTAGTAGCCTTCAATGAAAAAAATAGTAGCCAAAATAGTAACATTTTTACAAAAATAGTAGCCAAAATAGTAGAATACTTACTTTAAAAAGAGGGAATAAAAAAAATGTATCTATAGTAACTTAAAGGACTTTATGAATGTCCACATCTTATTTCAGAATTTATGTTTCTGTACAAATCACCCATTAGAAAATATGGTGGTTTCTTCAAATTAGAAAGCAATTTATCCCGAAAATTCAGTTATGAAATAAGTAAGTTTGGTTCTTCTAAGATGAAAATTATCAGGTACGGGAAACATAGGAGTGAAAACTTTAGCTATTTTCATCAATCGATCTAAAAAAAAATTTGTGAATTTTCCCAATTCGTTCCGGAAAAACATTAATCTTTTCAAATGATGCGGAAAACATATTGAATTTTCTGAAAGGTTGCAAAAACAAATGGTGATTTTTGTCATTCGGTTGCGGGAAAAACATCGCAAATTTCGTCAAAAGCATGTACAAAAAATTGCAAATTTCGTCTAACGATCTCTGACAAAGAAGTGTGAATTTACTCAAACAATCGTGCTAAAAATTGAGAATTTATCAAATGACTGCACAAAAAATTAACAATTTCGTCAGTCTATCTTGAAAATAAAATCACAAATTTCGACAAATGATCATGGAAAAAAATAACGAATTTCATCAAAAAATCTCTTGAAACAAATAGCGAATTTTAACAATTGATCACGGAAAAATTCGCAAAAAGTTAAAAGAAAAAATTAATTCCATTAAACGATTGCAGGAAAAAAATGCAAAACTTGCAATAGGTCACAGGAAAAATTTCCTCCAACGATCATAGAGAAATATCGCGAATTTCAACTAAGATTGCAGAAAGAAAAAGCTTTTTCGTCAATCGATTAAAAAAAAAAAATTACGAATTTTACCAATTCGTCACAGAAAAAATCACGAATCTCTTTAATGTCAAATACTTACTTTAAAAAGAGGGAGTAAAAAAAAATTATCTTATAGTAACTTAAAGGACTTTATGAATGTCCACATCTTATTTCGGAATTATTGAAAGTTATTGATTATTGATGACAGAATTATTGATTCAGAAAACATGGCAGTGCAAAAATAGTCAATGAAATCGGAAAAAAGTTGCCTTTTTTTTGCATTTTTGTTAAAATAGTCACTTTTTAATGGTTTTTAGTCTAAAATAGTCACCATAGTCGCCTGAAACTGAAAATAATCGCTTTTAGTCACAAATGGCAGCCCTGCATTTGAAAGTACATTTTTTTTTTCTATTCAATGGTGTACAAATAGAAATTGCATAATGTTTAGAAGTTAAAATATTTATAATAAAACGAATATGATTGTTCAGATTGTTGCCACCATTGATATGATATCAGCATTTGATGATTTTGCTTTATAATATAGATTAGATATGTATTTCAGAAATAAGTTCATTTCATTATTTTGCAAAAGTTAAATTGTCAAAAAAAATTTTGTTTCATTCCATAGAATTTACAGTATTTAATTTCTATCTTTTTTTTTTTCTTTACAACGTTTTGGTATAACAACATTGCATAATAAATTGAAATCATCTTAGTTAAATAACAAAAACGTCTGCAAACAGACCACAAGTATCACTAAAGTTCTAAGTTTTTCAAACATTATGCAGTGAATTTTAACTAGAGTAGCAAAAAATATAATTTTCCTTTTTATTTCTTCTTATAATGTTAATGGATGATGAAAAATCTAAAACTACTATTCTGATTGGAGGTATTGTAGTTATATTATATTGATATGACATTATTTTTGCTATGTCTACATATTTATAGTAACTATTAACATTATATAGTAATACAAATATAATTTTCCTATAAATTCCTTTTTCAAAATAGGATTATGCAGTGTAAACATTATAACTCCTTACATTCTTTTAAAAGAATCTGATTAAAATAACAATAAATCCAACAAATTAAAATTACTATAAATATGTAGACCTAGTGAAAATAAAGTCCCATCAATGTAACTATTACACCTCCAAGCAAAACTCACACATTATAATTCCCCTACACTGCTTTAAAAGAATTTGATTAAAATAATAATAAATCCCACAAATTAAAGTTACTATAAATATGTAGACATAGCAAAAATAATGTCATATCAATATAATATAACTACAATACCTCCAATCAGAATAGTAGTTTTAGATTTTTCAGCATCCATTAACATTATAAGAAGAAATAAAAAAATTCTTAGCATTCATAATGACTTAAAAAAAATTTCAGATGTTGCACAAACTAGAATGATGTACATCAGCTAAAGCTGAAACAACACTTATGGCTTCAGTTTAAATTGTTCACACAGATTCAAATTGATGAATTCTGACTTATCATCCCTGTTACCATGGTAACAGATAGACAATGAAAGGATATGACCATTTAAGCTACAGTATAAACATATCTGGACATAAAACATGACAGAAGACTTAAATCAACTAAGGATTATAGATTTTATGAGAACAAGATCATATTTGTTCCATATATTTTTATATAAACTATTTTGACCTATGATTTGAAAATACAAAGTGAAGAAGAGCACAGAGATCTATATTGAAAATATGTTTTGAAATTGCAAAGACACTAAAAAGTAATACAACCAATTTCTGCACTTTTATCAGTCACAGTTTTAACAGCAGATATAAATATAACATTAAAATTCACATTTGTTTATAGTAAAAATAATTTTAGATATTTTTCAAATGAACAATAAAAAAAGAAACATAGACTAAATATTTAAGGTTATTTGAAAATAGATTTTTTAAGCAATAATGTGTTTAAAAACTTTAAAGCCACTTACAAATAATGCAAATTCATCCTAATAAGTTTTCATTTTTTAATATTTTTCAAAAACAAAAAAAGAATTTTTAAAATGTAAAATTAAGTAACATAACTGTATTGTAATGAAAATCACACAGAAAAGAACAATAGCTTTGATTGCGATAATTGCATAATTTAGTAATGCTAAGATAAAATGGCAAAATATTATCTATATTGACTAAGTTGTCAGATAAACTGGATCAGTCACGTGTGACCTTTCATACATGAAAGATAAAGTGGTATGATAAATTGCTTAAATCACTGTAGGGATTAGAAAAAAAATTTAAAGTTATGATGAAACAGATAAAAATAAAAGAGAAAGGCTGGGTGTTGAAATGGATATTAAAGTAAAATAATTTCAGAAATTATGTGCAAATATTTATATTAGGATGACATGTTTTATTATGAAAAATAAATGTAAAATATTTTAAATAATTATGTAATATTTTACAACAACGTTAAAATGTATGATGAAATGGATAAAAACAAAAGAGTGGGTATTAGAGTAAAATAAATGTAAAGAAATAAAATTATGATTAATCGAATAGAAACAAACAGAAAGACAAAATTGTGAAAACAGATATTAGAGTAGAAGAACTATAACAGCAGAAATTATGTGCAAATGTTTAATATTAAAACAACTGACTGTGTTTAGAAAAATAAATGTAAATAAATAGTTTTTAATTATATTTTAAATTATATAATATTTTTTAAAACAAAATTAAAAATTATGAAGAATTAGATACAAAACTAAGAGAAAGAAAGGTGTAGAAGATATCAGAGTTAAATAAATAACGAAATTATATGTACAAATATTTATATTAGGTAAACAAGTTTTATTAAGTTTCATTTTGCAACAAAATTAAAAGTTATGATTAAACAGATAAAAACAAACAGAAAGACAGGGTTGTGAAAATGGATACTGGAGTAACAGAGCTGTAATAACAAATTATGTACAAATATTTATATTAAAACAACAAACTGTATTAAGAAAAATAAATATTTTTTTATTATATTTTAAATTATATATATTTTAAAACAAAATTAAAAATTATGATGAATCAGATGAAAAACAAAGAGAAAGAAAGGTGTAAAAGAAGATATTAGAGTAAAATACAGAAATAACACGTGCAAATATTTTATTTTAGGTAAACAAGTTTTATTTTGCAACAAAATAAAAAGTTATGACTAAACAGAAAAAAACAAAACAAAAAGACAGGGTTGTGAAATTGAATATTTGAGTAATAGAACCATAATCAGAAATTATATGCAAATATTTATATTAAAATTAGACTGTATTAAGAAAAATGGTACTTTTATATTAGCCGGGCACCAGTGATATGTATATATGTATATATATGTGTGTATTGTACATCTATATACATGTATATATATATTACTGGTGCACGGCTAACATAACAGTACCAGAAAAATAAATGTAAATAAATATTTTATCATACTTTAAGTTATATAATATAAAATTTTACAACAAAATTAAAAGCTATGATGAATCGGATAAAAAACAAAGAGAAATGAATGTGCAAAAGAAGATATTAAAGTAAAATAAATATAGAAATTATGTGCAAATACTTATATATTAGGATAGCAAGTTTTATTAAGAAAAATAAATACTTTTCTAATTAAATAACTTAAATAATTATATAATATGTTACAACAAAATTAAAAATAATGATAAATCAAATAAAAATAAAGGGTGTGTATGTGGATATTAATGTAAAATAAATATATAATAAATTTATCTGTAAATATTCATATTAAGATAACAGGTTTCATTAAGAAAATTAAATGTAAATAAATAACTTTTTTAATTACTGTATTTTAAACAATTATATAATATTTTAGAATAATGAAGAATCAGATAAAAATAAACATAAAGACAAGGTTGGGAAAATATTTAGATACTGTGGTAAAAAAATAACAGTAATTATGAGAAAATATTTATATTAAAATAAGAGATGTATTAAGAAAAACAAATGTAATCATATATTTTTTTAATTATCATATTTCAAATTACATAATATTTTACACTGACATCAATGTTTTTCTTAAAATAAACATTAGGTTGCCTAAGAGAGATTTTGTGAAATTTCAGATTAACTTTAATACCTATTCAAATTAATCAGGCATATTTATATATATATAATAAAATTTAACAAGTATAAAGACATATAAATTTTACCACTTCATAACAGCACTGCTATTTTTTTAAATTATATGATAGTCCAAATTGTGTATTTTACACCAACATCAATGCTTTTCTTAAAATAAAAATTGAATTGCCAATATGACCATAGCATACCAAAAAGAGATATTTTGTGAGATTTCAAATAAACTAATACAAATTAATCAAGCATATTTATATATGTAATAAAATTTAACAAAATATAAAGACATATAAATTTTACTGCTTCATAACAGCACCAGCTGCAGCTAATCTGCTCTGCAATCCTAATGATGGAATAATGAATTCTGGATGAGATAATACTTTTTCCAGATGTTTAAATTTCATTCCCAGCATAGAATTCACTGCATATTAAATGAATGTTCTGTAAATGAAAGTCCCAAAGCAACCACAAGATTTTTTCCTTTAAATGAGACAGTTGTTTTTCTTTATTGGCAATTAACTTTCGCCTTGATCAACCAGATACTTTTTTAAAAAACATTTAATTAAGAACATGTGTCTATGTTTTTCAATCTTATTTTGTTTTGATTATTTGCATATGTTTAAAAGGGTATCTGTGGCTCATGAGCCAGAGATTCAAACTTAAAATCCTGAAGAATTGCTCCCATCAATTTATTCTTCAATTATTTTACTGTATTGAGAAGAAAGGAAAAGGGGGGAGGAGGGCAGAGGCTGTTATATTATTGTTTAAATTTAACTTTAGTTCATTTTTATTTAAAACTTATTCTGTATCCTAATTTTTTTTAACCATTCATTTAAATTCTGTACATACATATACAAGGATCTGTTTAGGAGAAAATTGGGTCTTGTAGAGGACCCTTCACAAAAATTTTCACCATAAAACAGGACCCTTCACAAAATTCTTTGTCTTAAAAATAGATCTATCACAAAACTTTCCAATCTCCAAACTGAATTTTTACAAATTTAATAATTTTACAATAAAATCTGACCTATCACAAAATAACTGAAGTCACAAAAAAACCTATTATCTAGTTTTTTTTTTTTTTTTTTTTTTTTTTTTTTTAATATATATACATAAAGGATCTTGTTAAAATAGATTAATATAACAATTTCAAATTCACAAAACAACTAGATTTTTCACAAATATAAAAAACTGTTCACAATTTCACAAAAACAGTACTCTGTGAGAAAAATCTGGACAGACCCATGATATCTATCTACTATAGTTATTTGCACAGTTAGCAAAAAAAAAAAGCAGGTTAAAAAGAAAAAAAACTCCCCCCTCCCCCTAAACTGGTTTTTAATTAATTTATTTGTTTGTTTAAACCAGGTTTTTTAACAATAATAGTTTCTTAATACATATAGTGCATATTTGTTTGTAATAAACATTCTCAAGGGTAATGGGTACTACATAAGGTAATAATTAATATTTCCTCTGAAAATAATTTAAATTAAGTTAAATAATTACAGTAAGTTATATATAAAATTTAAATCATTTACAACCGAAACATTAGTAAGAGTTCATTAGTGGTCCGAAAGATTGGCAACCACAGTTCTAAATAATCTGCATTTCTTTAAATAAAATATTTTATGCTAAACATTGAAATCTCTTTCAGTTCCATATATATTTGTATGTGTTGATCATTAAATGACTCTTTAAGGAGTCAGATACATTCCTTATCAGATGCTAATTTTCATTCTATAAACATGATCCCGACTTACTACGGCCCATGTTGACTGCTGAAACAGTGTTAAAAGCAGAAATTATTTATATTTAGTAATTTTTAACATTTAAAAAAAAAAAAAAAAAAATTATAAAAAAGTTATAAAAAAAGAAAATATTACATGAAGTTATTTTTAAAAAAATGTTTGTTTAAGGTGGAAAAACAGTTTAAATTATGGTTTAAATCCTGGTTAAAACTATTTGGTTTAAACTGTGCCAACACTGGTTCTTAGCTTTGTTTTCTTCAGTTCTAGATAAAATAAATTTAGCCCATTATATAAAACATGGGTAAAGCCAGGAATATTTTTTGAAAATGTTAATATTTGGCTCAGCTTTCAGCTCTAAATTGAATTTAAAAGGTTGTTAAAACTGCACAGTTTATCCCAGGCAGTTTCAGACAGGGTTGTAGTGGGTAGCTGCCTGGGTACCCACCCAGGCTGGGTTTTAAAATTAAAACCTGTGTTTTTTACAACCCTTAGGGTTGTAGTGGGTAGCTACCCAGGTATCAGTCTGGGCATTTTTTTTTAAACCCGGGTTTTTTACAATCCTGGTTTTAGGAGGGTGTTGCACTCTGCCTGCTCTTCTGTTTAAATAATAGCACCCTTCTCGCCCCTCATCCAAAAATTAGTGCCCTTCTTATCCTTCTGTCAAAAAAAGTTATGCCCTTACTACCTTTTGTATAAATTGAAAAATTTGCTTACATAGTAAAAACTGGCTTGTTGTTGTCTCTTGAAAAGAGTGGGCCCTGACTTTTAAATATTAAAATTGCATTTTAAAAATCAAAAGAATGCCTTTAAAAAAAGTGTCACAAGAATCTAAAAATCGTTGTTACGTTTAAAAAGTGCTGGACTAGCTTATTTGGCAGATATATTTTGTCTACTAAATGACAAACAAGAGTTTTTGAAGATTCCAAACAATGCCTTTTCACATTAAGACAAAACAAAAGTTTAGAACAAATGTCGCAAACGCACCAAGGTTGTCGTGTTTTTTGTTTTTGCACCATTTTGGCGAGAAAACCCTGTTTTCAAATACATGTTAGACTTAGCCTGCAAAAACAGCATGTTAGTTTTATTTTATTAGGAAAACGTTTATTTTATTATAAAACATACACAAATTTATTATAAAACACACACAATTTATTATAAAACACACACAGTTGTTTCATAAAACAGACACAATTGTTTCATAAAACACACACAATTTTCATTGTAAAAACATGCAATTTTTTGTCTTAAACACATACAAATAATTTTATTATAAAACACACAATGTCAAGAATACAACTGACTCAGCTATTAATACCAGAGAGCTTTGATTAATATAAACTATCTACTTTACCGGCTAAAATCGCCGGGTTGCCCAGCAAGGCAAAAATTTTTTATTTTGGTGCTAAAAAGAAACCCCAGTGCATCTGCGACTTCTGTACCAAAAGCTTTATGTCGCCATAAATAACTTGAAAAGCAAAATACTATCATAGTTTTCTTTGTTAGAAAGTTTTATGACTAAAAATGAAATCGTAAAAATACCTCCAGAATTGGCAAGGGACATAAACAAGCACTATGCAAATCTAATAATAGATTTTAAAGAATACTTTCCTGAAAATTTAACATCAGAGCTTACCCTGCAACTATTTCTCACAAGAGAGTAAAAAAATATACCTATTCAGTTTTCTTGTGATGGATTATTGGAGTCTACATTGAAATGGATGAATGTAACAGAATTTTGATTGGGGAGAAACACAGAATACCCTCTGTTATCTGCAAAGGCTTTGATAGTCCTGCTGGTGTTTAGCATAACATATCTATGCAAATCTTCTCTTTATTCACGTTGTTATATGAAAAACAAATACAGGAATGAATTTAACATTGAATCTGACATTGTCTAGACTTTTCTCATAAGGTCCTGTTTTTGTGAAATTGTGAAGATTTTTTTTTACGTTTGAGAAAAAATTTAGTCATAATTTTGTGAATTTGAAATTATTAGAAGATTCAGGTTCCGTTTTATCTATTTTTAACAAGAGCTTTTATGAATGAAATAGCTAAGTAATAGGTAATTTGATAACTTCGGCTATTTTATGACAAGTCAGATTTTATTTAAAAATTATTAAATTTGTGTAAGATTTAGTTTGGAGAAGAAAAAGTTTTGTGAAAGTTCTATTTCTAAGACAAAGAATTTTTTGAAGTGTCCTGTTTTAAGATCAAAAGATTTGTGATTGGTCCTTTAAAGGTCCAAATTTTTCCTAAACAGATCCCTGCTTACGATTAATTAATAATGAACTAGACATGAAGAAGCTGTGCTTGATAAAGCAAGTCCATTCTTTTCATTAGCATTACAAGGGAAATAGTGCAATCACCTTACTATATATGAATCTGTGTATGCCAATATTGCATTTAAGTATTGTAGCTTTTTTTTTCTACCAAATCACTGTATTTTGATATTGTATGCATTATTAAAATGTATGTAATGATACTACATTTTATTTAAATGTTAATATAAAACAGTCAATCTAAGTACAAATTTAGTTAATCTAATCATGTATTTTTAAATACAGTAAAAACCTGCTAAGTTGGAAGCACAAAAGACCAGAGAAACATTCCATTTAAGACAGGTTCCATTTAGGGATGCACCAAATATTCGGTATCTATTCGGTATTCGGCCATATTACCGAATATTCGGTTAGGCCGAATATCAAACTATTCGATCCGCCGAATATTTGGCTTGGCTGAATATCACACTATTCAGCCTGCCGAATATTCGGTTTGGCCGAATATCGAAATATTCGGTCAAGCCGAATACTTAAAAAATCTATTTTTTTAAAATATCTTTTAAAATCCACAATTTCTACTTTTAACTGTCAAATAATAAAGATATTCAAAAAAATTAGAAATAAAATCATATTTCAATGAAAGAGAATGCTTTTACATTATTAGTGATAACCTTCATAGGAATTAATGATGTACAAATAAATGCAAGTTCCTGAACATTGTCTGGTATAATATGTTTTTTGCTTTTTTGCAAACATGTTTCTAAACAAAATGGAAAAGAACTTTCACAGGTGATAGTAGACATAGAGACAGACAATTTTTGTTCAGGAAACCAGAATCGCAACACACTTATTCAATCAAAAATAAAGCGCATCTCACTCCAGGTCAAATTTGAATTTTTATTTTGTTACTTTAATAATATTGAAGATATTGTAACTATATTTTCAACATAGTTACTTTGATTTCTGTAAATCACGATAAGTACTGGAAATTTCCACCATTCATATCTGAACAACACTGAGCCAGATATTCCTTTATTCATAGTGCAGCTGACAGTACTACTTATATCATCCTATTTTCTACAATCAAAATTAATACGATGCAAATACCGCTAAAATATCTTCATTGTTGTTAAAGTTTTAAACAATATTTCAGTTTCAGCTTGCGGTCGCGGTGACACACTCTATGTTTTTGATTGAATGTACTGTATTTTTGATGGAATAAGTGGATTGAGATAATGTTTCTTGCTCAAAAAATGTTTCCCTTGACCACATTATCTACACAGAAAGTTTGTTCCAATATGTGTGAACACCCTGTATGTTTACAACCTCTGAATATGATCGCTCATTCCAGACATCTGCTCTCTTGTTTATTTAAAAACTTCCTTGCCAAATCAAAATAAAAAGGAAAACTGCCCAGTTAAACTGAGGGCATTGAGCTCACAGGCTATTCAAATTGTATATTATACTCTTATTTCAAAGAATTTAAAATATGCCCCTCGAAAAATAAAGAAATCAACAGTATATTAAGGGGGGGGGGGTTCATCCCACCGTTACCCATCTCATAGTTAACTAATGAACCCCTTAAACTAATCAGGGAAGTCTCTAATTACAATCAATATATATACAAAATTTGAAGAAAATCAGATAATTCTGCATGAAAAACCCATTTATCTAAATTAAGGGGGGATTAGCCCCCCTTTCCCCCTTTATACTTAACCAATGAACCCCCAAAACTATTCAGAGAAGTGCATTATCACAATGAACCTATATACAAAATTTGAAGAAAGTCGGATAATTCTGCATGAAAAACTCATTTATCAAAATTAGGGGGGTTATCCCCCCCCCCCTTTCCCCTGTATACTTTACCAATGAACCCCCAAAACTATTGACAGAAGCGCATCATCACAATGAACCTATATACAAAATTTGAAGAAAATCGGATAATTCTGCATGAAAAACTCATTTATCTAAATTAGGGGGGGTACCCCCCCTTTTCCCCTTTATACTTAACCAATGAACCCCCAAAACTATGACAGAAGCGCATTATCAAAATGAACCTATATACAAAATTGGAAGAAAATGGGATAATTCTGCATGAAAAACCCCTTTATCTAAATTATGGGGGGTTAGCCCCCCGTTTCCCCCCTTTATGCTTAACCAATGAACCTCCAAAACTAATCACGGAAGTGCCTTATCACAAGGAACCTATAAACAAAATTTAAAATAAAACGGTTAGTTCTATCAAGAGTTATCGTGTTACGTACGTACATACATACATACGTATGTACGTACGTACATACAGAACTGGGGGGCACATAAGCTCTCAGGCTTTGATAGCCTGTGAGCTAAAAGGCAGGAAAGTTATTCTTGCTGATTTGTCAGCATTTTAATATATTGTTATTGTTTTACTTTAGTCCCTTCCTGACAAATAAACACTGCAAATGTTTCTTCTAATTCATACATAAAATTTCTTTTATTTTAAAGTATTTTTTATAGAATATAAAGAACATTTTATAAATTTATTTTAATTCACAGAAGACGCTATGAAGTTAAAAGCTTTATTAATTGAAAAAGTTTTAAGACAATCCTCTTTTTAAGTTATAACTCAAAGCACAGATTTTTAGCTCACAGGCTATCAAAGCCTGAGAGCTTATGTGCCCGCCGGTTCTGTATGTATGTATGTATGTATGTACGTACGTAACGCGATAACTCTTCATAGAAATATCCGATTTCCTTCAAATTTTGTTTATAGGTTGACTGTGTTAAGGCGCTTCCCTGATTAGTTTTCGGGATTGATTGGTTAAATATAAAGGGGGGAACAGGGGGGGCTAATCCCCCCCTAATTTATATAAATGGGGTTTTAATACAAAATTATTCCGTTTTCCTTCAAATTTTGTTTATAGGTTCACTGTGTTCAGGCTCTTCCCTGATTAGTTTTCGGGATTGATTGGTTAAGTATAAAGGGGGGAATGGGGGGCTAATCCCCCCCCCTTAATTTATATAAATGGGTTTTTCATGCAGAATTATTCCGTTTTCCTTCAAATTTTGTTTATAGGTTGACTGCGTTAAGGTGCTTCCCTGATTAGTTTTTGGGATTGATTGGTTAAGTATAAAGGGGGGGGGGCTAGTCCCCCCCCTTAATTTATATAAATGGGTTTTCCCTGCAGAATTATTCCTTTTTCCTTCAAATTTTGTTTATAGGTTCACTGTCTTAAGGCGCTTCCTTGATTAGTTTTCGGGATTGATTGGTTGAGTATAAAGGGGGGGAACGGGGGGCTAACCCCCCCCCTTAATTTATATAAATGGGTTTTTCATGCAGAATTATCTCATTTGCTTCAAAATTTGTTTATAAGTTCATTGGGTTAAGACGCTTTCCTGATTAGTTTTCGGGATTGACTGATTAAATATAAAAGGGGGGAACGGGGGGGCTAATCCCCTTTAATTTATATAAATGGGTTTTTCATGCAGAATTATCCCATTTACTTCAAAATTTGTTTATAGGTTCATTGGGTTAAGACGCTTCCCTGATTAGTTTTTGGGATTGACTGATTAAGTATAAAAGGGGGGAAGGGGGGGGGGGGGCTAATCCCCCCCTTAATTTATATAAATGGGTTTTTCATGCAGAATTATCCCATTTGCTTCAAAATTTGTTTATATGTTCATTGGGTTAAGACGCTTCCCTGATTAGTTTTCGGGATTGATTGGTTAAGTATAAACGGGGGGGGGGGGTGAAACGGGGGGTGCTAAACCCCCCCTTAATTTATATAAATGGGTTTTTCATGCAGAATTATCCCATTTGCTTCAAAATTTGTTTATAGGTTCATTGGGTTAAGACGCTACCCTGATTCGTTTTCGGGATTGATTGGTTAAGTATAAAGGGGGGGGACGTGGGCCAATCCCCCCTTAATTTATATAAATGGGTTTTTCAAGCAGAATTATCCGATTTTCTTCAAATTTTGTATGTAGGTTCATTATGATAATGCGCTTCTCTGAATAGTTTTGGGGGTTCATTGGTTAAGTATAAAGGGGGAAGGGGGGGGCTAATCCCCCTTAATTTAGATAAATGGGTTTTTCATGCAGCATTATCCGATTTTCTTCAAATTTTGTATATATATATTCATTGTAATAAGAGGCTTCCCTGATTAGTTTTTGTTGGGATTGATTGGTTAAGTATAAAGGGGGGGGATTATCCCCCCCCCCTAATTTATATAAATGGGTTTTTCCTGCAGAATTATTCCGTTTTCCTTCAAATTTTGTTTATAGGTTCACTGTGTTAAGGCGCTTCCCTGATTAGTTTTCGGGATTGATTGGTTAAGTATAAAGGGAGGGAACGGGGGTTTAATCCCCCCTTAATTTATATAAATGGATTTTTCATGCAGAATTATCTCATTTGCTTCAAAATTTGTTTATAAGTTCATTGGGTTAAGACGCTTCCCTGATTAGTTTTTGGGATTGATTGGTTAAGTATAAAGGGGGGGACGGGGGGCCAATCCCCCATTAATTTATATAAATGGGTTTTTCAAGCAGCATTATCCGATTTTCTTCAAATTTTGTATATATATATTCATTGTAATAAGAGGCTCTCCTGATTAGTTTAAGGGGTTCATTAGTTAACTATGAGGGGGTAACGGGGGGGTTACCCCCCCCCTTAATATACTGTCGATTTCTTTATTTTTCAAGGGGCTTATTTCAAATTCTTTGAAATATGAGTATAATATACAATTAGTGTGAATAGCCTGTGAGCTCAATGCCCTCAGTTTAACTGGGCAGTTTTCTTTTTATTTTTTATGTAAAGGTTTCTTGTAAAAAGGTCCAGTTCATAAAATAGTTGTATCTGTGTTAAATATTATGTAAAATTGTTTTATAATTTACTTTTAAATTCTGAAATATAAAAATATTCGGCCAGCCGAATATTCGGTATTCGACCGAATAGATATTATTCGGTGGGCTGAATATTCGGTATTCTGCCTCACTGTTACTATTCGGCTAGCCGAATATTCGGTATTCGGTTTACTTGTGGGCCGAATATTCGGTATTTGGCCAAAATCACTATTCGGTGCATCCCTAGTTCCATTTATACAGGTTACTCTTTATTAGCTTTATATTTGTTATTTGATGCCTTGATGGTACAACGATTGATGATGTACCTTGATGAACTTCGATATTTAGTGTATGTTATGTTAGTTAAAATTTTGTGGACCTCTGGTTTAAATATATTTTGGAATTCAAAAATACTTAAAAAAAAAAAAAAAAAAGGTAAAATTTACCCAACAAGTGAAATTTCCAAACAGCCATGAAATGAAGGGTTAATATTAGAGTAAAAAAGCTTATATACAGAACTACTAAAAAGTTTGCGTATTCATTATATTAGTATAATACCATACCATGTTTAAGGAGACATAACTTTGAATAAATTCCCAATAAATGTAGACAAATCGAAGGAAAACATTAGCTATGTATAAAAAAATTTGACTTATAGGATTGGCACATTGTTCGACCACTGTTTATCTTTCTTTTGTGTGATTATTCTATCGTAGTATTTGTTTGATTTCTTCATATAATTTAATAAATATATATCTGACGTATATATAAGGAGCATTTTTAGAGATGCTACAATTTTGAAATGCACAATAACAATTATAACAGGAACATGGCATGGTCGACTCTGAAAATTAAGTCACAACGAAAGGAATCCAAATTTAAGTTATTCATCCCTTTTATTAACATCTAATTCCTATTTAATTAGACTCAACAATATACAAAGTAAAATATAAACTATCGCAAATTTAATATGACTGGGATGCCCGAAATAATATTTAACTCAAAATCATTCCCTAACATAGGGATGCACAACCTGTGACCCGCGATAGGTTTACTGGTGGCCCACGGATCAATTTCGCTGTTCGGATGCGTAAAAATCGCAAATATTGCCGATCGGGTGTGTATAAATCTTAAATTTCTCCAATCATGTGCGTAAAAATCGCAAATATTGCCGATCGGGTGCATATAAATCGTAAATTTCTCCAATCATGTGCGTAAAAATCTCAAATTTTGTCGATCGTGTGCATATAAATCGTGAATTTTGCCGATCGGGTGCATATAAATCATAAATTTCTCCGATCGTGTGCATAAAAATCGCAAATTTTGCCGATCGGGTCTGTAAAAATCTCGAATGTTGCAGATCGGGTGCATATAAATCATAAATTTCTCCAATCATGTGCATAAAAATCGCAAATTTTGCCGATCGGGCCCGTAAAAATCTCGAATGTTGCTGATCGGATGCATATAAATCGTTAATTTCTCCAATCATGTGCATAAAAATCTCAAATTTTGCCGATCAGGCCCGTAAAAATCTCGAATCTTGCCGATCGGGTGCATATAAATCGTAAATTTCTCCAATCATGTGCATAAAAATTGCAAATTTTGCCGATCGGGCCTATAAAAATCTCGAATTTTGTCGATCGTGTGCATATAAATCACAAATTTTGCCAATCGGGTGCATATAAAATGTAAATTTCTCTGATCGTGCGAGTAAAAATCGCAAATTTTGCCAATCGGGTCCGTAAAAATCTCGAATGTTGCTGATCGGGTGCATATAAATCATAAATTTCTCCAATCATGTGCATAAAAATCACAAATTTTGCCGATCGGGCCCGTAAAAATATCAAATTTTGTCAATCGGGTGCATATAAATCACAAATTTTGCTGATCAGGTGTGTATAAATTGTAAATTTTGCCAATCGTGTGCGTAAAAATCTCTAATTTGGCCGATTGGGCACATAAAAATCGCAAATTTCACCAATTAGGTGCATATAAATCGGGAATTTTTCTGATCAGGTGCGTATAAATCGTAAATTTTGCCAATCGTGTGCGTAAAAATCTCGAATTTTGCCGATCGGGTGCATATAAATCGTAAATTTCTCCAATCATGTGCATAAAAATTGCAAATTTTGCCGATCGGGCCTGTAAAAATCTCGAATTTTGTCGATCGTGTGCATATAAATCACAAATTTTGCCAATCGGGTGCATATAAAACGTAAATTTCTCTGATCGTGCGAGTAAAAATCGCAAATTTTGCTAATCGGGTCCGTAAAAATCTCGAATGTTGCTGATCGGGTGCATATAAATCGTAAATTTCTCCAATCATGTGCATAAAAATCACAAATTTTGCCGATCGGGCCCGTAAAAATATCAAATTTTGTCAATCGGGTGCATATAAATCACAAATTTTGCTGATCAGGTGTGTATAAATTGTAAATTTTGCCAATCGTGTGCGTAAAAATCTCTAATTTCGCCGATCGGGCACATAAAAATCACAAATTTCACCAATTAGGTGCATATAAATCGGGAAATTTTCCGATCAGGTGCGTATAAATCGTAAATTTTGCCAATCGTGTGCGTAAAAATCTCGAATTTTGCCGATCGAGCACATAAAAATTGCGAATTTTGCCAAACGGGTGTGTATAAATCGTGAATTTTGCCGATCGGGTACGAGAAAATCGGAAATTTCGCCGATCGGGTGTAAAAAATCATAAATTTCTCCTATCGGGTGTGAAAAAAAATCAAATTTCGCCGATTGGGTGCAAAAAAAGTGTAAATTTCGTCGAATGGGCACATAAAAATCATCAATTTCATCAATCACTAGGAAAAAACTGCGAATATTGTCAAACGCGCATGAAAAAAAAATGCAAATTTTTTCCATCCTTGCCAACTGAATTGGGTTATGTTGACTAAGGAGGTGATTGAGTATAGGGGGCTAACCTTCCTTTTAAAATTAGCCATTTTTATGAACTTTTAGGCCAATCCCCTCTTCTCCCAAAACAAAATTTTGTCCACACTACGGATGTTGGCTCTCGACAATCCAGTCATTTTTGTGACCGACCAACCTCTTATAAAGGTTGTGCACCCCTACTTCATATCCATATTTTATGACTGAATAAATTAAGAAGTACAATTTAGAATAATATGTTTCTCGTCCTGCCCACCTTCATTCATGAAAACACAAATTTTTTTTGGCACTGGCAACCTTTAAAGCTAAATTTACTCCTTCAAATAAGGTCAAAGAGTATTTTCACTCTTCGAAAATAATCTTAGCTATATCTCTTTTATAAATACCAATGTAAACTGTTGATATATACTTGCCAACAGAAATGAATATGTTGACTGGGAAGGAAGGAATCCAGGGGGCTAAAACCACCCTTACGAAATTAATGTTTTTTTTAATCTGATTGTAGACTTAGAGTAGTATCGCTGGGGGTCTTAGAGGACCTCCAACACAGATCCTTATTTCCAGGGTTTTGATTTTGACATGACAGTGGTAAAAACAGTGTTTTTACCGGTTTATTCCGTCAAAAACCTATCATTTTCGATTGTCCTCCAATTTATGGTGTAAGTGTAGCATACAATACATTTCTAGATTGATTTTACCTTATTGTTCTTGTTGTTATTATTATTTACAATTACATTTGTTAAATTTATTTAAAAGAAGATCATTTCCTAATATGGGAAAGATTTAAAAATACAAGAATAAAAGAAAAGAACAATTTTTGTCATAATCTTCACTAATACAGATTCTACTAACTGCAATTAACATTAATATTAAATGATAATAAAAGGTTATTATAATTATTGAATAACATTCAATATAGATTTTTAATAAAGCACATTAAAATTATTTTAGAGATGCACAAATGCTGTTACATTGTATGACAATAGATGTTAAGCATAGACTGGCAGTGAATAAATTTGAATATTCTTAGATATAATATTTTAAAATGCATATCTTATATATTTCATAAATGCATATATGGTGATTTTCATTTGCACTTCAATACAGGGTTCCCAGTGACATGGAAAATCTGGAAAGTCAGGGAATTTCAAAGTAGTCAGGGAAAGTCATGGAAATTTTAAAATATATAGGAAAAGTCAGAGAATTTACAATTATTTCCTAAAAAGTCATGGAAATGTCTGGGGTGGGGGGGGGGGGAGTTGAATTTGAAATCATTTCTTTTTCAGAAAAGTGTTACTATATTTCTTGCTACATGGTGCCTCTGAAAAATCTCTAGTCTCTTGTGGGTTTCAAGATCGAGAAATTCCTTCAAATGCAATGCAGAAAGAGAAAAACCATAATAAGGAAAAAAGTTTTATACATTTTTGAGACTTTTTCATGACATTTCACATTCTAAACTTTGTTGTATGGCATTCATTTGAAAACTGGCAAAGGTGAAGTTTTTTTTCCATTATAGTATTGTTATGAATTTTGTATATACCTGTAAATATTCCATTTGTTTAAATTTATTTTATTTTATTATTGTGAAAATTGCAGTATTATTAATGTATTTCCTATTGAGCATCATGTAACTCAATGCTAAAGGCCTCAGGTGGTTTGCAAGAAAAACAACCTTACAGCATCGGTTTTATAATGGAGCTCTATTGGAAAATCGCCAAGGAATGGGTTTATCGCCAAGTTGGCGATGGTTTTGGCGACTTATTTTTGTCGCCAAATTTGGCGATATATCGCCAAATGTCGCAAAGTTGGCGACTTTTTGTGCAACCACCCCCCCCTTATACCATTGTACATTGGGATCCTTTCTCGCTTAGGCTCTCTATCGAAAGTTAAAGCACTCTCTGGTAATTTCTAGCATCTGAAAGCCCTGGAATAATCTGGAAAGATCTCTGAAGTCTATATAAGGGACCTCCACCAGTTCAGTTCAGTTAGTTGTCTGTCAACTGCGATTGAATTCATACGAGAGGCTTTGCATTGAGAACTGTGTTTCTCGGATTGATTTTGTCGTTGATACGTCGTATTGAACGCATTGTTTCTGTGTGAAATTTTGCTGTGCTTTTATTGGATTTGAAGATTACTGAATGAATATCTTGTAATTTTCAGAAGATATTGGTGTTCGTATTGCACTGTTTATAGTGAATAAAGCCTTTTGATTGTTTTTATATATTGGCATCAGTCCTTTCGAACCCCGAGCTCACAACAGTATTTTATAGAATTTCATTTTGCAATTTTCTTGAAAGGTGCTTGAATTTTCTCCTGGGAAAAGAGTATAAACATTATTATTGCGATACAAATTTCTGATTTTTTTTTTTTTTAAGCTGTTTGTTGTGTTACTTAAAGCAGATTTTGTGTATGCCCGTTTGGTCATGGAATTTTTTTGGATTTGGTCAGGGAAAATCATGGAAAGTCAAGGAAATTGCCAGGCATGTTTTGCTGGGAACCCTGCAATAAGTAGAAGCTTAAAATTTTGCTTTCAAAAATTTAATAAATTGTACCGAAATTATACACATTGTTTAATCTAATACATTAAAGTTACAGGATTTCTTCAAAAAATCTAATTGTTTCAGACTATGCCAAATATCTTAAGATTATTGTAGAGATCTTCTAACAGAGATGTACACGTATTATTCTAATGCAATTCTTTTTTGTTTTTCTTGGATGGATAAATATACTTTAGAGTATTTTTGATACTGAATATTTCATGTAAAACAACTTAATATTAAAGATAGAATGAAAAAAAAAATGTAAAAACAAACTACTAAAAAATGGGTTTTTGACAGTTTTTGACAAGGAGGTGTTTGACATGACGGTAAAAACCATGGTTAAAACCGGTAAAAACCGTCATGCGTCAAAAGCTTGCCAACCCTGCTTATTTCTCTGAAACTTCTAATCTTCCCTAATCAAATTTCTGTTTTATTTTCAATGTCGAATGCATTAATCTTCAATCCCATATACACACGCCCTCTTATAAAATTTATATCTTAAGGAAAGCTAGGCTCCCAAAATATAACATCTCCCGTTCTTATGTAATCCCTCTGACATATTTATCGCTATGTTTTTTTTACACACTAGGGGGTCTTCTAAACAAAATTTTATCATCATTTTCGATATTTTAACAAGTAATGAAAATACATAAACAAATATATTTAATAAACCTAAGAAGCCTTTTTGTGATAAATAATGGTTAATGGCGTTAATTTGTTAAACAAACAAAAAAACTAACTGAAAATAACTTGTGGAAATCTCACATGAATAACAGTATATTTAAAATCATAAAATGAAGTTGTCCACATAAAAAGGCAAAAAATTATACACTTTATATAAATATTTTTTGTTTGTTAAATGTTCGGCCTTGATCCAGAGAATCCGGAACAATTTTTGTTTTGCCTCTATCTTAAAAAATGGCTGAGATATAGCGGTTTGAAATTTTAGGGTGGCTGACATTTTCAAACAAGACAGCAGAATTCATCCATAAACGGGTTTAATTTATGAGTTTTAGTTAACATGGTTTCGGCAAATTTTCTTTCATTGTTGTAACCATTGTTCCTATTCTTATATGCTTACCACTATATATTTATATTAGCCAACGTCAAATTCTCGCCAAGCTTGACGACAGTTGGCGAAATACCACCAAATTTGACGACAAAAGTAGGTTGCCTTAAATGAAGCCAATTTGGCTGTAGAGGACTAATTTGGCGATAGTCTCATTCAATGTCGAAGAGAACTAGGATTGAATCTCCTTTAATTAGGTTCCACGCATTTTACCTTCGTGTTTCCAGTAAAATTATCTAAAATCGTAAAACCAAGGAATAAGGAGGCTATCTGTTCCTGTCGGTATAGGCCAGAAGGACTTTTTGTAGTTTAGTATACATCAGTTGATCGCATCCCGGCAACCTGACGATTCGCAAGCAGCTGACGTACAACAGAATGACGAAAAATATTGATTTTATTGGCGATGTGATAGCAAATTTTGAAGTATTAACATGACTGAGATAGAAGAAAGTTTTGGGATTGGCACATCCGACTAGTTTTTTAATATTTTCAAAGGCAGAGATTAAAAAAAAAATGAAAATCTCATTCACAACTGCTATTACAATTTAAATATATATATATATATATATATATATATATATATATATATATATATATATATATATATATATATATATACAAAATAGAAAAATATCTAAAAAAAATGCACAAAAAATTTAGTTACATATATTACATCTACTGAAAAAAATATTGTTTAAAAAAAGGGTATAGATGCTGCAGTGATCTGCAAAATATACGCGCGAAAAAAATCTCGCCAACGTTGCCGATAAACTTGCATTTCTGGTAACCCTGTTTTAAAGCATGCCAAATCCCTCTTTACTGGCAACCATAGCCGCTTTTCTGGTTTTGTGGGGAGGGAGGGGAGAGAGAGAGTCATCTTTTGCGCTTCTGATGTCATTTTATAACAAACCTGCACAGTATTCGTTTATTAATGTGTGCACATTTATTAGAGAATATCCTCTAATGGTAGTTTCCCGCGTGACGGTATGGCATGGTAGTATTATCTTTCACTTTGCATTTGCACCACTTTGTGACTGACCGTTAAAAGCAAGCTGTTCCAATGTAGATGGACCCATTTAAGATAGCGTTTACGAAGTCAAATTTTGGTAATTTTGACGTGTAATCCGTTTAAGATTATGTTAATGGAGTTAATTTTTTATTATTTTGACTTTGATCGGATCCATTTATATATTTTCTCGAAATGATATGGAATATATTTATTTTAATGTCGGTATTTTGTGTTCTAAGGTATGGTCAAAACATTTTCGGATTTTTTTTTTATCAAATGTTTGTGATATTCATAACAAATATAATGCAAAAGAACGAAAATTGTTTTTAATATTTGCTTTTTCCACGTCGTATCTATAGAAATGTTTATCTTTGTTTTTTATTTACAATCGAAAATTTGCTTTTTTTTTGTCTCCCTTGTACTAAATTTATTTGAAGGATTACTCTGCACAAGGTATGTACTATTTTCGTTCATTTTGTTTAGTTTCCTTATGGTAATGTGCTTAAAAATGCCTTTTTCGAAATTCATCGCAATTCTGAAATGTCGAGGAAATTACTTTTTCCAATAAGCCATCACTTTCAAAACTTTTTAAAAACTGTTTGTCAAAAAAAAAAAAAATTCAGAGAGTTTTGAAAGTGATTGCCATATTGGAAAGCAGGGCTTCTGCCGGATTTCAGTTTGGCAATAATTTTCAAAATGGCATTTTGGCGCGAAAAAAAATCGCCAAGTTTTTACTGCAGACCACTAACACATCTGTTCCAAAGAAAGCAACCCAAAAGTTGAAGATTGCAACTACCACATCGAAACATTTATCGCCAAACAAAAACTCGCCAAATATACCAGCACAGGATGTGGAACTCTTCCCTTATGCCTCTTATACTGAATAATTTAAAAAGGTATTAACTGGATACAAATCCTACACAATGATTATATCACTATACGTATTTTGTTCATTGATATAAAGCAGTGGCGCAGCCAGAATTTGGTTCTAGGGGGGGTTTTGAGTTTCTGATAAAGGTGGTCGCCGGTTATATGAATCACTGGTTAATGGAATCAGTCTTTTAAATGAATGAAATCATAATGCTTTTCTTCGCAATTAAGTTGGTTATGATTCATTTAAACAACATTAGAGTTACAAACTATAAAATACACCAATGAAATAACACAAAACTAGATTAGATTTATAAAGTGTTTAAAAATGATGAGGGGCAAACTTTAAGATGGAAGAGTACAGTACAGCAAATAATTTTATATACAGTACAGTCGCTGAGTTTCACACGAAAAGTTACTTGTCAATCATATTTGACGTAATAGTAGACAAATTTAAAGCATCAAAATAAAGTATTCTGAACAACGCGAAACTTTCAGATTCATTTTCAAAAATGAAAACATATGCAGGCATGATAATTCAAGTGATTTGTTTAATCGAACAGTTTTTCATTATAAATGAATTACATATTGAATTATAAGCTATTGTTGTCTCAAAATTACTGACTCTTAATGTCTTGGAATTATTCTACGAATTATTTTTCAGTGTTTGCCTTCAATAATTGAATTCAGTTGGAAATGAAAAATGTTGACTCTCACTATGATTCGTCTTACCTAAAGCAAAGATCTTATACAAAGTTTAATCTTAGCATTGCGCCAAGCGCGCTTCAAAAGGAGGTAACAAAGTAGCAACACTGTTTTGATCCATGCCGTTGTTTTCTAGATGGGTTTTTAATTAATATCTCAGATAATTACAGACACATTGAAAATTACTACCAAGAATCCTTAGATGATTCTGCGTCGATAACCCTCAACTCCCCGCTGAGCACCAGAAAAATAAGACACATGAGTGATCTTATAATAGTTCAGTTTTTACTTTTTAAGTATGGAACCTTAATAATGGTGTCAAAATTCTGGTAACCATCTCCTCTCTAACATTGGCTATATTTTATACAACAGTTTCCAAACAATTTTTTGGTACAACAATTTCCAAAGGGGTGTAAGAACAAAAAACATTCTAAAATTGCGGTTTCTACGATATTGTTGATTCTAGCAATTTGAAATTTAATCTCGCGGTTACTCACCAGGCACTCGTGTTTTTTTTTTTTTTTTTTTTTTTTTTTTGAGAAAGCCAGACATGTGTTAGCAGCGAACACAAAAATGTTGATATTGCATATCTCATGCAGGAATCAATTTATGAAAACGGCGCCTGCATTTAACACAAGATACGAAGAAAGACAAAACAGCATATGTTAAAGTCATCTGCAGTACATTAAAGTAACGAATTGAAACCACAGAGAAGTAACGTAACGTACTTTTACTGTTACAATGAAAAATCTGGGAAAATTTTTAGATAGGAAGAAATGATTACTTTCGAGATTAAAGAATAAAAAGATTTTGAATGAAGACATTAATTCACATAGAGAAACTTTAAGATAGAAAAATTAAATTTTAGAATAAAACATAAAATATATATGATTCTATATCATAGGTTGGAAACATGAAATTTGGCATAGTTGTTACTTTAGAGACTGAAATGCTAGCCCAGAACAGTTAGCAGGAGCAAAAACATGTTCTAAAATTGCGATACAGTTGGTATAGAAGCTTGGAATTTGGCATGGTGGTAACTTTTGGGATGTAAATGCTCTCTAAGAACGATTTCTAAAGAAATTCTAAATTTAAAAGGATGAAATGGGCGGAAAACGGTCTGAAAATGATCTAAAAACAATTAATTAGGAATTGTTTGTGCTAGATATGTGAAATTTGGCACGGCTGTTACTCTAGAAATATAAATGATCATCCGGAACAGTTTTCTAAAATTTAGAAATGTAAAAGGTTGCAAGAACAAAAAAGTTCTAAAATTGCGATTTGTGTGATACAGTTGGTATAAATGCTTGGTGTTTGACATAGTGGTTACTTTTAAGATATAAACACTCGTTCAAAACGGTTTTTAAAAAATTCAAAATTTTAAAAAGTGAAATGAGCAAAAAACGTTCTAAATCATAATATATTTAGAACTTTTAGGGCTAGACTCTTGAAATTTTATATGATGGTACTTAAGAAACATAAATGCTCGCCCAGAATTTATTTTTTCAATTCGAAATTTAAAAGAATGCAAGATTAAGAAGCATTCTAAAATTGTGATTTATGTGATACAATTGGTGTGGAAACTTGGAATTTGGCATGATGATTACTTTTATGTAGTAAATGCTTCCTTAGAATTTTTTAAAAATTCAAAATTTAAAAGGATGAAATATGCGCTTTCACAGTTTTAAGTAGAATTCTCGTCGTTTAATTGAATCACATTGTTGGATAGAATTTGATTTAACAAAGCGGCGGATTCCGCTAAGGCGGAATTTTGATTCATATAAGCGGTAATTATAGTAATTTTTTTAGCTCTGGGGGGTGTTTTAACCCCCAAACCCCCCCCTTGGCTGCGCCACTGATATAAAGATATAACATTCAATGAGAAGTTTTCATTTATTTCTTAAAGTTAATGAACTTGCTCTTTCATAAATAGATTTGATAAATTTATAAAACTTAGTAAATTAAAACTGTCATTTGACACAGCTGTACTAAAATTGTTTAGAATTATGAATGAAAATACATGTTTTCTGCTAAATATGAAGTTATTTTCAAACAAGTTATTTAACTTTATATAATACTCAGATTACAGACCAGCATTACTAAAAATCCTTTTTTTATTTAAATTAGTTTTCAAATAAAAAAGGCAACAGTAAGTGAATAAAAAAATCGTTATTTGTAACTACCCTATTATGCTATCATTTACCTGAATAAGTTGCACAACATTTATTTAATTTTCCAAATAAACATTGAACATATTGAATTTCTAAAAATAATTTGTCTTTTAGTTTTCTTTTTTTGGGGAATTTACTTTACGAGATATATAAACATAGTTTAATCTCAGATATTTATAACAAAACTTACCATGAAATTAAATACATACAAGAGGCAGAATTTACTGACAGTTTTGATGATTCCTCAAATATTAACGTTGATTTCACATCACAAGTATTTTATAAATTTAAAACTTAATAATATTTGACAATTAAGACTTCGAGCTTCTCCGAGAGATATCCAATCCAATCTTAAAGTGAGTTAGATTTTAAAACAAAAAGTACTAAAATGGCAAGATTTAATATGAAAAAAAAAATTGTTTTTCAGTTCTTATTTCCTAATCAATTTTTATTTATACACTGATTGATTACGTCACATCACATGACATCAACATTAAAGAGTTGAATGTTCTAGTAAAAAAAATAAGGTAGGAAAAATAGCATAAAGATTAACTGGTTACGAGATTTGTCTGTTTTCGAATCCACGTGAATTAAATGAATGATTCAAAGTGTTCCTCTTGAGTAATCGTTCAGGGATTCTCACCTTTTCTGTCGTCGTCTGTTTTTTTGTTGTGTGTTTTTAGAAATGGCGGCTGAAGTTGCTGGAGATGATGATGATGCTTGGTTATATGGAGACAATACTGCTGAAGATCAAAGAAAAGAAGAAATTAATGCAATATTTGACAGAGCAACAGAAGATGTGGTGGTGCCAGGTGAAGAAAACGTCATTACTACAAATGGTGACATTCAGGTAATAATGAATTTTGAATCAATATATCACTATTTTGACATTAAAATCATTAGAACCCTGTTACAGTTTGATATAATGTTTAAAGAGAGGCAGATCTTTTCCACGTTTTTCATACATTAAGTGATATAAAGCAGGAAATACTTTAACGTGTTACCTGATTCCTGTGTCTTTTGCTAGTAATCTTAAATTCATAGTTTTTTGCTGTGTATTAAATTTAATTTTGATAAAATGTTTATTTACAGAACATAGGTGTTGCTTTAAGCTCTTCCAATCTAAGTTAAACAGCATTTGGTACAATTCTCTAAATCTATGTAAATCTTAACTATTTCCAAACTAAATTTAGCTTTAGAAAATAAAATTTTACTATTTCATTTAAGAGAAACAAGATCTCTCTGCATCAACTATTTCTTATTTTGTGTTGTACAAGCTGGATCAATGAAAATCCTTAATTCTACTATTTTGTTTTAGTCCCAAGAATTGTAAGGAAAAACAAATTACCATGACTATATATGGGTCATTCCATGGTAACTTGCGTTACATTTAGAATAATTGATTTCAGTAATTTTAGTAATATAACACCAAAAAATATTCATAATGTAAAGTTGGTGTGATTTGTTAATTAAACCTATCCAAAGGAAAAAATGCATGAGAATTACTTAAATTTATTGCTATTTCTTGAACTTTGGAAATTATATTTACTATGGTAACTTACATTACACTGAAAAAAAAACGCAAGTTACCATAATAAATTTTATTCCCATTGTTCAATAAACACCACTAAATTTGGGTAATTTTCATCCAAATTTCGGTTTGGATATGTTTAAAAAATAAATCACATCAACTTTACGTTTTGAATATTTTTTTGGTGATATATTACTAAAATTACTGAAGTCAATTATTCTAAATGTAACATAAATTACCATGGAATGACCCATATACTCAATTTCTTTTAAATAAATAACTGAAATTTATACTATTATCTACTTATCATGGCTGGTAAACTTTGCTAGCATCACTTGTTTGTTAAAATGCAGAATTTCTAGTCTAACCACATCGCATCACATATAGAACAAATTGTACTTCCCTTCTATAGAGCTTTTGATAAGATTGAGAAAATGGCAGGAACAGATGTGTTAGTGGTCTGCAGTATGAGCTTGGCGACTTTTTCTCAAAACGTGCCAAAATCCCATTTTGAAAATTATTGCCAATCTGAAATACGGAGGAAACCCTGCTTTCCAACATGGCGGTCACTTTCAAAACTCTCTGAAATCCATGTGTTTTTGGGGATTTTTTTAACAAAGAGAAACATCTTAAACTAAGGATTTTTATGTCAGGGAGGCTCTGCCCTCCCTTGCAGTTTTTTTTTTAAAATAATAAATACAATATACACACAATTCTTTTTGTTTTAAAAGTATGCATTTTTTAAGTGATCTTATCAACACTTTAAAAAAGGTTAATGGTAAAAATTAAGTTTTGAAAGTGATGGCTTATTGGAAAAAGTAACATTAGAAAATGAACAAAAATAGTACTTACCTTTTGCAGAGAAATCCTTCAAATAAATTAAGAGTATAAGGGAGAAATAAAGCATTTTATTACTTACTAGCTAACCCGCCCGGCGTTGCCCGGGCCCGAGATAATTACAATCTCAGGGAAAGACGTTAACTCCCTCCCCATACCCGCAAATATAATGAATAATTTGTTCAAGAGAACCACCGTCACCTACATTAACGTGATCATTAAAAAAAGAATTACATTTTTCTGATAATTAGAACATAATGAAGACGCTACACTAAAATAGCCGGCAGATGACACCCCCTTCCCGACCTCAATTTCAAATCTATATCTTAATTAGTTACCTAAATATTTGTTCATTAGTAAAATTTGGCAATTATTTCCTTTTATTTTCGCAAACTAAATGAGAGGGATCAGGCAGAGAAACAGATCTCTTTGTAGTTAAGTTTTTAATGAAAGCCGATCCCTGTCTGAAAATTTCTCAGATCATTTTCACTGGTGCCAGCAGATTTTTGGCAGTTTTTTGCATAAATTAAAAAAAAATTACCAACCGAATTTTTCAAAAATCACAGTCAGATACAGAATATTTTTTTACATATGCTCAGAAATTTTCAAATTGATATCTCAATTGGTTTTCTTAAAATTCGCTAATTAGTAAAATAATTTCAAATTTGTTCATTTCCGCTCGCAAATCCAACGCGCCAGCCCGTTTCATTCGCCATTTTGTTTTAAAAGATGACATTTTAGAAGCGATGGTTAATGAGAAACTAATTAATATCTTGGGTAATTATCAAAATATTAAAATTCTGAGACTCAGATGCACATGGTCAGACCTTGGACTATCCACACCTAAATTTACAGACTTCTAGGTGCGCTAGATTTTCCTAGCCATCGCCAACAGACACACACATACACAGAGCGAAACTTTCTTTTATTAGTATAGATTAATGGTTTAACATAAAAAAAAAAAAATGAAAAATATGTAGATAATTCTAAAATTCTATTATAAAAAGAAAATCTGTAAAAATGAAGCTCATATTTTGCCAGAATTCTGCAATTGTTAATTTAAATTATTTTAAAAGTAAATAAGCACTCTTTAGGTATTTTTAACTATTTTTATTATTCTAAATGGGGCATAAAAACAGAACAAAACAAAAAAAATTGACTTTAGTAAAATAAATATTTGGTGTTGTACTAGAGTGGTTTTTTTAGGAAACATTTCAGTGTTTTTTTTTTTTTTTTTTTTTTTTTAAAAGGACAGCAGAATATCTAACTCAAACTGCTGAGTATTGCCAAATTCTGCAGTTTACGCATGTGGACTGTGGATATGTTGTCTCTCTCTCTTATAAAGACACCCTAGTTCAGGACTCAAAGATATCCCCATTCTTTAAAAAACAAGCAATGCTCATAGTGAATTTCAATAAAAAAAAAATCTGGTACTTCTCCATTATCCTGTCAACCACTTTTCATAACGAAAAATTATCGTCAAAAATGCAGTCCCATTCACTTGACGTCAGAAGCATTATATGTGTTTGTTATGTCATTAAGTTGTTTTTAATTCAACATTTACCTGTATTTTTCACTGTGCTTTACTGATTTACTAGTTATTTCGTTAATTAAAATAACAATTCCGTCCTTAGACGGCAGTGTTGTGATATTAAACAAGTAATATAAAAAAAAAAAATTTAAGTCAATTCCTACTTTTTAATCATAAATATATAAAATAAACCCGTGCAGCATTAATGTCCCACTTTATCTTTATTGAAGATTATTTTATAATCATTGTTGCGGTATTTTATTTCTGTGGCATCACTCATTTGAGATAAATCTTTCATTTCATTTATGAAAACAATGGGAGAAATTTTTTTCTCCCATTTAAAATTGAAATTAATTAAATTTAATTAATTAATTAATATTTGAAAAAACTGTATTAACATAAAGTGTCATCCACTACAAGTTTAAAAAAATTTATTTGAACTTGAGTGGATGAATAGAAAATATTTTATTAACAATTGAAAATTTGACCTAGATATATATAGAGAGAGTGTGAGCTAATAGTAGGAATTTAAAAAAGAAAAAGCATTGTACAAATGTTGCGATGCATAGTTTCGTGCAACAAATCAGTTTCAACTGACGTCACAAACATTTATTCACCAACCAAGAGGGATAATGAAGAAAAATAACGTAAATAAATAAATAACCAAGATTTTTTTTATCTGTTTTCATTAATATATTGTATTTTTTTTGTTTAAACTTAGTGACAGTTTGGTGAGTGGGGCTTTTCCGAATTTCTTGTATTTTATTTATTTTTGGTTTGATATCCCAATGGCAACATTCTTCCATTAGTTTATTTGGCGTTAAAGTTTGGAGACAGTTTTCTTTTTATGAAAATTGATCGACGGAATAATGGAGAAGTACCGAAAATCCTTGTAGTCAACAAACTGTACAAATCACATAAATATCGACAGTATCTTTGAAGTCAAGAATTTCAAAATATTAAAATAGTTTTTACAGAATGTTTAGAGGTATGTATATGTATTCCCCTGCATCCCTCCAGAAAAAACTCTCTGCTGTTACCAATATATAATTATCCTGTGTAATATATTAATGTATTGTCCATTTAAAATCATAATTTCATTTCATGAAACATAACTGGAATGTAAAGAAGCACCATTTATTTATTTCCAGGTTGTAGGAATTGAGAAGGATTCTGCTGTCCCTGAAGATGGAGAAGAAGAAAATGAAAAAGTTCAAGAAAATGATGAAGAAAAAGATTCTGATGACGATGAAGACTCGGACGATGACGTTCAGGTACTATTTCTTTAATTACTGATAAAGTGGAAAAATATCCCTAATTGTGAAAAAAATAAATAATTTATTAACCATTTTTATATTAAAGATTGATAAAGAAAGCTCATTTAATAAATAATTAAAAATCAAAATTATTAAATAATTTAAAATAATTAAAAGTCAACATTTTTTTTTTATTTGCTTGTAATAATAAAATATCGAGGTTTTATTTAGATTGTTAATTATTTTAATGCATGTATATGATTTGGAAGAAATCTAACTGATAATGTAAATTATATTTTCTTTCTCAAGAAAGATATGCATAGTAGTTAGGAGTTGTATTAACTATATTTTAACTGTTTAAAATACCATATGTTACTGTTTTATCAAACTAGAATCATCACACTCAATGGTAGCTGTCATTATGATTTTTTTTAATTATTATTACTATTTCATTGTGGTCTGTACTTTTCTTTTCATTTGAACTATGTTTGAACTTAACTTTTTAAAGAAAAAATTATAACAATAAATGATGAATTTTGGTTGTAATACAGTAAAAATTTCTATAAGAAAGTTGAAGGGAGTATGTTATACACAGACTCTGTTATAATTGGTTTCCTTACAACATATTTTCTGATTATTCATTTTAACCCAATCTCATATCATTTAGGTACTTCTGTATTGAATTGTGACTAAATGTTATCCTTAATGCAGAGTTTCCACCCAGATTTTAAAAAAAGACAGGGTACTGCTGGTGGAAAAAGAGATTATTTTTAGATTCTTGAGGTCATATTTTAGAGTCCTAAGGGCATCTTTTAGATTCTTAAGGTAGTTGGTCAGTGAGATTTCAAATTCTTTCACTAATGTTAAACCTATGGGTGTGTAATGCATTCATATTTTTTAAATATCTCCTCAGGAGATTAATGTTTTCCATTTTTAGATGTGTTCGTAATTCTATAAATATGTAGCATCTATAGTCATCGTCTGGTCCGTCCGTCCGCCTGCATACAACTCCGCAAAAACTACCCAAACGAATGCTTTGAAATTTAAGCTATATTATCTTTGCAGAAATTTGTCACGTCATTTCAAATTTTATGAAAATCGAATCAAAACTTAAAAAGATATTAATAAAAGTTTTCTTTATTCTATTGAATCCTATCATACATAAATCTATGTAATAAAATCGCAAGTCATGTGACTGAGGGAAACAAATACGGGCAAACCACTTCTTTTTTCATATGCCAGGCAGTCATTTTTATTCAAAATTATATTTTCGAATAAAATTGCATAAAAGTTTCATTTTTAGAAAGATCATTCAAAAAAATGGTTTGCTTGAGAGATGAGTTACATTAAAAAAATGTATACATTCTGAGGTAACTTCAGTGGAAATTAGGTTAACAGCCGAATTTCTCAATCCATCAGAGTCAATAAACACAGGAGATTCGTTCATTATGAGTCATTAAAATATTAAACCGTGGAGCTAATCCTTCGCAAAGCAAGATCTTCATGGTGAATTTTACAGCGCTGTCTGGTGTAAAAAAAAAAAAATGCATTTGTAAACAGGGCATACATAATGAGGGGGGAAAAAAAGGCATACTCATAGCAGATAATATAATTCATTTCCACTGAAATGATAAGGATGATTTTTTTTTTACATTGTGAAACTAGTTATAAAACAAACTCCCTTCATATGTCTCCCTTAATGTACAATTTTCAATTTGTTTTTGCTGTGTACTGCTCTTAAAGGATGTCTCTTTTTTATTAGTTGTCTCAATATTTCTAAAATGTATATATTTAATTTAATGTAAAGTATTAAAATCTTACTCAGTTTTGCTAAGATTTTAATACATACAATTATAAATTAAGTATATATTTCAGAAATACTTTGACAGCTAAAAAAGAGGAGATATCCTTTAAAAAACAATACACACACACTTAAAAAAAAAAAAATTCTAAGGAGATATTTTTTAAATACCAATGTGTTATATGCCCATAGGTTTAATATTAGTGAGGTGAATTTGAGATGTCACTGACCAACAACCTTAAGGACACTTTCTAGATCCTTGCAGACACTTTTTCTGACTTTTAAATTTATTCTTTCGATTTTTAAGTCGCTTTTAAAATTTAGGAGACACAACAATGAGTTAGTTTTTACTAAGCCAAATTTTTTTTGGTACTTTTCTGTTATACGGACACCATTGTCGCCAAGCATACATTTGCATACATTTAATACATACATAATACATACATTTACGTACATTATGCATTAGCAAACATTTTGGCATGGTGTCCGTATAACGGAAAAGTACCCTTTTTTTTTTCTCTCTCTCTGAACAAAAGACAATAAGGGCACAATATTTTTGACTGAGGGGCAAGAAGGGTGCTATTTTTTAAACCAAAATACAGATATGCAGCACCCTCCTGAAACTGCTTGAGGATATATTATACCTCTGATATTAAAATTTTGATGTTTATTTAATTCTTCCATCAGATAAAATTATTTTCAGATTTTATTTTTCAAAAATTATTTGTAGCACCAAACATTACACTGAATTGAATTTTGCTGCTGAATTAAGTTTTGTGTAATTAATATTATGTTCTATTTAAGTTTACTATTTTATAATCCTTACCTACTTACCTGTTTTTATCTTATTCGTGGAACTGATGGTGTGATCTTTTTATGTTCATGATTTTTTTCGTAGTTATTTAAAAAAAAAAAAATATTTTACACCAATAACACTTTCAACGTTTTGCTACATTTAAAATGACTAACAAATTTCTCTTTCACACTAAAGTTTTATTTTTACTTTTTTTTCCTGCCATCTGTTGAGCTATGTAAAAGCTATACTAATTTTCTGTCTATAAACATGGCTTAGTTTCTTGTGACAGTAGTTATTTTTTTAATAAAACTATAAACAAACAAGATTTAATTATAAATTGAACCTCAGATTAACTTTACAAAGCACTGAATGAAAAATAGATTATGTATCATGTGGGAAAAAAATGAAGTTTTAAATCAATTTTACAGACCTAGTAAATTACAAACTAGAGTTGTGACAGAGGCCATATGCACATGCTTTGTCTGGTTCTGTAGACATGTTAGGCTCATTCCATGTCAAATCAACCAGTGACTCAACCTGACCATTTTAGATTTTGATAAAACTTACAGAAATCATTCTCCCTGATGATATAAATGAGAATATACTTTTATTATTTTTTTATCTCAGTAAATTTTCATACAATTAATTTTTTTAATTTCGAAAAATCATAATTTTTTGGCTTGTATAAATGTTTTGAATTTTGAATTTCTCAAGTATTATCAGGTGTAGAAAGTTGTTTGACCCCTCGTTTTAAAGAGAATTTCTTAAGGTTTAATTTGATATGTGAGTTGACTATGCTTGATTTTTAAAAAGTTAATTTAATTTTAAAATTTAAAATGTTTTAAAATAGTGTTTTTTAACTGCTGATCCCATTGAGATCCCACTTTAAAACTTTCAGAATTTAAAGTTTATAATATTATAAAAAACATATTTTTTTCAAAATTTTTAAAAAACACTATTTTTAAAAAAATTAAATTTAAATTTTTTATATTAAATTATTTTTTTTAATCAAGCATAGTCAACTTGTTAATCAAATTAAACCTTGTGAAATTCTCTTTAAAATAAGGGGTCAAACAATTCTCTACGCCTGATAGAATTTGAGAAATTCCAAATTGAAAACATTTATGCAAGCCAAAAAATGATGATTTTTCGAAATTAAAAAAATTAGTTTTATGAAAATTTACTGAGATAAAAAAAAATATATATAAAAGTATATTCTCATTTGTATCATCGGGGAGAATGACTTCATTAAAATCTGAAATGATCAGGTTTATGTATCAGGAAGTAATCTCAAAGACTGGTATTATTTAATATTTATTATAAATAATAAAAAATTTGGAGTGACTCCATTCGACTCTCAGACTTGCATATTGAAAATTTTTGGTTGATTTGGCATGGAATGACCCATTATTTATATGAAAAATTAATATTTTTTAATTATTTACTTTGTTTGGCTATACCACATCATATTTCTATTATAACAGTTTTACATTGCAATTACTTTTTTAATAAATATTCTGTGACATGCTTTGTATGCTTTTACTAGAATGACCCTTAAATGTCATGGAAATTATAAAGTTTTTTCAAAAGCAGACATGCTGCCAGGTAATTTTTAATAATTATACTTTTATTTCACTCTGATTTAGATCACAATTGGTGATATTAAACCTGCAGCATCAACATACCCATACGGTGGTGCCCCCGTAAATTTAAACATCAAGAGAGGTGGGGCATTTTCCAGTGGATCAGCTGTCGCTGGATCTAAAACTAAAGGAATTGATTTGGAAACTGTTGGAGTCATCAATGGAGTTTCTATGTATGAGTTTAACTTGGATTCTATCGAAGATAAGCCATGGAGAAAACCCGGTGCAGATATAACTGATTATTTCAATTATGGCTTTAATGAAGATACGTGGAAAGCATATTGTGAAAAGCAAAGGAAGTTAAGGATTGACAACAATGTAGCTCCCAATGTAAAAGTAAGATTCTATATTTATGTATTAGGTAGTTTTTGAAATGTTGTATAATTTGTTTTAAATTACCATTTAATGTATAAGTTAAATAGAATTAAATTTTCAAAAAGTATATTTGTGTAAGCACAATAAATAATTTCTTTTAATGATCATTGTACACCAAGGGTTCACCAAATACCAAGGGTTCTATACTGAGAAGTATTTTTTTTAAAAGTGCCCAGTTAAACTGATGGCATTGAGCTCAAAGGCTAATCACACAAATTGTATATTATACTCTTATTTCAAAGAATAATGCCCCTCGAAAAATAAAGAAATCGACAATAAATTAAGGGGGGGGATTATCCTCCCATTCTCTGTATGAAAAACCCATTTATCTAAATTAAAGGGGGTACTAGCTCCCCTTTCCCCCCTTTATACTTAACCAAAGAACCTCCAAAACTAATCAGGGAAGCGCCTTATTACAATGAAGCTATAAACAAAATTTCAAGCAAATCGGATATGTCTATCAAGAGTTTTCGCGTTGCGTACGTACATACATACATACATACACAAACAGGCGGGCACATTAGCTCTCAATTTTTGATAGCCTGTGAGCTAAATGTAATCAAAGATTAAATAGGTAAGACCAGTAATCCACAAATACTTTAGACCATGCTTTATGGTACAGATTAGTGATCATCTGATGTATTATAGTTTTGACTTACAAAAATGTAACAAAAGGTCTTTTTGGCATTTTTTAAACATACATATAAATTTAACCCTCCGAGTGGTTGGATACCTTGTAAAATATTACCTTAAGAATGCCTTCGGTACAGACATCTAATGTGTCGTAAAAGGTGATCACTTTAGGGAAGGTTTATTCCACAAAAGCGCCAAAGGATTATTTCTTTCCCCTTCGAGTGTGTCAGCAGATGATTGAGGGGACTGTCGAAGGGGCGGGAATGGGCGTTTAACTATTTGAGTAATGGCTTTCGAACGCCTTTCTCTGCTTTAAGCCGGTTTACATATGAAAGTAATGTCAGCTAATAGAAAAGTCTTCTAAAATACAGAATCTGTTCTCTGTGGTCTGAAATAACGTTTGAATTTTGTATAATTGGTTTTATAGTGTATGAAATTTTACCTAATTTTGAAGAGAATTGAAATTTTCTAATAATAAACATGTTTTAATTCTTATAAATGCATTTTTCAAAATTCATTTCTGCTGCATATACATATAAATTTACCCAACTTGTACCATTTTAAGTCTAAAATTAAACTGGAAGTATCGATTTGTTTTTTAAGTTATCAATTTGCATTTTATTAAACGCGCATATAGTGCTAAATTTCACAATTAAATGAATCTTAATTAAATGTTTTGTACCGAGTATCAAGGTGCTCACTTTTCGATAATATTTATTCTACCTCAACTGCAATTAATACTATATTTCATTTATTAATTTTAAGTCAACAATAATAATAATTTAATTTTATACAAATTAGTGTTCTATCTACATTATGTGTTTTTCTATTTTTTAAGTCCGATATAAGTGATATATTTTATAATAACCTGACAAATACACAAACTGAAAATATATTTATGTGTTCCAAAGTTTTTTTTTAAGAGTTTTTTATCTTGTATTTTTAAATATGCATGAAAAAAAAATGGGGAAATTATTTATTATTTATTTTGAATGACCATTCTTGAAACTTATTTCTGCGAGCACTAAAAGAATTAAAACAAACTGTAATAAAATATTCAGAATGTGTATATTTTTGTTGAAAAAAAGAAAAAAAAAGAACAAACTTGCAATTTTTTTCCAAACCTACACATATGTTTTTTGCGGATCTTGTAATTTATCCGCCGGATAACTACTAATTTGTATTTTTATTTAATTTTACTGATAAAAGTTGAAGATTTAAAAAAATAAAACATCCTCTTTAATAAAAAGGTATGTGTTGCTGACGACTGGGATTTTCGCTAATCGTTGCCACAGATTAATCTCGGAAAATGAAACATTTGAAGTTACTGAAAAAATTAATAGCTCGAAAAGTAATTGTCAGAAAATTGTTAGACATACTGCGTTAGAAAGGAAAAGAATTGTATTTTGCTTGATATAAATTTCAAATCTAATGATTATGCCGTTTTTCAAATATTGAATTTCAAAATTTACCAAATTTTACAATGGAGTACCATAACGAAATCTTCACGCATAAAAAGATAATGATAACGGTATTGTGTCCTGACGTATATATACTGACTATAGCACAAGTCACAAATTATAGTAACCTTATTATTCTGTTAAAAAATAAAAGTGAATTATGATGTTGCGAGTGCATGATTTTTATTTAATTCTCGACGAGTACCATATTTTTGTCCACCTCAGTGAGGCATATCAGTTTCATTATATTTGAAGTATTGTAAATTCTAACTTCATTCAAATCCAATTTGAATCCAACGGAAATGATTTTTTCCAATAGACACCATAATTTAGCACAATTATTCATTTTTTTTTAATGCTGACCTATTCCATAATAAAGTCTACAGAGAATTGGCCTAATTTGTCCTTACCAGCCCAAATTTGTCAGACACATTAAAAATGTAATAACGCAATAACGTTCGTATCGTTTTCAGAAATGCAGAAGGACATTCCAAGTAAAGATCCATAGGGTTTTAAAATACAAGTTCAAATTCAAAGTCAATATTTAACTTGATTAAAGGTGCGTGAAGAGAAATTGACCAGCGTAGCTTGCTAGTTTATTAATAAAATCATATAAAGTTCTGTGAAAGTTAAAAGTTGAAATAATTAGTTCGTCAGTAATTATTTCAGCCTTTCCGTTCTGTCATAGCAAGCTTTACTGACTATCTTTGTTCATTTTTTTTAGTACAGTAAAAACAAATCTGCAAGGGATCATTTAAAAATGCTGCTTAAATAAGTTTATTTCGTATAAAGTACTTATATTTTCAATCATTATTATTTCAAGTATACTTTCTTAACCCCTGTCGTGCTCGTCGACCTAACCGTTCGGAGTTTTCTGTGGTTTTCTGCGAACCTTGCCGTAAATACGAGTTAGGATTCCTCAGAAAAACCCCCACGGAGGGCACCTTCCCCTAGGGCCTATATCTCTTGAGTAGATAATTGGCCATCACAAATCAACCAACCTATCAAGTACTTTCTTATACTTATATCGTTTTTAGATATGCTAGTATTACAGTATAACTTTTGTATTACAATATTACTTAATCAGTAAGAATTACAGTAAAACCGGTCCAAACGAGATACTACTAGTCATTAGGTAACCGAAAAAAAGTTTCAGTGTCACCAGATGCCCACTCAAACAGGTTTCAGTCTCACCAGATGTAATTACGTAATTAACTGAAATTTTTCCAATTTAAGAGTTTAAGACAGCATTTCGTTATACATAGGTTCCACTTTTACATGTTTTACTGAAATTAGTGATCGTAGTATCTCAGTATTAACCCATTCGGGACCATGGATGCATATATGCAACCTCAAAAATAGCTTACAGAATTTGTTTTAGGTACCAGTAAAAAATAAAAGTAATATTTGCTTTCTCTAATTAGAGCATTTTTGTGATAGTTTAAGTAAAGGTAGCTTTTTTTTTTTTTTTTAATGGTGCCAACCGAATAAAATTTGTGTAAAAGCCGCCGGTCCCGAAGGGCTTAATGAACTGTATGTGTAATACGTATACATAGCTATAGTATTACTGATTAATTGCAGATTTTAATGTTAATAATAGAATTCGCTAAGACAGCAAATTTTATAAAATAACAATTTTATATTTTACTTAAAAAAATAACTTATCTTTTCTGAACCAGACCCTTCCACTAAAAAAAAGATGGTAGTTCCATTTCAATTAAAAATGTTTAAGCCCACAGAATATATATTTTTTTTTTTTTCAAACGTTGGCACCACTGCATGCGCCATGTAATTTAAGAGCGCTGTGCAGAATTTCAATTACGCGTTGTTATTTTTCGAAGTGTATCTTCCTAATTTTGTTGCTTGAAATATTTTTAATGTTGTTCTTTCCCCCTTAATCAGGGGTCGATCCAGGCAAAATTTGGGACCTATTTAGGACCCCTTCATAAAAATCTATTTAATAAAAGAAGTCCCCTTCACAAAAATCAATTTAATGAAATGGGCTCCTTCACAAAAATCAATGTGATAAAATCGGACACTTCACAAAATTTCTTTTACCAAAATTGGCCTTTTCACAAAATTCTATTTCAAAAATCTTACTATTTATTATTTTGTGATTTTTTAAAATGATTAATTTGCAATCAAACAAGTTCACCAAAGAGGAAACTTAAACAAAATGATTTTAAAAAGTTCTTGTTAATAAATGCTTGGTTCGAATTTGATTAACTGTATTTCAACTTTCGTTACAAGATGTTATTTTTCCCAAAAATATAATAAATTTCACAAAAATGACCTTTACTTGTTACAAAATGGGCCCCAAAAAAAAAAACCTGCATCGACCCCTGATAATACTATATAAGAGGATAACAACGCTAGAAAAATCTTTTAGAAAACAGCTGACAAGTACTTTTTTTTAATTACTGAAGCAATTTTAGGAGTTTCTTTAAATAGTTTTGGCAGCTGTTAAACTATAAATTGATCCTTCGATAAGAAATAAAAACAAAGCTACGTGATTTCGAAAACTGAAAATTCTAGTTTAAAAAAAAAATCATTTTATTTAAAAAGATTTCATTTTCCAGAAAAATAAGGCAAACTTCATATAGCTAAGTGTAATACAAAATAAAAGAAAATATTAAAATTGCTTCAGAAATTCCCGCTAAAACATTATGCAATAACAAAAAACAACAAATCAATAAGTCAGCAACAAATAATTATGCCAACTTCCCTCATTGTGAGCGCCACTGTGTAGAATAAAGAGTTTGTGAAATAAAAAAAACTATTTTTTGACAACAAGTTTTAAATTGTAGCAACTGTAAAGAACATGATAATGTTTTGCTAGGCTGCAATGTCATAACTCCCCCCCCCCCCCCCTCCAAAAAAAATCAGTATTACTTTCAGTTCAAACATAACGGCCAATTGTTAAACCAAATAATAATAATAATAATAATAATCTGCGTTAAATTAATTCTTTATTGAACTGGAATACCGTTCTTTCCAAAAATAATCACAGCATGGTTATGCTCGGCAAATTTACGAAAATTAAACAACGACAATGCATTGCAACTTTTATGAAACAAATTTCTCTTGTTTTAATGTACACATTAATTTATGGTAAATAATAGTTAAATAACAAAACTTTATTTCAAATTTAAAGCTGATAAGTTTCTTTATTTTTTTTTAATTAACTTTATTTAAAAAGAATTTATTTTCCAGAAAAAAAATCGATCTTTATATAGCTAAGTATAATACAAAATAAAAATAAAATAAACTTATTGAAATCGCTACAGAAATTCCCGCGAAAATATTATGCCAATAGATCATTGTTTTTTCGATTTAACTTTTATTTATTTATTTTTTTTGGCTGGAATTTCACTATTTTTACTGTACACACACATACACACACACACACATATATATATAAAATAAAGAATATTTCACGCTCCCAAAGAAGTGTGAAATAGCGGAGTGAAATATCGGAGTCACCTGGTCTAGGTTGGAAAGAGAGATAAAAGCAGACAATGGTCATTTCCTTGTGATTGACAAAAAATAAATAAATAAATAAATAAACAATAATGTCCGTGTAAATGTTCTGCACGCATTTTCTCTTGTGATAGAATTCCCTTCAATACAGGGACATTCCTTTCAATATTTTAATCATTTTAATTATATTTTAATCATAATTCAATATTTTTTAATAATATTTTAAAGAGTTCAACTTGAGAATGTTTCTAGATTTCTCTCCTAAAGGTCATACAACACAAAGAAATACTATATTTTAGCAAAGAAGTTGTTTCCTCTTGTAAATAAGGCTTGAATAGATTTTTCAAACATTTTTTTCTTTTTAAATATCATTAAATTGATGTGAATAGGCTTCAAAATAGTTTAAGCTTCTTTAGCTTTACATAATTATACAGTTTTAAAACGTTGAATTAAAATAAAAATCTGATTAGAAACATTAAAAATAAAATGTTTACTAATTTAATGAAAATTAATTAATTTTTTTAAAATCCTCAATTGCAAATCATTTTTCAACATACTACCAGAAATGTGGTTCGACTTATACACGAAAATTCAATTTTTTTTTCAAAATTTTGCGTAAGAATTGGGGGGGTCGAGCTATACACGAGTATATACGGTATATAATATCTCTATTGCTCTCTATTTCTTACAGAACTAAATTACTTTAATCTTCTAGCTTTCCCTCATTAAATGTTAGTGCAAAAAAGAAGTAAAAAAAAAAAGAGAGAGTAAGGGAAAAACAATGAAAAAAGAAAGAATGAAATGAAAAGTTATTATTTGTAGTCGTAATAATCAAACATTTCTGTAAATGGTATTATGAAATCTTCTAAATATAATTTAATGCAAAAACATGTAATATTTACATTTTAATATGTGCAATATTAAGTGCAGCTAACATCATCATGATCAACCATTTTCAATCCACTGCTGGATGAACATCTTTTCCGGATTACCTGAATGGAAATAAAAAAAATATTTCTTTCCTTCATTCCCCACAGGTAAGTTGCAGTAAGAAATTCTTGGTAAAGAGTGGGGTTGAACATACAAAGAATCAAAGCTAGCGCTTTTTACAGTGGTCGTCGAGCAATCCATCAACTTGTCAATACTATCATTAAGCAGGGGGGAGGCACACAGGCTTTTTACGTGCAAAGCACTTTAGAGACCATTAAAGGAAGTTGGAATATTACGGGGAAACCGCTTTTCGGACAAGTTTTGAGATACGGCATATTACGGGGAAGGCACTTTTCAGACATGTTTTGAGATACGGAATATTACGTGCTACACACTCAGAGGGTTAAAAAGAATTGCAATTTTCCTGCAATGTTTTCATTACACATATAGGGTAAGTGCAGTGTTCGGTCTACTCCCTACAAAAGATTGCCATAGTGAAATAAATACTTTATAAATAATTTATTTTGGGTTCAAAATAAAATATAATTTTCCAATATGCTGCCATCTTTCATACATCTTCATTCTTCAACCATTAGCAAGAATCGTATATTGTTATGGAGCTAATAATCAGCCATTTAAGTAAGCTTACTACTGGAGCTTTTACCCTATATCAAGGATGGCAAACCGTTTCACATCCATGTGCCAATTTTTTCCAAAACTTTTTTACATGACCATGATGTGCCAACTAAAAAATGTAATGGATAAAAAAAATTATAAATCTAAATTATTTCAATTTTTTTTGTTAAAATTTATAAAAAAAAAGAAAGAAAGAAAAAAAAACATGTAAATATTACACTATAATAATTAGATTTTAGAAAGTAATAACAAAAATAATGCGATTAACTGTGATTTCTGTTGTTATATCTTCGATGAAAAATAATTAATATCTGATTCATACAGCTCCTTTAAACAGAATAAATTGCAAGCTGAATTGGAGTCATCTGATAAGTATTTTCAATCTGAGTTTTTTATATTATTCATTTGCAAAAAAAAAAATGACTCGCAGACATAGATAGAAAAATTATTAAAATGACAAATGCAAGGTTCTTTAAGTAGCTCTGCAATTAAATCCAATACTTTTATCATCGAAACTTTTACTTATAATACCTTTTCTTTTTTATAGTCTACATCTTATCTGAGTTCAATAAATTTTTGAGCCTGTATTGAACTAGATTAGAATTCAATAAACTGCAATTAAAATTCTTCAATTTCTTATCAATAGATTTTAGACAAGCACGGTTTATTTAAAGTCAAGGGCAGACTTGTATAAAACCAAAACTTTCTGCGCACATAAATATTGAGTCAAAAACTTTCTGCAAATTCACTTAATGTTTAATAAAATTATACGTTATATTATTTTGACGATATAAATTAAAAACAATAGTTTAAAATAATTACCATTAAAAATTAATCTTAATTAAAGAATAATTATTTTGGTTAAAAATAATAATAAAGCTAAAAATCCATGATAGGAAGAGCTGAATTCTTATCAATTATTTTGTCAATGTATTTAGAAACAACTCAATCCTTAATATTTTGACCTCTTCACAAGCGTCTGTAATGTCACAACAATGTTTTGCATCTTTAAATTTTGAATTGTGTGCAAACAGTAAATAAATCGTACATGAAATTGGGGAATATTTTTAATTTTTTAGTATTAAAAAAAATGTTTTTTTTTTTTTTTTTTTTTTTTTCAAAAAAAAATTTCTGCAAAATTTTAAATTTTGCAGAAAATTTTCCGTGCGCATGTGCGTCTATATTATACAACTCTGGTATTTTTCTGTGATCAGTTACCAAAATTCGCAATTTTTGTTGATTAGTCATTTAAAATTTTTGCTATTTTCATCCCTCAGTCATAAAAAAAATTCCCAATTTTTACCAATCAGTTATAAAAAAAAAAAAATCTTTTGCAAATTTCGTCGATCAGTGAAGAAAAAAAAATCGAGATTTTCGTCCTTCAGTAATGCAAAAATCGCAATTTTTTAGCAGCTTGGTCAAAGGGTTCTGGTAAAATTATTTTTCTTTTAAATGTATACTTTTACAACAAAAAAAAATGTCTATGTAGTGTACTATTTATGATAATAAAATGTATTGAAGAGGGAGTTAAGGGTTTTTTCGGTTAGTATGCCAAGCAAATGTGGCCTGAAATTGTCCTGAAATATCGAAAAAAGTATGTCCTGAAATATCATCTAGGGCTAGTACTACCCTTGAAAGTCATACTTTGTCATTATATTTTAAATTAGAAACACAATTAATGTTGTGCCGAAAATTCAGTAATTATAATGACAGGAAATTTTTCAAGTTATTTTTAAATGTTTTCTATCCCATCAAACTTGGTGGGCGTAGTTATTTATACTCTACTGTGTATTTATTATACTCTAATTTTTTCTCTTTATACAGTCAGTTCCTCTTGTACCGGGCAAAGACCAGCAAATACCCATAGCTACTGTCAATGAGAACAGTAAGTACTCTGGCATGGGAATGGTAGCTAAAAAAGCAGGTCCACCTCCTGGCAGAAGGATGTCTGGAAGTATTGATGTCATATGTGGTCAGAATAGCTCTAGACGATCTGGCAACTCTAAAGAAAACGTCATTCAGGTAATTGACAGATAATTGTTTAAGACAAATGTAGTTGTTTATGCACAGAGTAAGATCCTGTTAAAATGTCAAGCTGCATATAACATCAAAAGTCTTGAAGTGAGTGAGATATTGCTTATGCTAAAAATGAGGGTACTTCTCCATTATCCTGTCGACCACTTTCTATTTTTTTAAAAATATCGCCAAGCTATAGGATTTTATGCCAAAAATGCATGATCGTGGCATCACATTCACTTGACATCAAATGCGCTACATATGCCAGGGATCTGTTTAAGAAAAAATTGGGTCCTTTAAAGGACTCTTCACAAAATTTTTCATTTGAAAAAAGGACCCTTCACAAAATTCTTTGTCTTAAAAATAGGTTTTTCACAAAATTTTTCCATCTTTAAACCAAACATTTCACAAATTAATCATTTAAAAGTAAAATCTGACCTGTCACTTTTACATATATAAAGAAAATATATGCATTTTATATCCATATATCTTCTTAAAAATGCATAAACCTGAATATAAAGACCATTTCAAATTCATAAAATTATGATTAGATTTTTCACAAATATAAAAAACTGTTCACAATTTCACAAAAACAGGACCCTGTGAAAAAAGTCTGGACAGACCCCTGCATGCTTATTATCTCATCGTGATTTTTAATTAGACGTTTAATGAAGTTTTACTGATTTATTAGTTATTTCATTAATTAAAATAAAAATTACGTCTTCGACACCATGATATTAAATGAGAAAAGGCATTGAAAAAATGTCGCGATGCACGGTTATGTAAATTGATAAGTTTCAACTGACAACGTCATGAACATTTATCTAACTGTCGAGACAGATAATTAAGAAAAATAATGAAAATAAATAAATATCCAAGATTATTTTTGTTTCTGTTTTCATTAATATAGTGAAAATTTTATTGTTTAAAGTTACTGATAAATAATACTTTAATAAATAGGTCTTTTCCTCTTTTTTTTTTTTTTTTTTTTTTTTAATATTCTAATGGCAACATTCTTTCATTTGTTTATTCGTTACAATCAGTTTGGCGATAGTTTATTTTATAGAAAGTGATTGACGGGATAATGGAGAAGTACCAAAATTAGCAATAAACTGTCACTCAATAAATATCTCTCTCTAAACTCTAAACCAATATGTTTAACTTAAGATTTCTTCTTTTTTTTTTACAGGACGACAGGTTATGACAAAAATAAAAGATGTTTTGATGCGAGGCTGTTATTTTTAATAAATTATGCTGTGAAATGGGCATTTTGTATAAGAAATTTTAAGTAGATCGTATAATATAAGCAGTTGTATTCCGCAAAAACTACGTACCATTGTACGTGCTTCTTTTCGGTCAATGGAGAAAGTGTTCTTACTTGTGATAAAGATGACAAAAACTCATTAGGCTTGAAGAATGAGGATATTTGAATGGATATAAATATACTGTTATTCAGCAAAATCAAAGAAGAGAACTTAAATAATTCACCTTTTGGTCTTGACGATCACTAAGAATTTAAATACTCGTGAGCTATTCTAGGATTCCACAGAAATACTTTTTATAGAAGTTGATCAGCAAACATCTTTACAATTTTTAAATAATTTAGGATTTCGGCAAGCTTATCACACGATGGCATCACCCGATTTTAATTACAAAAGACATACTTTTAAAATGGCGTTATTTAAACAATAAAAGGTTTAAGATCATTGATGGTAAAGTCTGAAGCAGGCACTGGTGCCCAGACTTCAAAAACAAACATACTGAACACTAAGTCATCACATCAGATTCTGATTGAAATTACTGTTGCATCCCGTATAAATATGAAACAAAGGGGGGGGGGTTATAAAAGTAAAGGAATGCAACAATTTAAAATGATTTGATTATTAATTAATGCCAAAATCAAATCAATAAAATTTTGGAAAAATAATTTTAATATCATACACTTGGGAAAAGATAGACAAACCCCCAATACGGAAAAGCAAAGCAAAACAGTGTCAAGATTTCACAAAACTGCTGGCGCCAAACGCAAGATCGGTGCATGCGCAATTCAAATTATAAAGCGCTCTGGCCAAGAGAGGTGAAGTAAGTGGCACTCCCAGGTGTGGGTCAGCATGGCCGAATGAAGAAACCGCGGGGATGTCGAATTTCGCTAGGGAAGAAAACGTCGATAGCACATTAGTGCTAAAACAATAGAACAGAACGGCGAATAAATACTGAAAGATAAATAATGTGATGATCATATCGCACCAGTGCTAAAATTTAACCTCTTGAGACATGAAGTTAAAATAACACTACAAATAAACTTATTTTGCTTTTGCACAAATAAAATGACACCACAGATGACAGGCCTTTTCCTGAAATTGATACTTTAAAGAACTGGTAATTTAGGTTCATAAATATGAATCTAAAATTACTAGCCTCCCTTAAAATATCAATTTGATTATCAATGACACAAATTCATGCAATAATAAATTTAAGGCTTTTAAACAAGTGAATGTTCTAGAAATTCTCAAAAAATTTTATTGTAAAGCATTTAAGTTAAATAATTATGAAAATTTCTCACTTTTTTGGCCACACTGTCTTGAAGGCATTTTGAAAACTCAGATTAAAATAACATTTATTTTATGAGGAAATAAGCATCAGCAGGGGTGGGGAAATTATTTTACTTGCCACTGGCGAGTGGATTTTGTGATGGGGCGAGTGAATTTGAAAAACTGCAGGCTATAAAAGATATGCTAAAAACTGTATTTTTTTTTTTTTTACTAATTAGCTGTATAACTATAACTATCTAAATTACTACAATGTACTACGTTCTATCATATAATAAGCTTTCCCCTGTTGTATATATTTTTTAATCTTATAAAAAAAATTATGAAAATGCATTGTAGTAATAGTAATTGACTATTTTTACAGTTGTGCACATTTGGTCCGAACGATTTTCAACTGTACGTTGCATCTTGCTGGCTGGTAATATTTTCTGAAAATTACAGTAGGAAAAGGTTATCTTACTTTCTACTAAGTATCTAAAATCAGAAATTAGTCAGGAACAGTGTTTGCTAAGCCAAGTTGAATCAGAAGGATAACTTTAATGGGCATTTTTTAATGACACATCCATTGAAAGACAGTTGTGAATAAATATTTTGTTGTGGTGATTACTTGATGATTTTTCTCATTTCAGTGTTTCTTTTCTCATTAAATGTGTTGTAAAAAGGGGAGGGGGAATTTTCTATTATATTATAAACCAGTGGACCCATGTGAAAATGTTACACTGCAGTCTAATTTTTTTACCAATATTTATATTATATTAATGTATTTTAATGCAGGTTTTAACTTCTAAAGAAAAATTTAAGGATTGAAAATATGTGCAAACAACATTAGTCATACCAGACTATTATCTCATTTATTCCATCAAAGGTATAGTAAAAACTAGAGATCAACCGAAACAGGTTTTTAAGACTGAAACAGAAACCGAAACCAGATTTCGGTGACCTTCTCACTTCATCGGCCGAAACCGAAAGTGTTAAAAAAATTAAAAACAGATTAATACATACATAACTGCATATACAGTGGAACTTCCCTTTAACGAAGTCCCTATTTAACGAAGTTTTCTACTTAACGAAATTTTTTGCAGAACCTTGACTTTGAACATCATTAACATGTAAACTAATCTCCATATTACGAAAAACTTATTCTATATAACGAAGTTTTTTCCAATTTCGTGCGTGTGGAGTATTCAAACGGAGAGGTTGCTGTTGCAATGGGTGTAGGAATTTATTTCAGCAGACTGTATGAAAATGAACACATTTGAATCATTTAATAAAAACACACACATTTGAATCATTTAATCAAAACACACACATTTAATCACATTTTAATGAAAAAAGATAAGGTACACTTCGGTTTTTATTTACTTCTCTTTCTTATGTTTTTTTTTTTTTTTTTGTAATATTCTAATATTAAATTATTCTCATATCTACATTGCATAAAAAAGGACTGCTAGATTAAAATATATTTTTCAAATATTTATATTTTATGTGTACTTTCCATTTTATGTGGGTTATGTAAATATAAATGGTTATGTGTATACAACTAATTGTCGTTTTCGTGCTAGTCCTCTTCCTGCTTGGGTCTACAAGATCAAAGATTGAACTTTGACATCTCACAAGACAAAACTCCCAAGCTAATGTTAATCCTTGGGGGCGTTTCTTTTCAAATATTTCCATTTAATGTGGGTTATGTGTATACAAGTTTCATAAATTTAAGTTGATTTCTATTTAACGGATTTTCTTCATGACGAAGTATTTAAGTGTAACGATGAGACTTCGTTAAATGGAAGTTTCACTGTAATTATTAATTAATTAATGAATTATTAACAAATAATTAGTAATTACTTAATAATAACTAATTACGTTACTAATTAATGTATTAATTATACGTGTATTGAACCACATTTCTAACAAACAAACGTACATATATATGTGTGTGTGTATAGTATAGGTTTCAAACAAAAATGAAACATAAATAATACAACTTTTATATTTTACTTTTTATAACAACCAATAATTATAGGCATATATTAATAATTAATTAACAATGTAGTTAAATAATGTAAAACAAATTCAATAACGAATATTTAATTTTTAAATATATTCATATTTTCAGTTCATTAATATTTTGCATTTAAATTGCTTGGAATAACGTACTTAAAAGTTTGTTTTTTAGGAAACTAACATTAAATACGTTTTAATCATTTTATAATTATAAATATTATTAATTTAATAGATGTTTAAATATAGATATATATTTAAATATTAGTGAATATTATTATTAATTATTTAAAATTTTGTACAAACATTTTTATGGTACATATGTTTAAATAACATGTTTACATAAAAGAGCTTTGCCACTCCCTGCCTCCCTAAGAAAGTATTATAAAAGCACCCCTGTTTGAAAATTTTATTTCCGATGCCAAGTTGACTCTCTGTGCCTCTATCCAAAACTATTTATTTTCATATAAAATAAAACGTAATTAATTTATCAATAAAACAGAAATAGTTTCCAATTATACGAATTTCATCTAATAAAAAAATATTTTAAGTATACATACCTCAATATATCTTTTGTAATGAATTTCGTAAATCTTCATATGTTTTAACAACACCTTTCTCATAAAACATTCGAAACAATCTGGAGTTTCAAAGTAAAAAAATTCTATTGCTGTTAAGTTTGCAGCTTTTAAAGATCACGTGATAAGTGTCTTTTAAGGTTAGTCATATATGCATTGCTTGCTTTATAATTTACACTTGCATCATGAATCAGTCATGACCATTAATGATAAACAGTGGGGGGTTCACAGCAATAAACAGTGTGTCATTCGAGCCGATACAACTCATAGAGGCCTGCACGGGCTCTGGCTTGGCTTGAAGCCCGAGCCTGGGCTTTACTTTATTTTGAAAACTTGGGCCAGGCTGATCTTAGTCTTCCCTATTTCCGGGCCGGGCCCGGGCCTGGTCTGTAGTTCTTTCGGGCCGGACCGGGCTTGAGCCTTTCTTTATTCTGTAGTCTCTGTTTGGTTATGGACTAGACTTCGTTTTTCTGGGCCGAGCCGCGCCCAAACTTCATTCTTCTTAGAGGTCTACAAAGACCGAAATTTCCACTTACAATCTAAGTCGTATGAAGATCATTATTGGTCAGACTCGATCCATGCAAAAATCAGTAAAATGTGTGCCGGCGTAACAATCAAGGACGGATCCAGCCCTCCATTTAGACGGGAAGACATCCCCATCCCCCCCCCCTTTTTTTTGTGGTGTGTGTGTGTGGGGGGGGGGGGGGGGTCCTCTTAATAAGCAACTTTTATATGAAAGGAAAGGCTGTTGCCATATCCAAAATAGCTACTTCTCCTAAACTTTTAGAAAGTCATTTTCATTTGTAATTACAAAAATATTATATTAATATTTGTAAAAATATAGAATTTACACATTTTATTTAGATAACAAGAAATTGAAAAATTTCCCATTTTCTAATAAAGGCAAAGAATCATCCAGAAAATGAGCATTTTAAGACAATTTTTAAGACTTGGCAGTTACAGAAATGCTGTCATGAGAAAGTAATTGGCTATTGTGGCCTGAAATTCAGATTATAACTCCTATTTTATAGCGATTTCCCCGGAAGTTTCTTTGCCTTTATCGAAAAATGGAAAACGCTATTCAATCACATTTGTTCTGAATAAGTACACTTGCAATTAATTGTCTTGCATCTGAGATTAAAAATGACTTTATGGATCTTTCAGAAATTACCTAATGCTTTTTTACACAGGCCGGGCCGGGCTCGGACCGAACTTTTAGCTTTTATACCGGGCCCGGCCGGACCAATCACTTTTTTTTGCACCAATAATTTTTTTAGTACAGATCAGGCCGTGTCCGGGCCTGGAAATTCCGGTCCATGCAGATCTCTGACAACTCATATCAATGAGTAAAGTTGAAATTTTTCGAAAGAAAGAGCGATATTTTAAAATACAGATAGTTTCGGTCAGGCCGAAATTTTGGCAGCAGTTTCGGCGAAACTCCGATTTTGCGCCGAAAACGAAATTTCGGTCGATCTCTAGTAAAAACTGATCAAAAATAGCAAAAGGCACGCAAGAGGGGGGGGGGGGGGGACTAACAATAAGTATTTTAACTATATTATGATGATGTTATCTACTCTGGGAAAAACACAAAACAAAATAAATTGATTACATATAAAATACAATCTAATTGAATATAATAAAGCACACATCTTAGGTTATACGTGAAATACCACTGCTTTGATTGATCAATGGTATCTTTTTCTCCTAAACATTTGAATTTGAATTTCGCTTTTTAAAAATAAATATAAAATAAGCCTGTGCAGAAACGTCCCACATAAGCTTTTTGTACTATTTAATTTTTTTTTTTTTCATAATCATTGTTGATCACAATATAATGCGGTATTTTATTTTTGTATTTTTTGTGTGCACATTTGTCGTACATTGCAATTATTGTAATTTCTCTGATTATGTACTTAACGTTATTTTCTTGTTCTAGGTCATCGGTAGAGATGTGTATGATAGTACTCTACCTCCAGGCATGCCTCCTACTCACATTCCTCCTCCGTTTATACCTCCAAACTTATCAATACCTCCGCCTGGGATGCCTCCGGGTGTTCCTCCTCCTAACATGCCACCACCACCTGGTACAATGCCAGGTCATGTACCCTATGCAGATGTTTATGGAAATTCAATGTTCCCTCACTTGCCGCCTCCTGTACCAGGTGTGAACACAGATTCCAATTCACAGTATGATGAACAGTTTTTCACTGGCAGTAATTCTCGGCATTTCGATAACAATTCAGAATCCCAGCACAGCTGGACCAATTCTCCACATCGTGAAAGGGACAGAGAACGAGATAGAGATAAAGATCGCGACAGGGATCGAGAAAGGAACAGGGACAGAGATCGGGATAAAGAAAGGGAGCATTACTGGGAAGAAAGGAACCGGGACAGGTCGTCTGGTCGTATCAATGAAGAGGATTATAATAAAAGGCGAGAAAGAGATGAATATGAAAGAACGCGAAGGTATCGTGAATATAGAGATCGTCGAGATAAAGAGCGGTATGAAAGAGATTACGATAGGGATTATGAACGGGAACATTATGATAGAGACAGGGACAGTCGAGAAAAAGAGCGAGAAAGAAGGCATCGCGATCACAAAGAACGCGATGATCGCCACAAGGAAAGGTCATCTCGTAGGCGACATCATCACGATGAAGAAGATGAACATTATTCATCAAGACATAAGCATAAAAAGTCAAAACGTGAAAAAGACGAGTCATCCAATCCAATATTAGAAGGGTCTGAGGCTACACAACCAGAGGCTGAAGGCGAAGAAAAATAAATTTTCTTTCATTAGTCATGTTTCTTAATATTTATTTGCCTTTTTATATATGTTTTTCTTTTGTTAAGGGTTTGTATGAACAACTTTCATTTATGGGTTTCAATCATTTTTTGAAAAGTGAGAAAATGCAAATTTCTTTTTTTTTTTTTTTTATTGTAGAAAAAACACTCATACTGCATTATTATTAGAAATAATAAAAAATAGTCTATTTGACTGAAAAAAAAAAATTATATTTTTAGTTCAGTATTTTATAACTATGCATAAAATGTATAGATATTTGAGACTGGGTTCAAATGAAAATATTTTATAAAATATTTGAACTTTCATGTTTTTGTAAAGAACTTTCTATTATTATCTTTTTTTCTTTATGGCAATATACAACTTCTCATGTTAAAACAAATTATATATTTAAAAAGGATTTTTTTTTTTTTTTTGTAAATGAAATAAATGTTTTATTTTTTCTTCACCCTCCAGTTTTTGACTTTTTATGCTTGGATTATTATTAATATATTGTTTACAATTCCCTTTAAGCTACTACCTTTGTAAATATTTATAATGCACTATTTTTTTTTTTAAGTGTACATTTTGTTGTAAAATAGAACAAATTTCGTTATTTTTTAAATACTCCTTATGCATTTTTAAAATATTGTTTTTGTCATTTCTTAAAAAATAAAAATATATACAATTGCATGTAATTTTTGTTTTTTTTTCCTTTTTAAAAATAAATTCTGTGTGCTTAAATTTCCTATTTCAAAATACAAATAAATAAGACAACTGTTGAGTTTAACTTTAATTGTATTCTGAAAGGTTTTATAGAAAAAATTATTTTTATTAACAAGTTCTTTTTAAAAATAAATAATGTGAAAATTCAATATACATACATATTTATTATAATAATGTACTATAATAATATTGTTTTTTATGTGTTATTGTTAAAGTGCATATTACACCTTAATTATTATTTTATTTTTATTAAATGCGTATACAAAATGCATGAGCTGCCATTAACATAAACTTGAAGTTAATTTAATACAAGACAACCAAAAAATATGAAAGAAAAAAAAATAGATTGCAACTTTAATTCTCAATAACTAAAATTTTTTAATTGTTAATTACGTTAGTTTACTAACTTTTAGATTAATTAGCAAACTAGTCGTTGGGGGCCACCGTAATACTTACCCATCATGGATATGCATAATGTAAAATATTAAAATAAAAATGTGTAAACTACTTATAAAATGCATTGCAATTCAAATAAAATCGTGGCTTGATGACGTCACAAACTTTAAAGGCTCGATTACTGAATTGCTTGAAAGAGGTTTTTCCTTATAACTCCAAAAATAATAATCCTATTAACTAGCGGTTTATTGCATCTGATTAAGCATCAAATTTCCAATTAAAATATATCTTTGAAGTGAAATTTGGATGAAATACAGGGTCATGAAAAATCAAAGAGTGTGGAAAATAGGATTCCAAATATCTCGGCAACTAATTATCCGATCGACTTCATGCTTTATTCAAAATTTATGTTTTTTTATTGTCTTTTATATTCATTTCTTAAAATAAAAAATTTCGAAAATTTTTATATACCTTTCATCAGAACGAATATTTCGAGAGTCCGGAAAAAATTGTTCCGGTTAATCGAGGTTATTGAAATGAAATAGGCTTCTTCCCATTATTACATACTAAGTACATACCAAATTGCAAGTCTCTATCTCAATTTTTTCGGGAGATAGAGCGTTTACAGACACACAGACGGACGGCAAATTTTTTTTTCTAAAAATATGTTTTTCGGAATCTTCAGTGTCTGAAACGTGAAAATCCGTCAAAAAATTTTTTTCGATTTTCAAAACGATTACAAGACTTACCCTATACTACGTATGATGGGTAAGTAAAACTAACACAAATTTGCATTGAAACTAGTGTAATATAATTATTACATGTTTAACTTATTTAAGGTGGTTATAACTCAAATGACCTGCTCAACAACACAAAACTTTCTGTCACATTTTCTGACTCATTTTTAAATATAAAGGTATAAAATTGGCAGGCCTGACTACTGTAGCAATTTGGAACCGAAATGAGTTTTCCCTTTTTTGATAAATAAATTACTTTTTGAGTTATAAGCGATTCATCTCACAAACAACTCGTTTTTCTCTTTCCTTGTGGTGCCATGGCAGGAATTCGGTTTAAAATGTTATTTTGACAGTATTTTCTGAAAGATCTTCTACCTTTACCCAAAAAAAATAGAAAATGTTTCGATTACAAAGTTTCTGAATAAGAACACCTGCAAATTTCATGCGTTTCCGAACAAAAATGAATTAAAAAATATGTCATAAAGTAGCCAGTTTGGATTTGCGAACAGCCTTAAGCATAAATTTCTCAAAAATCAATTGTACATTTTTCCCCCCTTCATTTCAAAATACCTTTTATGGTTATAAGTTTCCCCTTTTTTGGTTTGATTTTATTTTACCAGGGTTCTTTTTTTTCCATTTTAAACAGCTTGAATACAAAATGAATACAACTTCACTTTTTTTTTTAAAGGTAATTCATACAAATGTACATGTGAATAATGTAAAATTTAAAATGTTTTTTCACTCCTCATACAAAGATGAACCAGGCCAATACAAGTAGTTATTAATTTTCATATAGCTGAATTCAAGTTATTGCCAATTTTATAATTATTATTTACACTAAGTTGTCATAATTTAGGGAAAGTGGTGTGGCATAATAAAATGTTTGTGACCACATATTATTGTCATCCAAATTCACATCCATTGATTACTTCAAGAAGTTGATGGGGGGAAGGTTCCACAAAGTGTGACAAGGCGAGTGTGTTAAACAATTAGGTAGGCATTATTTGTAAACAGCGCTATAAATTTCATTAAAAAACATATATTATTATTCAAGTAGTAATAGATATCCATCTGAAAAGTCTTTCCCTCCCTGATTACAAAATTTATTCATATCCACTATATATGAGATAGACATGTGAAACTGGTGCCAAAATGTTGGAAAACTAAGTATTTTTGTTGCAGGTTTGCTGTAGTGTAAGTCCCAAGAAATGAGTGTGTACGGCCATACATGAATTACAGATGCCAAAAGGGTCTCATGATACCAGAAGACACACTGAGCTTTTTTCTGATATTTGAAATTTTCTGGTTTCATGGACGCCAATACTGTTACACTACAGCAATGTTATACAAACCTGCAACAAAAACATTTGGTTAGTTTTCTAACATTTTGGCACCAATTCACATACTATTTGCAAATAAGATAGACATAAAATGTCTATCTTATATAAAGCGCATGGGTGCAAGACTTAGGACTGATTTCAGTCTTGGCAAGATTTTATAGTAAATTCTTCTTTATGTACTTAAATAATAGCAATTTTAGCAATCAAGAGACTTTTAATCACTATTTTATTGTAAGATATCACTTTTTAGCCGTAATGCAAGACATAGAAATCTTCTAGCCTATTTTTATTTGGTTATTCTTAATATTCAGAAAAGTTTTCAGTCTTGGCTTGAATAGACTTCTTGCACCCCTGAATAGCGGATATGAATAAATTTTGTAATCAGGGAAGGACTTCCTGTATTATTTTTTTTCAACAGCTTGAAATGTAAGCATGCAAGATCTTGATGGTTTTATCCTATACTATCAAACAAGCAATATTTGTTTATTTATATATTTATGGGTTCTCAAAAACAGTTCTAACGATTTTCATGACAACCATGAATCAAGGATATTTTGTATCTGTCAGGGTGTCATTTCTTGGGGGGGGGGGGGGGGATCATTTTCATGCAATACCTGCTCTTTGCACAGGTTGACATTTTTCCAGAAAGCATAAAAACTATGTGAGAAACTGCCAAAAAATTAAATTTAAAAAATAATGTAAATAGTATGTCATATGTGAAATGAAACAATTTATTATTTTATAACTGCTCTCCACACAGAAACCCCCCCCCCCCCCTAATATTCTGCAGTCAAATCCACAGGCAAGGTTGGCATTAGATAAGAATGATGCTAGCAATATTTTTTAAACTGTATGAGACTTATAATAATGATACTAAATGTGCAAATTGGTTTTGAATCTAATTATCGAAGTTTCTCCAGAAAAAACAACTGTAGAAGGGGATTTATCTATTTGTACTGAAACCGGTTCCAAAAGTGAAATTATCCTCATTAAAAAATAAACAAAACTGTAAATAAAATTGAAAAAGTAAAAAATAGCCTATCCTCCCCAAAAAAAAAAGAATCATTTAAAAATATTGAAATGCAAACGAGAGATATCTTTAAAAAAATTCTCCTATAGGATTAACATTAACAAGCAGGTGTTTTTGCGTGAGTGAAGTAGCCTCTTAAGGGTGACATACTGGTATGGCATATCATAAAGCTAAATAAGTACCTAGTTTCTGACAAATATACAAAAAATTCTGTTACAGTACGTTAATTTGACATCAGGGTTGGCAAGTTTTTGCCATAGGTGGAAAAAACCATACTGGCAAAAATAATCTATGTTTATTTAATTTTTTCCCAGAAGAAAAAAAAAAACTAAAATATCTGAAGAAAAAAAAAACTTAGCTAAAAAATCAATATTCTAAATTTATTTTTGAACTCTTAAGGAAATTATGTATAATTATGCATTTTGCGAAAGAATACTAACTTTTATAACAAAATTATAAATGAAAAAATACTAATTTTATATAAATAAATAGAAAACTTATTTATTCATGTTTATACAATAATTATTAATGATTATTTACAATACAAATGTGCAGACTGTAAATGTGTAAAGCGTTTATGTTTATACGTGTAAGAAATTCAAATAAACTTTTATATTCTAAATTCAAATTTTTAATATAAATTTATAATTAAAGCAGAATACTATAAAATGGCTACAGGCTATTTACTCAAAGTAAAGAGTGTAACTTTTTGTCCCTTTCTTGGAGTGAAGATGGAGAGAAAAAAAATTCTAGTTTCCTAACAAGGCGTAACAGAGATGTATTTGCAATATATAATTTTTAATTTAATTACTTTTTTATTAGTAACAAACTAGTTTCAATGGATAAATAATTATAAATTAGTACCAAATATTTAAATATCTACATAATTTTAGGAGTCATTACATTAAACAAAATAGTTGAGTTCTATAAAACCTTTTGATAATTAAAAAAATATTAATGGCTGACAAAATATTTTATTAAAGAAAAAAATAATAGATATCCAATTTTTAATTTGGTTCCTAAGTATTAGACTGAATCCCACCTATTTTATAAACAATTAAAATATATAAAACTATTTTAATTAGATTTATTAATTAACAAAGTTCAAAATATTAAATGATACATATTATTAAATTAATTGTTTATACAATTATGATCCGTATTAATTTATAGATCTTACTACACATTAAAGGCCAATAAGAATTTGCCATTTTTTTCCATTTTTGCACTGGTTTTTTCCAGTTTTTGCCACTGTCCTGGCAAAAATACCAACCTTGTTTGACATTAATCCTGATTATGGAAATTCAGGAATTTGTCATGTAATAAATCAACATAGATTTATAAATTGAGGATTTTTGGATTTTTTTTCTTTACATGTGCTATAAGATCTTCCTTTGTGCCAAATTTCAATGTTGTTCTAGGTCAACTGGAAGTATCCTATAGGTTTTGAGAGAGAAACGCAGTATTTCCAGTTGACCTAGATCATTGAAATTGACTCTAGATCATTCCAGTTGACCTAGATCATCTGAAAAGCACACAGATTTGGCACAAAGGAAGATCTTATAATAGCACATGTAAAGAATTTTTTTTCCCCAAATATTCACGATTATGGAAATTTATATGAGTTTGTCACATAATAAATCAAGATGGATTTATAAACAGATTTTTTTCTTTACGTGTACTTTAAGACCTTTCGTGTCAAATTTTGAGGTTCTAGGTCAACCGGAAATACCTAATAGGTTTTAGTCTCAAAATGTACCGGTTGACCTACAACCTTGATATTTGGCACTAAAGAAAGTCTTATAGCACATGTAAAGGAAAAACATCCAAAAATCATTTATAATTCTGCATCAATTTATTATGTAATTTTCCATAATCAGGACTTCTAAATATGTTTTAAGGCCATAACTTTTTATGGCATTAAGTTAGAAGCTCGAAATTTTTATACAACAATGGGACCATGGACCTTATTTGATATTAAATTCAACTTGATACCATCAGCTGTTCCTGAAAAAATGGTCATAACAGACAACAAAGCAAGATTATAAGGGTTCTGTTTTTTCCTTTTAAGGTATTGAAACATAAAAACAAAGAAAAGAAAAAGACTGGATTGTGAAGACTTCTACTCTGAAATATCAAATTCCTTGAGGGGGGTAACAGTTCCTCCCATTCTCAAAGCTGATATATTAAGGCCAATTCTATTCTGAAGTGAATAATTCTGAGTTTTGGCAAACATTAATATGTAAAATTAACTTTATTATACTGATTCCAGACTTCATTTAAAATCAAATGTATGAATATTCTATATCATATTAGATCATCATAATTTTTAAAACGAGAAATGATAAAATGTATATCTCTGTCCCTCTTTTAAAAGGCCAAAGCAGAAAAGAAACAAAAACCCATGTGCATAAGCAACTACTTCAGCCCTCCTACTTTTAAAATGTGAAATGATAAAATGCATAGGAACAACCGGACATATGCAGAAACGAAAAACACTATGTTACAAGATTGCATATCTTATAATTTTTGATAAGAAATTAAATATAAAATTTGCTAATTTAAAATCCTAATTATTTTACTGTTCTCAGTAAATTTCTAAAATCAATATTAATTTTTAACAATGCTTAATTTTAAATAAAAGTATTTTTTTCTTCAAAACTTTTCTTTTAAATGTATTAATTTTATTCAGTTCCCCATAATTTATGATATTGAATCTGTAAGATGAATGGCCTCATCTTTTTCAGTCAAAATTTAATTTAATGTACTTTTTCTTTAATTCATCTCAAAATTTCATACCTCGATGCCAATATGGCAATCTAATTCCGTCATTTCATTTATTCTCTGTAATCAAATCAACTAAATTTTCAGTTAGTACAATGAAATACATTATAAATGTGCAAAATTATTTAATGAAATAATATAAGATCAAATAAGACTAAAATAAAATGTTTTTCATAATAGGTGCCTCATCCTTTTATAATTTTAACAACACTAAAAGTTCATTAAAAAATACTTGAAACTTTTGTAAGAAAGAAAATCAAGTAGTAAGTGGAAGGTTTTTTTTTTTTTTTTTAACTTTATGTACATTTTGACTGAATTAGAAAATAAATTGCTAAATTAAAGACACACTATGTTATTTATAAAAATATATGTATTAACTCAAAATGTCAACTTAAGCACAGTCAAATAAGAGCATAATTTCAAATTTAGTATTGTGTGTGAAATGTATAGATTTCAAATCCAACTTTAAAAGGGTTTTTGAAAATCTTTTATAGGATATGGTTTACTTTTTTTCACAAAACTATCAAAGATTTAAAATTTGATTTAAAAAAAATCCTTGAGGTTGATTTTGATTATTTGAAACCAATGAATCCCATATGATGAATTTTAGTTCTGAAACAAAATCAGGTTAAAAAACTTACAATACAGAAGCAGAGCCCAGTTACCCTTGTAAATAGTAAACAGAAGCATAGAGTTGGATAGGGGAAGAGAGAGGTTCAAGTGGTGATTATCCAGATGCAATATTAAAAGGCACGACAAAACATTCTTACATTAAAACAGCACAAAAGAACTCTAGTAGTCATTAAGGAAGTATACAAAATCTTGAATTGCTTCAGAACTCAATCCCCAACCCTAAGCCACTGGCTGTAAATTAATAACATTTTATTCTGATACTGTTATTTTTAAAATACACAAATTATATTTTATGCAGCAAATAAAATGGAAAATGAATTAAAAAGACAGTTTAAATAATTTAAGAAACTTTTAACAGCTTCGATAGAAGAGAAATAGTGTAAACAGTGAAATTTGTCAGAATTTTTCTTCTTCATTTACTATCTGAAAATTGCGACGAATAAGAACAAACTGCAAGAATTCACTGTATCCAATCTTAAAAGAGATTTGAAAGTCTTTTATAGGATATGGTTTACTTATTTTCACAAAACTATCAAAGATTTAAAATTTGATTCTAAAAAAAAAAAGTCCCTGACATTGATTTTGACTATTTAATACTAATGAATAACAAATTGTAAATTTCAGTTTTAAAATAAAATCGGGCAAAAAAAGAAAATCTTGCAATACCAGAAATAAGTTATCTTTTGTTAATAGTAAATAGAGGCACAGAGTTTGGGGGGGGGGGGGGGGGAAGGTCCAAGGGTATTAACTAGATGCAGAATTGTAAGGGATGACAAGAAATTCTTACATAACAGCACAAAAACTAACAGCCACTAAGGAGGTACAAAATCCCCAACCATATGCCACTGACTGTAAATTAATAAAATTTTACTCTGATACTGTTATTTTTACTGAAAATAATCGCTGTGTAATGTTTCATTTTAAAAACAAGCAAACATTTAAGAAAAACAAAACTTTATTATGAAGATTTCATAGAACAAAAATATGATAAAACTATGTTACATAAACTTTCTACAGACAATTGGAATTTTAAATTAATTTTGCTTTTCCGAGTCAAAGTCTGATCCTGATGCAGTATCCTGTAGGAATGAAGGAAAATGTTTTATTATAATTATTATTTTCAAAGAATCTAAAAAATTACTTTTATAAATTATAAAAAAAAATTAACAAATTCAGAGTTTTAAAAAATAAAAAATTATAGCATATTAGTTGTGAATATAATGGAGTCACTAAAAATATTATTAGAAAAAATGGTACTCTTCCATTATAACAACAACATTATCGCCAAGTGTAACAGTTGGTGCAAAATAAAATTCACATATGAAATAAAATATTTGAAAAAAAATAACATTGTTGGTATGAAAAAAGCAAATTAAGATATGTTGCGAGGTTACAATTAAATAATTATACCAAGAAAAAAGATTCACATTCAATAAAAAGCAAATCACAATGTTTGACACTGTTTGCAATAAAAAAAAAACCTTTGTATGGTCAGGGTTACAATATATGGCACATTAGCATACATTTTGGCATGGTGTTGGTATAATGGAAAAGTACCAAAAAAAATTTTAGGAACAATTTTAGTTAAATCAAGTACAGTTACAGTAAAATCTCCATAATGAACACATTTCCGATCCTCAACACCTGGATATTTGTATATTTTTACCTTTGAATAGCACACACTTTCGAGGTGTTCATTACTTAGAGGACTGTATTTACTGTATTAACAAATTGTAATAAATTTACAAAACAAAATTAAGTTTTTAATTTTTTTTTAATTCAAAATTTCATATTTTGAATAGACATTTAATTCATAGTTTGAAATAGCTATTTTTTACCATCTGCTGTTGTCAGATTTTTAGAAGGCCAAATAATAATATTTACAAACACTTTTCAATTGAAAATTATATTTACACATGAATATTAAAAAAGAAAATATAATTAAATTGTTACATGTGAAAAGCATTTAATGGTGAAAATTACATCATATTTAAAAGTTTACATTTAAAATGTCATATTTAAAATAATTTTATAGTGTCTTTCTAAAAGTACGAGAAGCAGCAACATTTTTTGCTTCACCATTTTATGCTAGTTTATTTTCAAATGTGTAATTTACGAAAACAGACGTCAGCTGTCGCAACAGCAGTGGATGCAGCTTAGGACAGAAAAATCCTCCAGTCCAGGGGAAAAGAATGACAAACTGATTACAGAAGATTGTTGAGATATCATTTAATCTTCTGTAATGAGGAAATCATAAAAAAATGTGGGGGCGTCCTCCAGATTTCATAATTTTTTCCTTGAAAGATTGCAAAAGATGCATATTTTGTATTAAAGACATTAAATCTGTCTTATTTCTAAAAGGAGGACCCAGTTTCCTTAGAAGTGTTTGAGTCACAGGAACCCAGGATTTTAAAGCCTGGCAACATCATTGCAGTTGGTATTTCCCCCCTCCCCCCCGCAATTGTACTTTTAAGAAGAGTCTTAATATTTGAAAACACGAGCTGAAAAGTTATGTTACATTGAGGTATAGCCCCACATTAACAAAAAAAACCTTAAACAGCATATTCTTGCGATAAATATAGAAAATTCATCATACACAGCAAAATGAATACCATATAACTTAAGTTACAATCCACTTATTAAGGCAAAAATACAGAATCTCTCACTCCAACCCAAATAAGCCCGAGAGGCAGCCACATTTTTCTGATCTTCAAATATGTAATGAATCTTAATTAATCACAAAAACAACTGTCAACTGATGTGATAACGGTGGATGAAGTTTCGAGGTCAAAACATTCTCCAGTCAAAGAGAAATAAATGGTGTCTCAATTACAGATGTTTGCCAAAGGTAAGGGTAACATCTGTAATCGGACACAATTGATTTTGCTTTTGACTATGTGATGTTGTAGCTTTCAATGCCACATCCATTGCTATCCTGACAACTGACAGATTTTTTGTGATTAATTAACTAAAATCCATTACATATTTGAAGACTTAAGTAAAGATGCCACTGCATCCCAGACTATAAACTGGATATTTAGGTATTCATAATTTCAACATTAATGAAGATATTTTAGAAAATTTTCTAACAGAAACCGGGTTAACCCAAACCCAACCTGAAAAAGTCAAAACCCTACATGAAAAAAAAGCCTTAAGCCGCAAATGAAAAAAACTTTCAACCAAACCCAATGTAGGACCCTTATTTCCAGCCCTTCTTGTGATATCACCATACTACACATGAAATATTGAAAATTTTGCTAAAAATATCTTCATTATTTTTAAAGTTACGAATGAAAAACCTAGAAATAAGCACAATGAAAATAAACACAAATGCAAATATGCTTAAACATAGAGTAATTTTTATGTGCACAGAATAACAAATATAATTAATTAATCATAAATTTAATATTAATTCTTTAAGATATACTCCATTCTGTATTAAAAGTTTAATCCTCTCATATGATTCAACTAGAAGCGAGATATCCTGTATTTCTGGTTGAATACAGAGATTGCACCTTATTGTGAGGTGACACTTGCAACAAATGAAAACAAAGTAAAATTATGTGTTTGGAATTTAGCAGATAATTATGACATATGTCAATATAAGTGGGAAGGATCCTAAACCATTACAGACATATCAATGAAAATCTCTCCAATGAACTAATCAGTATTCATTCAGTTGAAACGCAAAGTACGAATAGATAGTAATAGCTAAGAAAGTCATCACTGTCTCATAGTACCGAGTAGAGATTGTGGAAGTTGTGAATACATACAAAAACACCTGAATCAAATAGGAAAAGTTGGAGGAAATTTGTGACTTGGAGAAATATGACGTTTTATATAATAACTACAGTTTGACAAAAAAGAAAAAAAAATCTGATATAAAATTCCCAAATTAATAGTTTTAACATGCTCAAAATGAAATAAATTTTTAGTATATCTGGAGAAAAAAAATTAAACAACTGAAATTTGTTTTTACATTGACAGATTTCAGTTTAGCGCCAAAGAGCCCTATTTTATGGTTAATCTGATCTTATAATTAATCTTCTGAATTCGGGTATATAACTAGCCAAATGGCATATTTGAGCAAAAGGGATTTGGCTCACATTCAATTCAAAGAACATTGTAGCCGTGATGGCATGCTTGGAAGTGAACCTAATTACAGAAGATTAATAAAAAGAAAAAAAAACTTCTTTCAAATCAATTGCCAATTGTGGAAATTCATCAGTCACTACCTACTTTTAAAAGTATTGTAACAAACAAATGTTCATTGTTGAGATAATTTTTTTTTAAATCATGCTTGCAAATTATTTAAAAAGCCATAAAAAGGTCACTAAATTAAAGTACTCTAGGATTTTTCAAAATTTTAGGGAGGAATTTTTTCCCCAAACTTTAGGAGCAACAGAAGATATTTTTAACATTACAATTATGTAATAATAGTATTTTTATGCTAGCCAGGCACAGGTGGTACACTGCCATACAATATTCCCATAATTTTCAATCAAATTCCATTCATTCCATTTAAAATAAACTAATTTAAAATACATACTTTTAACACATTTCATTAAAAAGAGAAATAATGTTATAAACCAAGATACATCAAATAAAATAAATACAAATAAAATAAATATTACTCTTGTATTTGATGGCATGGAAACTTTTACTTTCTATCATATCAATTTTATCATCTGCTGTTAAAAACACCTTGAAAACTCCACTTATTTCTGGGAGGGAAAAAAAACTACTTTTGTTTGGGCAAAAAAAATGTTTAAATATTCTGAAATGTTAGCTTATTGCTCAACTAGCCTCTGAGCAACTGGGCTTGCTGGAAGGAATCTACTATTAACATGTTTCAATAGAAATTGCGCTGCCTTTTGTGTTATTTCTTCCATACATTTGAAATCATCCCTGCGTACAGCACTGTTTTTTAAGAATAAAGTATACGTCATTAGCCAATTCATCGAAATTAATGTCCAATGCATTCAGAAAAACTTTAAATGTGTTATTTGCTACATGCAAATTGCATGAACCGATGTGTAGTAATGTATTATTACCAATTTCCTCAGAATTATTTTTCAAAACACTTTTGTTTACATTAGGATTATCCATAGATAGGCATATAATCTTAATTAATGGAATGTCAAAGGCAGACATACCATATGAAAATAAGGAAATGCCAAAGGTGATAAGACCCAATTAGTGAAAAAAAGCAAACATGCATTAAAATTAGATAAAAGCACAGACAACTGAATAAATGTTCGATGAGACAGTTCAATTTATCTTGAATCACTGAAACACAAACAATTTGCTATCAATTAAAACAATTTCTATACAGAGTCTAACTTACTATTGGTATGCTGAAAGGCACAGGTTTGTTCTCTTTCTCTAAGATAGATTTTAAAGTGACTAGTGTTGATAAGTAATATTTATGGAGCTGAAGATCCTGTCTTTCTGCATCGACCACCAAAGCAGTAGCTTCGTCATGCATTCCTTTAAAAACTAAAATAAAAGAGGCCCAAATGTAAATATGCTTAAACTTAGAGTAATTTTCATGGGCACAGAATAACAAATATAATCAGAGATATATTTAGTATCAATTCTTTAAGACATATCAGAATTTCCCACAGGTTTAAAAAAAAAAAAGGGAAGGGTACGAGTTGGTGGAAAAGGGCACTTTTTAGATTTATAAGGGCACTTTTTAGATTCATAAGGATACTTTTTAGATTCATAAGGACACTTTTTACATACTTATGGGCATTTTATTTTATTTTTAAAGACATTCTTTTGATTTTTAAAGACGCTTTTAATATTTAAAAGTCAGGACACTCTTTTCAAGACAACAATGAGTCAGATTTTACGATGCAAGCAAATTTTTGAATACAACAGGCAATAAGAGCACAATTTTGTTTGATTATGGGGCAAGAAGGGTGCTATTTTTTGGATGAGGAACGGGAAAGGTACTAATTTTCAAACCAAAGGGCAGGCAGGTTGCAGCACCCTCCTGAAACTGTCTGGGGGAAGCTCCAGATATACTGTATTCTGTATTAAAAGTATTAAGTTCAATACTTTCATGCATTGAAACTTCATGTGAGATTGTATTGAACTTCCAGTTACATTGTAGTTATATATAGTTTAAATATTCCAGTTATATATAGTTTATTTTTATTCCTGTATCACATTCAAACCTCTTATGGAATTCAACTATGCTTTTGAAATACAGCAATAGATGGTAGAACCCAGGGCCGAAACTAAGGGGGGGCAGAGGGGGCACGTGCCCCGGGCGCCAGCAAAACAGAAGGCGAAGGGGGCGCCAAATGCAAGTTTTGTTTGTTGTTTGATATAGAAATGTATATATATATGAAATTTGTATAAAATGTCTCACAGCCGGAAAATCCAAAAGAAAAACTGAACCAAATGCATTAAAATAGACAAGTAGATAAAAAAATTCGTCTACAATACAAGAGAACAAATGAATAAGAAACGAACTGTTCCCTTAGGGTATTTTCTTTCTCCCATTCCAAATGTAATCATGTCTATGCCATTTAAATCTCTTCCTGTGGTTTAGGAGAATCACTAACATTTTTCAAGGTCAGTCTCTACTCATGTCGGTATATGACACTGTTCAACGTCGTCGTCTGGATACGGTACTGCACTGTCCAGCATGGATAATTGGCAAACGATTCCCTCCCCTCACTTTGACTTTTCTATTAGATAAAAATATTTTATGAAGGCTGTTCTATTTTTTCCCTTTTCTCACAGCGTGGAGCTTTCTTCTTTTTCCATTTTGTCATGGGCGAGGGGTGACTGCCCTGGAGAATAAACACAAATTGGGGGATGAATGCCCAAAGTAAAATTCTCAGTAAAATTTTTTTCTTTTAAGTATAGCATTTGTAGAGGTACAGTAAAAAAATCTCGTACAGGGCGCCATATCTAGTAAAGCCGGAGCCGCCCTTGGCTTTATTTTCTAAAAAGTTTTTTACTCGTCTTTTTGCGAAAGTTTTCTAAGCGTTTTGTCGCCCTTGGCGACAACTGGAATATGCCGGCCTGTTACTTTTTTATCCAGATCCAATCTAGTATTATTAGAGGGGGCGAGGTTAGGCGACTGCCTGGGATACTAAAAACAAATAATATTTGAAAGGATAATTTGAAAAAAATACGCAAAATAAAACTCTTTGTTAAAACTTTTTTTGAAAAAAAAAATGTCATTTGTAGGGGTGCAGGGAGAAATCCATACCCAAGTTGCTATGACTAATAAAACCGCAGCCGCCCCTGCCTTTATCCTCCCAAATTATTTTCTCGTCCTTTGGCCATTTCTAGATAAATGAAAAATGCCGCCATACCATTTGTTACAATTACTTTTTTACATACAGATCCGGCTCTAAAGGGCGCGAGGTTGGCTATTGCTAACGACACTAAAAACTAAGGGGATGAAACATATGCAACATAAAATAGTAACCTCTCCTCCCCTTTTTAGGTGCGTTCGTAATTATATAAATACGTAGCACCTATTGTCGTCGTCTGGTCCGTCCGTCTGTCTGTCCGTCCGTCCGCATATAACAACGCAAAAACTACCCAACCGAATGGTTTGAAATTTAAGATATATTATCTTTACAGAATTTTGTCGAGACATTTCAAATTTTATTAAAATCGAATCAAAACTTTAGAATATATTAATAAAAACATTTATTAAGAAATTTGATTTTTTTTTAATCGGTGCTTTCTTGTTATAGGAGCTTCCGATGTTTAATCGTCAAGCGACCGAGATACTTATTTTATGACAGAAATTAATCTGCAGACGATATTTGTAGAGAAGCAGAAAAGAACCTCGCACAGGGTGCCATGGCTAATAAAGTCGTCTCTGCCTTTATCTTTGCAAAAAAAAAAAAAAAAATCGTCTTTTTCCCATTCTTACGTGTTTTGCCGCCCCATTCTTTTGCTGTAATTATTTTTTTAGATCCAGATGTAAATTTCCGGGGCAAATACATCGTGTGCCTCTGTAATAGTCAAGCTCAATTTCTTTTTGTTTTTAATCTTATCCTACTCTAAAAACGAAAAATATCGATTATAATCAGTAACAAAGTCAAATGCATTCTAAATATCAGCTTTATGTAAACAGCATATCAAGTGTGGGGGACCCCTAAATCAGGGGCCCCAGTGTCACGATCCAGATTTAGATTTATCAGATCTGATTTAATTAGACTCCGAATCTGTGTAATTAAATCATCATAAAAGTCTCTAACAGTAACAGGGTTCCTTTCAGCTCAGATCCAAGTTTGAGTCTCACCCCAACCCTCCACAACTGTTCACAGTTCTGATAATTGCTAATAGAAAAGAAGGCAAGGAAAAACATTTAAACATAACTAAAACATTTTTGGGAATAGTAAATGGTATAAAAAATATTCTATTTAAATTACATGAAAATTATGTAGTAATACTAATTTAAAAAAAGGTGCTAAGAAAATCCTTTGATCAAAAAAAAAAAATTTCCCGTTAACTCAAAGCAGGATTTTGGGGGCCCTTTGGATGCGGGGTCCCTCGCGATTGAGACCATCGCGACTCCTTAAATCCGCCCCTGAGAATATCAATAATTATACTTCCTAAGATGAAAACCTTTATAAAGCGGAAAATATTTCGGTTCCATTCGATTCCATTTTTAAGGTTTTAATGAATCAGTATTTGACAAAGCTGATTACTTAGTTCAGTATTACAGATTATCTGATTATATACTTTAAATTTTAGAAACTTAGAAAAAATTCGCTTTGGAAATTTTCTTTTCGGAGGAGGGGGAGGGGGGGGGCGCCAAATTCCATGTTTGCCCCGGGCGCCAAAAAGGCTAGTTTCAGCACTGGTAGAACCATTTCCTTTTCAAATATTCAGTAGAAAAATTTACCTTTCAAAAATTTATATCTCCTCTGTATTTGCTCAAACAATTTCTGCTCTTGAATTTAAACAAGAACATTTGCAATATCTTTTCTACTTTGTGTTAAAGCATCCAAAGTTTAAATTCTCACAAAAAAACTACTTGTTAATTATTAATAAAAAAGTTAACTGCTTGTAAATCTCATATAAGGTTTGTTTTGTGGTTTTTGTACAATTTTTTTTAAATTCAACAATATCTGTTTTAATAAGTGCAATACAAAATATACTTTGGTACCTTTCCATTTTACCAACACCATTGTCACCAAGCATGGTAGTTGGTGCCAAATGCAACACTTAAAAAAATTTAACATTGTCGGTGTGAAAGTGATCATTTAAAAAGTATAACATTTCAAAATTACAGACTTCCGAGAACCATTTTATTACAGGTTTCATACAGAGTTTGCTAAATGAAAAATAAGAACTCTGTAAGGACTTTGTAAGGACTTCGTTACAAGAACAATAAGGACTTTCTAAAGTTTATAAAAAACAGTATATATGCTTACTTACATTAAAATTTAATCACAAGGTTGAAATTTTACATAAAACATAATTATCCTTTCTAATTAAATTTTTTAATGAGCAACAAAATGAAAATAAAAACAAAAAAAAATATAAAACAAACATTTTATTAGATGGCTATCAATTGTTTTTTAGCATCAATTTCTTTGGAGAGGGAGGAAATTTCCTCATTTTTTTCTTCAACAGATTTTCTATAATTGTTTGATTTGATAAATAATTCAATGTCTTTAGTTGTTTCAGCTTTATTGCCTAATTCATCGGCCATACTTTCCAACTGCAATATCTCTTTTTCAAGACACCATATTTTTTGCTTTATAAAACTTATATCATCTGTGATTAACTTCCTTTAATTTTCTGCAGAGGAAGACTTTTGCTGTTGTTTCTGATCACGGAGACATTGCTCGTACTTCATCCTAGAAGATACCACAGATTTTCTCATTTCTTCAATACTTGTCACATCATATATGTGCTCAAAATTTGTTAAATAATCGTGCACTAATCTCTGTGAGATGTATGATGTATCTTTTAAATTTTCTGTCTCAATTTGCTTGTTTATTAAGAATCCTCTCTCGATTGTAGCTTGACCATGTGACAGCACAAGCACTAATTTTAAAGTGAATTTTAACTAAGAAGGCATACATGAGCTCCATTACAAAGAAAGGGAAGTTATTTTAGATGGTGAATACTGATTGAGATTGGTGTTTGCGGATACGAGGTTTCCACGCTTCAGTGGGGAAACGAAACAGGCAGTTCCAATGTCCGATCAGAAATTAGAGAATTATAACAAAGAAACCTGATTTTTTTTTTTTTTTTTTTTTGAGCTGCCATACTTGGCAGATTATGAATGCTTGGGGATTTTTTTTTAAATATTTTACGGACCCACGTTAAATATTCAGCTCACGTTAAAAAATAAGGACTTTCAATAAAAAATAAGGACTTTAAGGATCCTGATTAAGGACTATCAAAATGTAAGGAGTTTTTAAGGACTTTTAAGATACATATGAACCCTGTATTATATTAATACAAATATTTACTTAAAATAAAAGAACAAATACATATTATACGATAAAATAAAACTCAATTTAATCTGTAAGCATGCAATTGTAAATGTCTCTTAGCGCTGGAGTAAACATTTCATTTTTTTAATACAGATGTCACCACATGAACTCTATGATATAGGATTGTAAATAATGATGAACAGTGTCACACTGTCTATTATTATGTCATTTTGTGAGGCCTCATAATTTCTCAACAAATTGGGTATGACATATGGCATTAGGGTCAATAAACTTGGGTTTTATTGTGAAATGTTCATTGCTGGCATGTCGCAGAAAAAAACTTTCTTTATGGATAATTCCATAGCCCTGGAAGAATTTTATTGCAGCTTTCTCATTATCAGGTAACTGCCAAATGGTAAACTTCATCTCAGCACGTGGGACAAATTTAAGTTGACTTAATAAAAATATTTCCAATACAAAAAATGACAAATTAAGATGTTTTGTGTAGCTACGATTAAATATTTTTTTAAAAAGGATTCGCATTCAATAAATAGCTAGTCACGATGTTTCGCAGAGTTGGGGGTTGGGGCTGAAATAAAGGGCACATTAGCATACATTTTGGCATGGTGTTGATATAACGGAAAAGTATGTATGCTTTTTATCAATGTAAAAATAATTCATGTATAAGAAGGTTAAAATGAATATCAGAGTTACTCTTTTCAAAATCTACTGCAAATTCTTATGAGCTTAATTAATTCCAAATTCAAAATTATGAAAACTGATATAACAACATTCTTATTATTATATTATTGTGTAAACTAATGAATATGAAAAGCATAAGCCCCAGATGAATTGTACAGTTAGTCCCATTCATAAAAATTTATGCAGTCAATCAAATAATCTATAAAGCCAAATCTATACATATTACATTACTTGTAAATGATACAGCACAAAACAGGGTGTCTATTCCAGATCAGCAACGAATTTCCCTGACTTTTCCAGGTTTTCCATACCAATAAAAAAAAATTTCAGGTATCGAGATTTTGTGATGATACACACTAAAAATCTTAAAAGTTGTGAATTTGAGAGTGGAACTTTCAAACCTGATTCTGAGGCCTAAATTAATGATTTGTTACATAATTTTTTGTAAAATTTACAAATTCTTGAACATTTTACATGTTAAACATTTTGCAGATACACACTTTTAGCATCAGGTTCTATCCATTTTGTCTAATCAGGATGAAATTCTTTATAACATCAGTCACAGTTAAACACAGATTGCTTTGACATATTTTAATACAAATAATAAACATTCAATAAATTAAGCTAATAAAACACCAATCCTACAACATTCAGTAGAAAGTTTCGGTGAAGTTGGAACTGAAAATCTCTGAGTTATTAATAAGGACTGAAAGGTGGTAGACAAAATGATTTGCACGAGAGGTGAAATACTCTTTACAGTACTTATAAGCAGCAAAGTTTGAATTTATGGCTCTGCAATTGCAAATCCTTAGTTTTATAAGAAACATTTTCCTGACTTTTCCTCTGAAATGATAAATTTCCCTGACATTCCCCTGACTTTTCCAGTCCATATAAATTTCCCTGACTTTCCAAAAAATCCATGTTTTCCATGTGGCTAGACACCCTGACAGAAACACAATTACACCTACTTGCAGAATATTAAAGAATTTTAGAATAAGGGGTCATTCACCAGGGGTCAATCCAGGCAAAATTTGGAGCCTTTTTAGGTCCCCCTGCACAAAAATCCATTTAATAAAACAGGCCATCTTCAGAAAATTCCTTTGAAAAAAAACAGGCCCATTCACAAAATTCCTTTTAATAAAACAGGCACCTTCACAAAATTTCCTTCCATAAAATCATAATTTTCATTAATTATTTTTAAGTTATTAATATATGCTTGGTTCGAATTTGAGTAACTGGGTTCCATCTTGCATTACAAAATGTTATTTTTCACAAAATGGACCCCAAGAAAGAAAAACCCTGCATCAACCCCTGTTTATATATTTATTTTGTTATCAATTTTAACTCCCTTATTCACCTGGACATCATATGAGGTCTCTAACTTAAGCAATGAAACTCAGTGTTTTAAAATCATTTTTCAATAAGACTTTATTTTGGTTGACACTTTAAACATACAAGGCCTTATATGTGGTATAAATTATTTTTTTTATATGCAATCTAGAACAGCACTTTAAATATGCTAATTTAAAGAATAATATTAAAAAAATAATTCATGAGAAAGAGGAGAGGGTTACATTTTAACAATAACAATCCTCCAATTTATGCATTGCATCAACTCAAAATACAAAATTAATACAACCATATGTATAAAAGAGATTTAAAACCTCATGGAAAAATATTATGTCAGATTAATTTATGTTATTAAATTTTAATACAATTTTTAGCATTTTTTTGCATTTTGTGGTGATTTTTTGACATTAGTAAAAGGAATCCTGTTTCAATCTTGTAGCCCAATATAATAAATTTTATCCTCTTTTTTTTATTCAGTGTTTGTACATCGTTTTTTTTTTTTTTTAATTGAAGGGGAGAAAAAAAAATTCTTTAAAGTTATTTTTTCAGAACTTTTTTCTTGATCAAATGGTCTTGTTATCTAATTGTTTTTATCCAAATATAAATTTTAAATGCACGTATGGAGGAAACCTTTAGGAATCATTTAAAAAACAAAAAATTCAAAAACTATAATTTTTTTTCAGATAAATTTTTAAAGAAATCAGTAGAAGTCAGCTTATACTGCATCTGGTAAATGAAAAAAGAAAACTCCTTCAAAGTCCTACCTCATGAGAGAAAATGATTGATATGGTAATGAACACATGAATTCGAAAGAAGTTAGAGTCACTTATGCTATTTTTTTTTTTATTATTATTTTTTTTTTATGAACTAATTTTTAAGTATTTATTGTTTTGATTAATATTTTTTTTTTGAGTTCATGTTTTTAAAGATTGGGTACAATCAATTACTTTGGTACAATCAGATAGTTTTCTTTTTTGTGCAAAGATATCTTTACGTTATTTTAGGATTGTGTGTTTTAACTAAACAAGTTATATGTAATTTTGCTTATTAACAGAAGATACTTGTTATATTCATTGTTATTTTAATGGCTTTAGACACAATTGAAAATTTTAGGAGTTTTTTGTGAGACCGAATCTCAGCGGCCTACAGTGTCAGGCTGATGTTCTCTCATCAGTCTGGTGCTGGGCGGTCTGCTAATAATTTATTAGCAGAATTAAGGTATTCGCTTGGAGTAATCCACATTTATAAAGCATACAGCAAAGGAATTAACTCATGATACTAAACAATAACAATAAAAAGAAAAGAATAAAATGAATTTCAACACAAAAACTCAAAATCTGTACAAACCTAATAAATCTGCAGCGCTTCCATATGCTCTTTCCTTTATTCTCGAACGGACATTAGCTTCTTTTATAAAGTCAACAAATTTTTTGGCTAGATCAACCTAAAAATGCATCAAAAGAATAACTTAATAAATTAATTATCTCTCATTATTTTTGTATTCCAGTACATCTACATTCTATTTCATCAGTGATATATTAACATTAATATTAATCACTTAATAAGAATACCTTAAATTCTAAAAAATAAACTTACGTTTTCATTTTGCTTGATATTTTTATGAATAATGTTGTCAACCTTATCGACATTTATAGGATATTTCTGTAAAATAAAATAAAAACAAATAAATAATGAAAACTATTTTAATAAATCATCTACTTAAAAATGAATAAAAAATTATAATTTAAAGATAGACAATTTTTATTCATATTCTAAAACAGTGATTCTCAACTGGTGTGAGACAACACAGTGAAGTGCCGTGAGAGGATTTCAGGTGTGCAACGAAAATTTTAACTCAAGTTGTATCAACATTTTAAGATTTAACAGAAATATTGATACTTTAACATCCAACATTTCATATGGCTATTTACATTAAAACACTGTTTAATGGCTTTTTTTTTTTTTTTTTTCGGGGGGGGGGGGGGGGGGGGGGGTATTTATTCATTTTTTTTTAACTCTTTATAAGAGAATGTAACAGAATCCTGAAAATGGTCTCATATCTTCAGATATATTTAATTTTTTCAGAGAAAGTATAGCACTCTGTGCTTTGATCTCTACAAGCTATGCTTATGCTGCTATCCAGACCCCACAGACTCTAAAAACAAACTAATTTGCTCTGTTTTTTTAAAGATTACCCGATTATGGAAGATTGGAAGATATTACCACAATGAGTGGTGATCATCTGTAATTAGGTTGCCATTCATTTTCTCTTGACTGGGGGATTTTTTGGCCTCCCAAGGCCATATGTACTGCTGTGATGACAGCTGACAGCTGTTTTCTGTGACTGGTCAAGTAAGATCAATTAGACATTTTAAAATCAATTCGTATAATATGGATAAGTAAAAAAATGTTACTGCCTCCTAAACAATTATAATGTTTAGAAAAAAAGTTTTATTTTAGACAAAATATGAAAATAATTTTAACACATTGATGGACAGTAAGAACAAGTGAAGTTCGAAAATTGACACTGGGCTTCTACTTGTACGCCGGTAAATGCACATTTGTGCTGCTATAGCCGTCATGCCATATAGTGAACTTCGCTTTGACGGCTATAGCCGCAAGTGTCCTTCAACGTATTAAATATGATGTTTTAAATATATCCCTTTAAATAGGACGTAATTTTATTCAGCAAATGCTTTCCACATGGAATAATTTAATTATTTTAAAGTTTTATATTTCAATTGAAAACAGAGTTTGGAAATATTACTATTTTAGTTTATTTAAATCTGGCAACAGTAAATAAAAATGGCTACTATTAAATAATGAAATTTTGAAAAAAAATTAAAAAACAATTTAGACAAATTAAAAAAAATTATTGGAGACCCTCACACCGCAATCTAGTCAAGTATACAAAAGATTGTTAAACAGCTATGCATAGTGTTTGATCTTATAAAACTTATGTAACTGAACTATCTTGACAAATTTCAATATTCAATAATGCTTAAAATAATTATTTGATATAAAAACTATCTGCTTTAGAGTGTTTATCATACAATTATCTACAAAACATCACAGTGGCTGAGAGGTTGTGCTCTCGAAGCTGGTAGACGGGAGGTGCTGGGTTTGATCCCAATCTCGCCCGTCGGCCTAATCGTTCGGAGTTTTCGTGGTTTTCTTCGAGCCGTGGATTTATCCATGCGTAAATACGGATTAGGTTCCCTTAGAAAGACCCCCACGAAGGCCACTCCCCCCGGGCCTATATCCCTAGTGTAGATAATTGGCCGTCAATAATCAACCAACCAACCAACTACAAAACATCACAATCTATTCAATTATGGTAGTGGCAGTGTTAGTAACTTTCTTTTTTTTTTTAGAAGGGAGATATGTTAAATCTCATGAAGGAAAAGTGTTCAATACAAATTGCAACAGAAATGATCATTGGAAAATTATTTAAGAATGTTGTGCATCCAAAAATACAATTTAAAAAGGTTACATATCTTTTTAAAAAGAAAGAAGGCAAAAAAGGTTGAGAAACACTGTTCTAAAATGATTTGCTTCCCAATAAACACTCTTTTTTTATAATTAAAATTTTACATGTACAGGAAAAAAAATTGCCAACATTAATAGTAATATAATAATTCATTATTATTATTCAGTAAAAATCTCAACATTTTTAAAATGCTGCAAATTATTGCTGTAACTTAAAAGTGTCATTGTAACAAAGTATGATCAACTACTAATAATTTGGAAAAAGAAATAAAATTAGGATTTCATGCTATTTTATTAATTAAGATAAATTTTAAAACAAACAATAATTGGAGCAAATTAATTAATATATAAACAAATGATCAGAATACAAAAAGCAAATAATTAAAAGTAATCTAAACATTTTGATAAAATAATTCAGAAATTTAAATAATTCAGAAATATTTCAGAGGATAATTCATTTATTTCTTTATGTAAAATGCACATGTATTAATTCTCTAGAGCACAAAATAATACCTGCTTTTCTTTTACATTAATGAGAAATCAGAAATATATTGAAATAGATTTTTCAAAAAATTAATCAACATATGTACGTACCTTAAATATTTCATCAGCTTTTTCGTAAACTCCTTTGGAAAAGTAATGAGCCCATATTACAGCCATGGGAACGCTAAAATTTAAATCAAGGTATTTCACAGCCAAATTGAAAATCCTTTCCTCATATTCAGGAAACTTTAATAGCGCTTCAAAAGCAAATCCTGAAAATAACTTATTTTTTTGGGCAAACCGTTCTTCTAAATGTGATAAGAGAATATCATACTTTCCACTGTAAAATAAAATAAAATACATTAATGACAGTATAATAAATTATAACACCTTGTAATAATATATTTTCTTTTAAATGCTAAAAGGTGTAAATTAACAACATAATACAAATTAAAATAACTTTTATTAGATTGTTTTACATGTTTTGACTCACTCCGAGTCATTTTCAAAAACAAATGAGAATATTCCATAATTACACGGGCTTTGAAGTTATTATTTTCATGTACTTTTTTAAAAATTACTACTCCTTACTAAAATTACTACGAGTTACTCCATGGTCACAAATATGAAAATAAACAACCAAGTAAAAATAAAAGATAACGTGCATAATTTAAAAAAAAGTACATGAAAATAATAACTTCCCGTGCAATTATGGAATATTCTCATTTGTTCTTGAAAATGACTCGGAGTGAGTCAAAACATATAAAACAACCTAATAAAAGTTATTTTAATTTGTATTATGTTGTTAATTTACACCTTTTAGCATTTAAAAGAAAATATACATTAATGATTTTTTTTTTTCTCCTGTTAAAAAATAATTACTATACTTTTTTTGTGTATGTCGCTACCTTGTGTAACAACATGAGCACACTGATTTTCAATGTTTCATTTGGTGAAAAAAATTAGGAGAAAAATATTTATTTCAAAAGGATTTTATTCTATTTAAATCTAACAGTTGAAAATGAAATTGTACAGTAATCCCTAAGTGTTTGTGAGTGTTACATTCGAGGAAAACCTCGCGAATGTTGAGTCTGTCTCTCTGCACTAAAAAAGAATTTTAATCAGAGTGACACAGCATTTCAAAGAACAAAGGGATATATGTACAGTAGACTCTCTCAAATCCACAACCCTAAAGTCTACAAACTCCTAAAATCTGCACATTGTTGCAGATGTAAACAGTGAAACTTACAGTTAAGATGTAGGTGCAAATTTTAAGGGTTTTTTTAAATTTTATATCATTATGTAATGTATACATTTTAATATGGAATTCTGGTTAATATGATTGAACTCATGCTTTCTCATGGAGGAAGGATAAATTTATTTCTGAAAATTTTCAAGATAGCACTTATGATATAAGTGGCAATCACAATATTTTTACCAAATACATTTATGTATTAATCAAACTTTTTGGTTATTAAGTATGGCTAAACACGAAATAAAACTTTGTTATTTTAAGATTTTGATGTGAATTATTAGTGTATATTTATAAGGAGAGTTTCACTGAATAATTCAAGAAAAAATTATCTCATCATTATGCATATTTAGTTTGGCAAATTATTTACTTGACCTTTACTTTTAATATATTTTTAAAAGATTTAAATTCTCTTAATTTTTATTATTTTATTTTATTGTAAGTATTCATTGTAATTTTGAGTGTATTATTAAATTCAAATTACTGTTTAAAAATGTAAACAAAATAGTGACCAGAAATCTACAAAATTCTAAAATCCACACAACCTCTGGTTTTAAACAATGTAGATTTAAGGGAGTCTACTGTATTAAAATTTTGTGTTATGCATAACAAATATGTAGAAGTTGAATGTTTACACATATTCATAAAAATGAAATTTATTTATTGAAGATAATTCAAATTGACTGGAGAATTAATTGCAGCAAAAAAAAAAAAAAAAAAAAAAAAAAACATAGGTTTTTGTATAAAGTAATTTCAACTCTCTCTCTTCACAAAGAAATGATGTAATGTATTAGTGGGTCGCAACACAATATTAAAATGCAATATTTAAATATTGCTAAATGCTTCAGATATACTTTCATTTTCTATTTTAGTGCAACTTCAGCTTCATCTCTACAAGAACCTTCTCATTTTAAATTAATAGATTGAAGATGCTGTTACCTTACCACTTCTAATATCCCCATTACAATGAGTATTCTTCTGTTATTATTTTGCTTTCCTACAATACTAGCTCCTTTTTCAGTTGACAATTAAAAATTATTAGTAAATATACACTAAGAAAACACGGGAGAAATAATCTTTAAATTATGAAAAAAAAAAAAAAAAAAAAAAAAAGAGATAATAATAAAAAAAATCATGAATACTAAAGTAAAGTCAAATTCTCATGAATGTTCAGTTTTTCTGCATTTTCATATTTGTGAACAATCAAAACTTGCAAATCTTAAGGGATTAATGTATTTACAATACATTGCTTTATAATTTCATAAATTTAAATACAAATTTCTGCAACAATTTGATGCAGTAACCAGTGAATATATACAGTAGACTCCTGACTATCTGGTCTAGTTAAATAATTCTCCTCAATAAAATTGGAATTTACCAGGCATGAAAGCAAAAAATAGAAGAAAGGGTGGACAAAATTTTCCATCTTTACAATGACAACAAATTCTTATAATTTATAGACATTTTATACACATAATTAATACACATTTTAACAGATATTTATACAATAAAATAAAGTATAATTTTACATATGATTGTTATTTGCTTTCCGTAACTTAGAAAATAAATAAAAAAAATGTTAAACTAGCAATAAATGTATATAGATTCATTGAATCAAAAAAGAAAATGGAAGACAGTTTGCTAAGGTGTCAATCCAAATATATCTGATGAATTTATTTGAAGTAAAGGGATTAATTTTTCAAAACTAATATTATTCTGGAGTGTTTGGCTGTTCAAGATTTTTCTAAGGCGAAACAAATTTCTCCATGCTAAATAATATATGCATGTCAAGGTGGTTTTTGCCTCAGAAATACATCTTCAAAAATAAATCATTCAAATTATCCAAAAGTGTTGTATAAATGGGACAAAATATTCTATTCCAAAGACATAACCTAGAGCAAACTTCCTTTCCCTTTTAAAGTTCAAAAACTTTCTCTAAGAATGTACTTTAAACAACTTTTATATGTTTTTAAGATGCTCATAACATCAGCTGATCTTTGATTCGAGTAGAGAAAATGGTCTTAGAATTAAATCCCCCCCCCCCCCCTGCCTTCTATGCTATCATGAATTTTCTTTGCATTGTTGCATTAATTCAGAGAATAGAATATAAATATTACAAGGCAATCTGAGAATATTTACGACAGTTAAAGCATGGACAGACAGACAAACCCAATTCATAAACACTTTTCAACTATGTTGGAATATGGTATGAATGGATAAATAAGAAGAAATTCCAAGATTAAATTTCCCTTCAAAAATTACTTACCTATTAATAAATGCTTTAGAAAAGTAGGTATTGAAACCAATACCCATGAGTGCAAAATCAGGCATAAAGCTCATCACTTGACTAAATTTTTCAGTATCGCCAACTTGAGAATATTTTTCCATGATTGGCTTAAAAACATCCTTTACATTATCAATGATATAGGTCATAGCATGGGTATTTGAAGATAATTCTGGAAGGAAAAAACATAAAAAATAAACATATTTGCTATCCAAGCAGAATTGAAAACATTAAACAGAAAATTACATATTTGATCAAAATATATAATGGGGTTGATCTATAACATATTTCAAAATATAAGACTACTTTTAATTTAACTTTTGTTATATGTTATATTGTTAACCCCAGTAACAGAATTTTCTGCGTCATTTTGCAGCAAACCAAAATTTATCTGCATCTCAAAAATGCTGAATCAAGCCTATTATCATACGAAATAATAGTAACCCATAAAATAAGCAACGTTTGCATTTACAAAGAAAATATAATAAAAAGATAAAATAAATCTAGAAACTTAAAGTACATTTTAATAATTTTTAAGCTCAGATTTTCTTTTTAAGCTGCAAGGTCTAAAATGCTGCTGAACTGTTTCTGCTACTGGGTTATTAACCAGCTATCCAGATATGTATTTTATGGGCATATATTTAAGATTTTCATGTTGATAATGAACATTTATTATTTATGTTCATAAAGTTAAGTTATTTAATAATTCTGTACATTTAATTTTAGTTTAAATTTTTTATTTAATTTTATTTTTTACATTCTAGATTAGTGGTTCTCAAAGTTTTATGCATCACTATACTCCTTCTACAGTTTAAGACAATGAGATTGATTGCTTAATTATAGATCATTCATTATAATTAAATGTTTTAATCTAACATGTGTTAAATGTTTTAATCTGATATGTGTTATCACCAGGGCTATACAAATAGGGGGGAAAAATCTAATTGCCAGAAAAAATGTCTAGTTGCCAGTAAAAAAAAACATTTGTATCCCCCACCACACACATTATTTAATCATAGATTTTCAAAAAAAACATAAGTTTATTACAAATTGATTAAGGGAAAAAAAATTACTTGTATAGTAATGATATAATCAGGAACTGTTTTAACTCTTCAATTCAGTGAATGAATTAATTTTGAAAAGTAATATAAACACAGTCACCAATTAAAATATTTTGGTAGCCAGTGGCGATCTGGTGACTGCATTTGTTGAGCCCCTTTTCATCACTATTTCTAATACTGTTTTTGTTTTATCTATGACAACATGATTCTTAGGGTTTACCTTTCTATAGTTAAAATTACACTTACCATGAGTACAATTATTTTGTAGGCATAAGTCAACTAAATCAGTGAGTGAATTCATGGATAAAGTCCTAATGTAACCCTTCTTCAAACTATTTAATTCTTTCAATGCAGCTTCTGAATTGCCAGCTTCAAGTTGTTCGAGAAAGGGTTTGGTAGCTTCAGCAGCAATTGAACTTATTTCCGATGGAGTTTTTGAAATAAAAGACAAATGAAGAGGTTGATTGTTTCTTTTAAGCAAATTCTGCAATAGTTCTACTGTTTCAGGATGAGGCTCATTAAACTCTTCTTTTATTTTTTCAAATATTTGCAATGCTCTTTGGAAGTCATTTCTGCTAGCTAAGAAGAAGAAAAAAAATTAATAAATATGTCATTGTGATATTAATAAACAGAATATTAAAAGATGCTTTTCTAAAGCACATATCCGAAACACAGTAAAACCTGTAAAAACAGAATGTGTGTAACAAAACCCTATCTTAAGGGGGCCACTTTACTGAAACTCCCTGATCGCTAAATCCCATGTTAACCTATGGGAAAACTTAGAAGCGTGATTACTCATTACCTAATGTAATTATTAAAATACAGTTTTCATCATCAGAAAGTAGACGTCAGATGCAGACGATGTGTGTTTTTAAAAACTGTCTCCATAAATGTTAAGTATTTTTAAGAAGATGATAAAATTTCATCAAGTGGAAATTTCAGTTTAAGTTTAAAGAGACAATTTTTAAAAATGCAGATCATCAGCCAATGATGTCTACTTTTTGATGGTGAAAACCATATTTTAATAATTATATTAGGTAATGAGTCATTGTGCTTCTAAGTTTTCCCAAAGGTTAACATGGGATTTCGCGATCAGGGAGTTTCAGCGAAGCGGCATCTTAAAGAGAAAGTTCCTGGTGAGAAGAATATGATAAATACATTTATAAATGATGAAATACCTGCTAAGATGAAAACCAACAAGTGGAGTTTTCTCCCATGTTGAACGTGATTTTGTTTTAGCAGGTTTTACTAAATTATGAATAAATCAGAGTTTCAAATATGAATTGTTAATTAGCTAGAGGAACAATGAAAGAAGTAATTTACAGAATAAAGGTACTGCAAATGCTTAAAACTAAAAATACACTTTGGTGAAAAAAAAATGCTCAATGATCTCCAAATAATTGATTGTTTTTTAAAAATATTTTGGTTTCTTAGTAATTTATACTTTACAAGTTTATTCAACTACAATTAAATGCCATTTTAATAAAAGTAATAAATGATTACAAAAATAAATATGACAGTTTATTAAAAATAAAATACATACCACAAGCTCTAAGGGCATGACAGTATAAACTTTCTCTATCCACATGGTTTAACGACTGTGTCATATTTATCAGGCTTTCTAATTCATTAAGCTGAAATGAATTTTTAAATAAATGGAATAGATTGAAGTTTTTAAAACAATGCTTTTTACAAGATATTGAATTTATAATTTTGTAAAAATTAAAGCACAAAACTAATTAACAAACACTTACAAAGTAAAAATGTATTAAGGAAATTAAAACTTAATAATTGGTGAGTGTGTATATACATAAACTTTTAATATTTTATTAGATTCATTTAAGACAAACTGTTGATGATAAGAGATAAATACATCAAAGCCTCATAAGAAATTTCATACTACTTTAATTTTGGTCACAAAAATAATGGTCCATACAAAGCTTTTTTTACATTTCTATGAAGTGGTTTTAATTAACTATATTAGAAAAATACTAATCAATGAAGCACAAAGCATGTGGTGAAACTATTATTACAAGATTGGTTCAGTTACTTTAAATTTAATAAATAATAATAATAATAAAGAAGATTTTGTAATAATCCCATTTTTTCCCATTCTGTAATAATAATGGAAAATACCAACTGAAAAAAAAATCTTGTAAAACAATTAAAGAAAGTTTTTCTGCATTGGCGTATTTTTAATTTTTCTCTTTCCCATAAATGAAAGGGAAATAAATTACACATCAGATTTGAAGTTTTATCTTTTACGTGATGGATAGAATAATATTTTGTAATTGATTACTAATTTTTTCTAAAAACTGCACAATATCTTACTGTTCATCTGTACAACTGTACATTTAGAACTGAAACCATATATTGTATGGCTAAACTTTATAATTTGGTAGCTATGCACACATGAAACAGCACATCAAGACTAAATGATGCAAACAAAAATATTTACTTAATTAATGTATGGTTTGGCATTTAAATTACATTCAGATACATACTATTCAATCACAAAGCAACTCGATATAACAAAATAACAGCTATAAAACATTACTAAGTAACTCTAACCTTGTTTTGTTGCACAAGTTTCCCACATATGCTATCCAAAACCTTTGGGTCAGTCTCTTGTCCAAGATTCTCTATGACTTTCACCGCATTCTGTGTATTGTAAGTTTCAATGAAAGCAACTGCTAGTTCTAATAAAGCATAACTTTTACCAGCACAACTGATCGTGAGATCAATTACTGAAAAAAAAAAAAAAAAAGGCAACAAACATATTAGAAGAAAAAAACATTTAGATGTAAAAAGTAATATCAAGGTGGCATGCTCTAAATGTTCCTAGGCAGATTAAATAACATTTGACAATTATTCATTTTTCTTTTAGATTTAAACTTTAGAACAATGGTTCTCAATCTTTCTGACTTTGCAGAGCCCTTTTTAAAATTCCATTCTATGTTGGAACATCTTAGGTAAATGGAGTTTCAGGTAAATGGAGTTTCAGAGTAAAAAGGAGAAGAGTAGATAATAAGGAGGTGTAAAAAAAAAAAAAAAAAAAATGCATATTATTTAATAATGCAGTATAATTATATATTTTTTAAATTACAAATTCATATTTTTAATCAAAACAAGTTTAAATGAATTTTTCATCTGTTATTGTCTGTGTAGTTCTGTAGATAACTTTTTCTTTGGCAACATTCTTTTAACAAATAAATAAATAAAATCTTTTCAAGCCTTATATTTGAAGCTGAATTTTTAAATATAGAACCAATAAGTATGTGGGACAATATTTACTTAGAACAGTTGTTGAAAGATAAACTGTCTAATTTAGATAAGTTATTTACAACTTCATTAAATAAAAAAATATTTTTTGGTTTTGATTTAGTTCAGTTTAAGGTGCACAACAAGTTAGAGGGATCACTTTGTTGAATTAGGATCTATGACACCACTTGAGCAAATCAATCCTATTTGGCTATTCCAAACTCCATTACATTTTTTTACTTCGCAAATAAATAAATAAAACACAACTTTAACAGACATGTATTCGAGCTATGCATTTAAATTAATTAAAATTGAATTAATTAAAATAAAATAATGTGCAATAAATGATGAAATCTTTCACAATTAATTGTTGGCATGCAACTAATATGAAAGTACTAGAAATGCTTTTTGGTGTAATTGGTGGCGATTTAAAATAATATTCTAAATGTAAAAAATATATTATAGTTTCAATTTTTTTTTAAATGTCACCTATGTTCTGTACACTAGGCAGTATAATGGCATCTTTAACATATGCCGCTTGGGTTGGATTGCCTGGTTCATATAATACATAATGTACATGCAGTGAAATTATATTTTTAAATTACAAATCTGCCTGGATCACCTAGTTTTATTTATAAGAAGAGTAAATTACACAATCAAATACCTTGTTGCAGAATATCTTTTTCATTAGTATTGATGCATTTCTTTAGAAAGAGATTTAAGCATGCTGGTACATGATGCGTTTGAACAATGTTTCTGAACTCTCCTAAAGCAGCTTTCAAATCACCACTGCAAGTATCATTAATACAAATAATTTTAATTTAAAATACTGATTATGAATTTAAAATAAGAATACATAATACTGATTATGAATTTAAAATAAGAATAAGCAATACTAAAAGCAACCTTGAACAATATAAATAACAATACATAAAATAGTAATTATTTAATGAAAAATATACATAATAAAAATAAAAGTGTAAAAACACATACATAAGGCGTAAGAGTATTGTTAGGTGTGTTTTTTTTTTATTATATTATTTCTCTTAATTTAATTTTAATAGTTACTAATTACTTTTCTTTAAATTTTCCTCCAATTTAGCAGTAGCCTTCACATGCATGAATATGTCAGTATACTTAATATCCTCTAATAGTAGATTGAGATTTCAATCTATTGTGTCCTTTTGTGATAATCAACCGAGAATCCACAAGTAACATTAAGATGACAGGTGCGATCAAGATTTTAAATTTTGAATCAAACCACCTGAAATTAAGGTGAAGAGAATAATTTAGTGGTGGCTAAAGACAGCACCTGATCACAAGAAGAGCAAATCACAAAAGCACACTCTGTTTCACGGCAAGCATGAAACATCCAAAATTTTTCATAAGTGCTACTGAAGTCTTAAACATGAGTACAAAAGGAATTTTGCGTTGTGAAAATTAAAGTATAATATTAAGTTAAATTATCTCATTATCTGACAGTTTTGCGTAAATAAATGTAAATTGCAGAAGCCATGAAAGTATGTAGTAAACTAGCAATGCTCCTCACACTGAGTGTATCTTATAGTATAAAATAATACTCTTCAAAGTTTGATCTTGACTCTCAAAATAGGGGGAACTACCCCTCCTTAAAAATCTTGTGAACTAACAGAACGCTTCAATTACATAAATTAGTCTAGAGACAAAAATCAAGCACTTATATGAACAAAGTGACAAAATTTATTCAAGAAAAGAGAAAGTATATTTTTTAGTCTCATCAATTCTTATAAGATCAACTATACAATTTAGAGGGTAAACCACAATGATTATTACTTGACAACAAAATCGTCGATCATAGAATTAGATCATAAACACAAGAAGCCATGAGCTTATACCAGAGCACCATCACTAATGTGCTCATATTTTCTAGACAAGTATATTTTGAATGGAGATAAGAGCCATAATATTCAAATAAAACCTACGTAAACACACAATTACATAAATAACATTATCACCTTAATGAACAAGATGTTTTCTTAACAACATTTAATACAACAATTAATATATATATAATTTTTTTTTTATATTAGCACTCACCAGCCAGTCTTGATAGGTGTTCGCCGTTTATCGGCTGGGCACAGCGTTCATATTATCAGTCTATTACCGAGGCATCTAGCCGCCTGTCTCCGTCAAATTTTAGTGTAGCGCTCTCCGCGCCAGTATTTGCCAGGATTCTCTCCGCTGAGGACCAGGTCTAGGGACCCCTTCCTGACGTCTCTCCCGTTGCCTTTCCGTCAGTCATCAAAGTTATCCCGCATCGGAACACTCACATCTCCCCCGACATGCCGCGTATAACTCGGACGAAGACCACCGAATACATGAAGTCTGTTGCCGCTTGGGTTGAATATTCTGCGGCACGTTACGCTAAATACCGCAGTCGCCGTAATTTGCGAGACTTTTCAAGGGACGAGGGCCCACCGCATTCATCTACCGGTGCTCATGCATAACTCCTGCCGCCAGAAACTTTCATATTGCCGTACCAGCCCCGTTTTCTTAAAATCAGCCGCATTGCCTGTGCTGTCTACTTCATTATTCTCGTTCTCTGTCAAAAGTCACCTTTTCATCTTCGTCTCAAACCTCCTAACTGACATAAACACCAGCCCCGTTAAATCTCTTCCATCTGCCTAACCAATGAGCCTTCCGTGTCTTCCACCCTTCTTTGCATACACTTAACTGAGAGTGCCCTATTGGTCAAGGGTGCACACAGGGTCAAAGTTGTTGCTAGGGTCCACCCCGAAGAACCACGTGATAAAACAACCCTGTAGGTCCCTGTTTCATGGAAAAATCTTGTTGAATTTATGATGACAGCTCCTACCCATTACTGAAGCAATAACATGCAGTTAGATGCACTTTTAAATACACACGAACAACAAACCTTATTTTTATGAGTTTTAGAGAAACAGGCGATTGTTACTTGAAACGTTTTTGCAATAAAATCTCCCACTCCTGTTGTAAAAGAAAAATATCTACTGTGTGGTCCTTTAAGAGCCACACTCTCTCCCGTGAGAACATCTTGTTTACCAGTAACATTTTACGAGGAGGGGATGAAATCATCGACCACCACCCGTAGCATCTAAAACGAATACAATTTTGAGAGAAGGAAAAATTTTGCTCCCTATACAAATTGTGGACTAAACTTTACACAATGTTTTATTTATATACTTATTTAAATTTTATTTATTTATTTATTACATTTTATTTATTTATTTATATAATTTTTACAAAACGGGGGGAGGGGGGGATTAGAAGAAAACTGAAAAAGTACATTTAAAACTATAAAACAGTTAAAACTCAACTGTCATAACATATTATTCCCCATGCCAGGCAAAAAAAAAAGATTTTTTTTTTTTTAAACCACAACACAAAATATCTTTTTTTTTTTTTTTACACACTGCAAAACCTCCAAAGCTATAAGTCCGAAAACCAAATGGTGAGGGCCACCCTTACCATGAAAAAGTTCACCCCAGATATAACTAGACAGTAAGCAGAAGTGACACACAAGGAAAATAATATGGTTAAATCTGCCAGCCGTATACTCCCTGCACAGCAAAGTTGCAAAATTATCAGACACCGACACGTTTACAAAACTGAGCTCCAGAGTGAAGACAAGACCAATCTCACAGTAGCATACCGGTAGTGCAACCACAAGACCTGCATTAATATTCAACTACCTCCCGCACATCACTCTAACCGCCACCTAGTCAATCTTTGCACTGAAACACTCTCAATTACTAAAATGCAAGACAATTATCAAACCACTGGGTATGTCATCCCTCCTAACATCCATGAATGCCCAACTCCATAGCACAGAAGCCAAACTCCATCAAACACTACAACTTACCTGCCAAAACACCTAGAAAACTGTGGTGAGTGCTACCAAAAGATAGGATAGAAGAAAAATTTATGTATTTAGAGAAACATCAATTTGGACTAATCTACCGAAACACATAACATATCAACAGAAAATACTCAAATGCTCTCAATGAATATAGAAAGAGTGAAAATTTTATGAAACATAGGCATATAATTTTTGAATAAGATAAGAAAATGAAACATTTCTTAAACCTTTTAGGAATGCCGTACAAGGCATCACTCAATTTTAAAACAAAACAAATACACATTAAATACATAATACAGTTAACACATATCAACCTGCTTCTGAAACAATGAATTGTTTACTGGGAAAATCAATAAAAATACCTTTCATATATTTAGCATCACAGACTTTGTCTGTCACAGTTAAAACACAAATATTCACTCAGATAATCAATGCAGTATTGAATGTTCTAACACTGTATGAATATACTACCTACATATATCAACACATACTACATATATATCAACATTTTACAGATGCAATATAAATAGATGACAAGCAATATCTGAAATTTACCCGTGTAATAAGTTCCAAAGTCTATTGTAAATGAACAGGGTAAAACAAAATTGAGATTTTTCTACATAATACTCCATTTGGTATAGAGCAGTACAAAAGTCAACAGAGCTGTGGCGCTACAGGACATATAACTAAAAATTTCTCTATTTACTATTTTTATATATATATATTTTTTTTTCACATTTTTCCTTTTTTTTTTTTTTTTTTTTTTTTTAGCTATCCAGAGGCCACACATCACCTACCCAACTATTCAAAGTCATAACAACCCTGCCCCTAAACATTATTTACTGCCAGTCATTAAGCTGTGAAGACTTCCATTAACCACATCCTCCGAAATTTACCATACAAAATATTGCCTGACGATACAAGAGCATTCAATATAACATAATTTTGAAAATTTATTTACAATTTATGTACACATACACGGAAATTTTGAAAACCGAACACTAACATACTCACACAAAACGTAATTAATTTCAAGAACATACCTTATATACTAGTAATAGACGTATCCCAACGTAAAACGTAATGATAAACATTACTAAATCCATTGTTTGGCACGCGCATAACAGACACAAACTATCGCTTCAAATATCTAAACGCATAAAACCCGTTTTATCACCCTTCCCGTATTTAAAACATTCCCAAAGATACCGAAATAAGGAGAATACTCATTGACAACAAATTAAAACTACCGAAATCATCTCCAATTATATCGCGAACAGTAATTTCTTCCAGAAGCACGCAAGAATCTCGCTGCGTTTCGATTATTACTCGGAATAATATACCTCCGCGAACGCTTAATCGGCAATACGTTATCCCTTTCTCTTGTCTGCACTTGTACACTTGCAGAATTCCCACTCGTATCGAACGCTTCTCTTTCACCCAAAACGACTGATTGAGCTGAATCGAATTTCCCGACAGAATCGATCGGTGCGGGAGAGCTGTCAGCGGTAGTCGCGTCTTGTTTACAAGTTGCAGGAGGAAACTCCATCCGCGATTTCTGCTTCGTGAGACGATCAACGTGGACAATTTGAGTTTTTGTCAGTTTGGATTCGAGGGCTATCTTAAAATTAACCTCACCGATTTTCTCTAACACGAGATAGGGACCCACATTCGGTTTTACTAGTTTCTTACTTCTCCCTGGTTTTACTACAGGCGAAAATAACCATACTGAATCACCCACTGAAATGCATTTGTTGACCGCCGTTTTGTTTCTTAACTTCTCTTGTTTTTCTGAAACCTCTACCAACCTATTGTACACACTTGAGTAGATTTTCTGCATTGCAGGAATCAATAACTCACAAAAAGATGGGGCGTCTACATATTTACTCTCAAGTCGTGACTCAAAAATTGAGTATGGGAGCACTAAATTCCTACCATAGACTACAGCCGCCGGTGTTAATTTTGTTGAATCGTGAACCGAGGTATGCATGGCAAGAGTGCAAATTTTAACTTTATATCCCAATCAAGTTGATTTTCATCAACCAAATGCGAAAGGGCGTTAATTAACGTGCGATGTGCTCTCTCTAATTTCCCATTCGATTCGGGGTGATATGGCGAGGTTCGATTATGCTTTACGCCAAAACGAGCATACACAGATTCCATAGCATCTGACAAGAAATTTTTCCCACGATCAGTGATTATTTTTTTACTACACCCATGTCGTGATATGAAATCTGCCAAAGTATCTGCAACTGTCTCTGATACAATGGATTGAACAGGGTATGCTTCAATCCACTTGCTAAATGCATCTATATAGGTGATGATGAATCGGTTGCCTGACATGGTTGGCGTCATGGGACCCACACAGTCACAGTGAACCACTGAAAATGGACTAGAAGGGGTAGGCATCCTTTGCAAAGGTGCTAAGTGCTTTGACTTGTGAGCCCTTCTCTGCTGGCAGCTGATGCAAGATTCTACTAAATTTTTTACATGAGGCGTCATCCCTGGCCAGTAAAAATGCTCCCTGATTCTTTCTATAGTTTTGTAGTAACCCTGATGACATCCTGCCAGAGAATCATGAGTCATCTTGAAAATTTCTGGAACCACCTCCAAAGGTACAACAACTTTTCTCCCACTGTTTATCACCATGGAGTCCCTCGTATCCTTACACACTAAGAGGTCTCCCTCCAAATAAAATTTTAGATAATTTGGAGAAATATTCATACCCTTTTCCAGCCTTTCTACAATTTCCGCACATTTTCTGTCAGTTTTCTGTGCTGTACCAATAATTTTGATTAAATCATTATAAGGTTCACAAATATATACAAGATTATTATTACTATTTACATTTTGCACACAATTAACACTATTTACACTATACACATATCTCGACAAGAAATCTGCCACACTATTGAATTTTCCTTTGATATATTGAACTTTGAAACTAAAATCAGATAGTGTGCAGATCCACCTAGCAATTCTGGATGTAGGATCCCTAATTTTCAACACAAAAGTGAGATGGGCATGATCGGTATAAATTGTAAAATGGGTATTAGCTAAATAGCACTTAAAGTGAGCTGTAGCCCAAACCAATGCCAAAAGTTCCCTCTCTGTTGTTGAATATCTAGTTTCTGCATCTTTGAGTTTCTTACTCGCAAAAGCAACCGGATGGAGTAAGTTATCTGTCCCTAGTTGCATAAGTACTGCCCCAAGCGCTTCGCCACTGGCGTCCGTGTATAACTGGAATTCTTTTGAGAAATCAGGCAAGATAACACACGGTTTGGAACTCAAAGCTTCTTTTAAGTCCTCAAACTCAGCCTGGGCCTTAGGCGTCCATCTGAAGATGCCATTTTCTTTCGTTAAATTGGTTAAATTAACTGCTCTCTTACTAAAATCAGGTATAAATCTTTTATTATACGTTAATGTGCCCAAAAAACTTCTAACTGCCTTACGGTTGTGAGGAATATTGAAATTTTTTATAACCTCGATATTCTTGTTTATGGGGGCAACTTGATTACGACAAATTTCATATCCTAAATATTGTATCTTATCTGTGAGAATTTTACACTTACTAGGCTTAAGTCTTAAGTTATGTTCACGTAGTCTGTCGAAGACTGTTTGTAATTTTGCAAGATGTGACTCTATGTCATTTGAGGAAATAATAATGTCATCGACATATACTAGAATTCCCAAGTTTGCTAAATCCCCAAAAATGAAATTCATCAGTCTTTGAAATGCACTGCTGGAAGTGGCTAAACCAAAAGCATTTCTATTGAACTGATGTAAACCGCGATGAGTAATGATAGCAGTTTTATGGCGATCCTCAGGTCGAATTATCTGCTGGAAAAATCCACTGGTCAAATCCAATGTTGAAAAAAAAACTGAGCCTGCCAAAGAGTCAATTGAATCCGTGATATTTGGAAGAGGGTAATTATCTTTAATTAAGTTCTTGTTTAATTTTCTATAATCAACAGCTAACCGATACTGACCATCTGCTTTTCGTACCAGTATGACCGGCGATGAAAATTCTGACATAGATGGTGAAATGATGTTCGCCTCAAGTAATGCATCTAACTGATTGTTTAATTCCTCTCTCAAATTTATCGGTACTCGATATGCCTTTGATTTGACTGGTGTATCATCTTTAAGGTTTATTACATGCGGAATAGTATTACACCCCGGCAAGTCACGCACTGAAGCCGCAAAAACATCTTTATTTTTCTCTAAAAATTCCCTAACTATTTTCTTACTATTCTCATCCAAGTGATCTAAATTAATATCCGCATCCCAAGTCAAATCTGCATGATCAAAACTCACATCAGAGCTATCATTCACTACATTGCCACAAAAGTTGAATTTTTGAACTTCCTTTTCACAAAAATTTAATTTCGCCATAGTCATATTTTTATTTAATGCTAATTCCTCCTCACTAAAATTAATCACAGACACAAACATACCATGTTCCGCAGAACAAATAGTTCTCGAAACTAACATTTTGTCCATCAATTTGTATCTGCAGGGTTCTAACACAAAATCACAATTAAAATTAGTTAAATTCTTTCTGCATTTAAGTTCAATTAGTTGTTTAGAAAATGGGGGAATGTTTACTTTGTTTTTTGTATATGCATAAATATCAGTATTTGTATTACCCTGTGAAGTGTCATTATTTTTATGTATTAAATTTTTGGTCATTGGTCTCTTCCTGTGTATTTTGTAATTGATTAGGGGGAATAGGCTGAGGGGATACAGTATTTTGTTTGTTTATGTCATCAACATTAAGTACTAAGTTATGATTAGAGGTCTCCTCCTGTATATCTGGTATTTGGGTAGTCAGAACCGGCTGAGGGGAATCAACGATTTGTTTGTTTACATCTGGGCTGATCTGATTTCTCAATTTTATAGTATTATCCGCACAAAAAATCACTGCATTGTTTTTATTCAAAAATGGCATACCTAAAATTCCATTAAAACTTTTCATAAATTACCCAGGAATAATATAAAAGGTATCTGAAAATTATTCATTTAGGATTTTAAAGTTAATTTTTGCTGATTTATGTAAAGTAGTGGTGTCTCCACTAGCAGTCAGTATTGGAATTTTAACATTGGTAATATCAGTACTTGTTAAACTCTCTAGCATGTTATCAGAAATTAAATTGATGGATGAACCCGTGTCCGCTAACAATTTTAAAGATGTCCCATTTAAAGTCGCTGAGATAAAAGGTAATTCGGCATTACACCCTGGGAACATGGAAAACACAAAATTCTGACAGTCTTCCGGCCTAGTTTGAGTCGATTCTGTCAAATAACGCTCAGGCCCTATACATTTAAAGTACTATCTCTCGTTTCATTTGCATTATTGTAGTTATTCGCATCCCCTGGCTGTGGTCTGCTATCCTCTTGATTGTTCCTCATATTTCTGTTGTCATTCCGTTCTTATTCTGTTGTGTCTTATTGTCCGTTCTTATTCCGTTCCATTATTCTGTTGTGTTCTTAAAACTGCCTCGACCATTACCCCGAAAGCTGCTATTCTCTCTTCTAAAATCATTCGATCCTCCCCTGTAGTTCTGAGAACCACCTCTACCATTCGCATAACCCCTGTTATCCCTCCTGTTGCCTCTTTGATTTGTACGACTAAAGCAATCCCTGGCATAGTGACCTGGTCGATTGCACCGAAAGCAGAGATTTTCTTTCTTATTCGCTGTTTCTGCGGTTTTCATTGTTACAAGGCTTTCTACCTGCTTAGCTAACATATTTACTTGTTCCTTAAGCTGTTCAATATCATTTTGTCCTCTCTCATCCCTATGTGAAGCCGCACAGACCACATGAGTGGTTGCCTGCTCATAAGCAGATGTCGATGGTAAAGTTAAAAGCGCATTTGAAACTGGTTCCACCCTAACTGCTTCCCACGATTTTTCTTCCAGTAATGCGAATTTTAAAATTTCGTCCGGATTTTTTGGATCTTTCGCTATTACTCCTTTCTTTATTTCCGGTGTTAAATTGTTTAAGAGCATTGACTTCAACATTTCCGTCCTTGTCTTATTGATCAAGGCTTCATCTCCCCCGTCAACAACTAACGCAGATAGAGATAATTGCTTCGCCCTGTCAAAGAATTCTTGTACCGACATTCCCTGATTTTGCTTAAAGTTAATGAATTTTTGTAGTGCCACTGCTGGCGAGTCCTTTCTACAGTATCTGTGTTGTAAAATATCTGTAAGATCTTTAAATGTTTTTGCCTCCTTTTCGTAGGTTCTCAATAACTGAGCAGCAGGACCGATTACTCTAGTAAACAAAACAAAGACCTTTTCTTTCTCCTCCCACTCATATATACTTGATAATCTGTCGAAGGAAGTTTTGAAATCTCCATAAGAAATAGAGCCAACATCCCCAGTGAATGTCGGAATTAGACCTATGTGGTCTACTAACGCCGTCTTTCTTTGAAGGCCCGCCATTGCCTTTTCTGCCTCTGTTAAAGCCATGATTTCGAAAGTTTGATTATGAAAATAGCACTAAAATCCCAATCAATTATAAGTTAAAGTCACTGACTGGACTGCCTGTCTCCTGTATTGACTGTGTAATAATTCTCCCTAGTAATATAAAGTTTTAATACCATAAATAATAGAACATTGAAAGGGGAACCTGAAGAGTCTGCTAACTAAATGCTTCCTAAAAGACCTCAGAACTAAAATTCACATTATATGGGGTAGATAAAAATAGCCATCACAACACCGTTGACCCTTACAATATAATATTTTCACTAAAATAAATCATGTATTTTACACAAAACATACAGAAGTCACAAAAGCATATGTCTGTGTATATATGTCTGCAGACTACTGCTCTCTACTACTTATATTTCCAAAAAATCATACTAACAAAATTTTTTTTTTTTTTTGTAAATATTAAACCAAAGCATATGACAAATTTAACCGAAAGCCAATGAAAGTTATCAAAATCCAATATATCGTGTTTAAAACCTTAGCCACATCAGACATATAATGCACAACCACATATTTTAAATACATATACAGATATATCTAAACTTCTATAATTTGAATAGAGACTTTATTTGTTTAATTTAATTTAATTAATTTATTTATTTTTAAATCAATTGTTTCAAAAGTGCAGCATTTTAATTTTTTATAGCAATAACACAGATCTCTTTTTGTCACGGTACCAATTGTTAGATGTGTTTTTTTTTTTATTATATTATTTCTCTTAATTTAATTTTAATAGTTACTAATTACTTTTCTTTAAATTTTCCTCCAATTTAGCAGTAGCCTTCACATGCATGAATATGTCAGTATACTTAATATCCTCTAATAGTAGATTGAGATTTCAATCTATTGTGTCCTTTTGTGATAATCAACCGAGAATCCACAAGTAACATTAAGATGACAGGTGCGATCAAGATTTTAAATTTTGAATCAAACCACCTGAAATTAAGGTGAAGAGAATAATTTAGTGGTGGCTAAAGACAGCACCTGATCACAAGAAGAGCAAATCACAAAAGCACACTCTGTTTCACGGAAAGCATGAAACATCCAAAATTTTTCATAAGTGCTACTGAAGTCTTAAACATGAGTACAAAAGGAATTTTGCGTTGTGAAAATTAAAGTATAATATTAAGTTAAATTATCTCATTATCTGACAGTTTTGCGTAAATAAATGTAAATTGCAGAAGCCATGAAAGTATGCAGTAAACTAGCAATGTTCCTCACACTGAGTGTATCTTATAGTATAAAATAATACTCTTCAAAGTTTGATCTTGACTCTCAAAATAGGGGGAACTACCCCTCCTTAAAAATCTTGTGAACTAACAGAACGCTTCAATTACATAAATTAGTCTAGAGACAAAAATCAAGCACTTATATGAACAAAGTGACAAAATTTATTCAAGAAAAGAGAAAGTATATTTTTTAGTCTCATCAATTCTTATAAGATCAACTATACAATTTAGAGGGTAAACCACAATGATTATTACTTGACAACAAAATCGTCGATCATAGAATTAGATCATAAACACAAGAAGCCATGAGCTTATACCAGAGCACCATCACTAATGTGCTCATATTTTCTAGACAAGTATATTTTGAATGGAGATAAGAGCCATAATATTCAAATAAAACCTACGTAAACACACAATTACATAAATAACATTATCACCTTAATGAACAAGATGTTTTCTTAACAACATTTAATACAACAATTAATATATATATAATTTTTTTTTTTATATTAGCACTCACCAGCCAGTCTTGATAGGTGTTCGCCGTTTATCGGCTGGGCACAGCGTTCATATTATCAGTCTATTACCGAGGCATCTAGCCGCCTGTCTCCGTCAAATTTTAGTGTAGCGCTCTCCGTGCCAGTATTTGCCAGGATTCTCTCCGCTGAGGACCAGGTCTAGGGACCCCTTCCTGACGTCTCTCCCGTTGCCTTTCCGTCAGTCATCAAAGTTATCCCGCATCGGAACACTCACATCTCCCCTGACATGCCGCGTATAACTCGGACGAAGACCACCGAATACATGAAGTCTGTTGCCGCTTGGGTTGAATATTCTGCGGCACGTTACGCTAAATACCGCAGTCGCCGTAATTTGCGAGACTTTTCAAGGGACGAGGGCCCACCGCATTCATCTACCGGTGCTCATGCATAACTCCTGCCGCCAGAAACTTTCATATTGCCGTACCAGCCCCGTTTTCTTAAAATCAGCCGCATTGCCTGTGCTGTCTACTTCATTATTCTCGTTCTCTGTCAAAAGTCACCTTTTCATCTTCGTCTCAAACCTCCTAACTGACATAAACACCAGCCCCGTTAAATCTCTTCCATCTGCCTAACCAATGAGCCTTCCGTGTCTTCCACCCTTCTTTGCATACACTTAACTGAGAGTGCCCTATTGGTCAAGGGTGCACACAGGGTCAAAGTTGTTGCTAGGGTCCACCCCGAAGAACCACGTGGTAAAACAACCCTGTAGGTCCCTGTTTCATGGAAAAATCTTGTTGAATTTATGATGACAGCTCCTACCCATTACTGAAGCAATAACATGCAGTTAGATGCACTTTTAAATACACACGAACAACAAACCTTATTTTTATGAGTTTTAGAGAAACAGGCGATTGTTACTTGAAACGTTTTTGCAATAAAATCTCCCACTCCTGTTGTAAAAGAAAAATATCTACTGTGTGGTCCTTTAAGAGCCACACTCTCTCCCATGAGAACATCTTGTTTACCAGTAACATTTTACGAGGAGGGGATGAAATCATCGACCACCACCCGTAGCATCTAAAACGAATACAATTTTGAGAGAAGGAAAAATTTTGCTCCCTATACAAATTGTGGACTAAACTTTACACAATGTTTTATTTATATACTTATTTAAATTTTATTTATTTATTTATTACATTTTATTTATTTATTTATATAATTTTTACAAAACGGGGGGAGGGGGGGATTAGAAGAAAACTGAAAAAGTACATTTAAAACTATAAAACAGTTAAAACTCAACTGTCATAACAGTATAATGAAAAATATGGCCAACTAGATGGAATTATACGATCTAACTGTGATGTTTTTGTAAAAAAACATGGTAGAATAGTGGAGATATGTGGGTCATTTTCAAAGACACATACATTCTCAATGCTAAATTTTTTGGGGGGAAAAATTACAAATTAAGGGTTTAAAAAAGTTTTTGTATTGTTTTGGACTTATCTTGCCAGTATTTTCACAGATAGCAAGAAATATTTTATTAAAATTGCATTTTTATATTACGTAGATGCAATGTTTGTAACCAGAATGTCTACATATGGGTGCAAGAAATCCATCCAAGATAAGACTGAAAATGTTTCAGAGTATTAGGTATAAGCCAATGGAGATGGGCTAGAAGAATTTTATTAGCTTGCTTTATGGCTAAAAATGAATCTTTTACAATAAAAAAGCATGATTAAAAGTTTTTGTTAGTAAAATTATTATTATTTCAATATATATAATATAATTTATTATCAATGTAAAATATTTCCAGGACTGAAGGTCTGGCACCCATGTGTCTACAAAAAAGATGTCCTGTCCACAGACCTGACTATTTTTTTTAATGTGTGTAAATTATTTGAAACATACAAAAAAATGAAAGTGAATGTTTTTTTATTTGCTTTGGGTAATCAACTGTCAACTGTGGCAACTCATCTGTCACTAGCTACTTTTCATTATTGTAGCAAGCATTCATTGTGGAGATAGATTTAAAAAAAAAAAAAGAAAACACTAAATTGAGCTACAGTTTTCAAACAAATTTCCCCCAAAAGTACACCCCCTACTCCCATATTCGATGATGTCAAAATTGAAATTATGCTATGTCTAGAAGGGATATAAGAAGAATAAAAGCAAAAGCCATAGCACAGTTGCCACTATCGTTATACATTTCTAAAAATAACATCCAAAAGCAAGCTCTATATACTTTTTTCTTCTTTTGGAAATGACAGAAAAGTTCATTAATGAAAGAAATAAGACTTTGTTGCTAAGATAAAATTTATTATACAATATTTGAATAGCATAAATACAAACCTGATAAGATGAATGTTAACTGATGGATCTAGAAGATATTTCTTTGACCCCATTTCTTTGGATAAAAGTAACAACAAGTTTTGCATCTTCTTCGCAAATTCAGAATCCCGCGTGTTACTAAGGACAAAATTAAGCCTCTTGACACTTCTAAAAAGAGCGTCTTTGTTGGAATATATGTGTGGTTTCGATAAGAAGTCCTTCAATGCGTCATGGCTCTCTAATCATTAAAACAAACAAAAATAAATAAATAACTACAATTTTAATAAAAAATTTTGAAAAAGTAAAACAGGAAAATTATAATTTAAAAATGCATATAATATATCAACTTATAGGAAAAATTAATTTTTTTCATCAGACTGTTTTAATTTAATACAGAACTATGCAAATTTATTCTAGATAGAAATGTAAATCTATATATGTATTACGCTATCGTACGTGGCACAGAAATCGCGATTATGTGTTAGTTGTTTAATGGCAATGCCCGAATGAAACTCATTTTATTGGATATTGTGTAAAAGTCCTTTGGCAGGATTTAGACTGAGGTAAATTCTTCTTAGATTCAGACATTTAGGAATATAAAATTTAACCACAGATTTAGTTTAAATAAATTAAATTTTCAACATATTTATAGATAGCTATAAAAATAACGATTATACTATAATGACTTCTATCACTTTCATTCAGAATAAAAGAATTTGTTGAGGAGATTCAAGCCACAGGTTCATTTGGAAATCTCTGTTTGGGCATGTGGTGCCATCAATCTGACATTTTTTTAAAATACATGTTAAAAATAAGGAATCCGTTTTCAATAGCAAATTTTCGATAGCGGTCTAATATAGCAAATTTATCCCTCCACAATTTTTGAATTTTTAATGAGTGAAACATGCAATTTCTGCCAAAACTTTTCTTACAGAAATTGCAATTATTTGTTAATTGTTTAATGGCAATAATAAATTTTATAAAATGCATCACATTAGCATTTCACAAATCTTAATTTGCCATATATCATGCCTCGATCTTATACCGATATGTCATTTAGGTTCAACTGTAAGAACTTCCCTGACCTTCTCATTCTTTAAAAGTAAGTGTAATAATTTTCTCTGACCATTACATTTTTTAAACATAACTGTTACACTTTTGAAATTTTAGCTCTTATTTAATTTTTTGTGTATTTTTCAATGACAGTCTGTCCGGGCAACACCGGGCGAGTCAGCTAGTAAAGTAAAATTTAAATAACTGGAGAACATAACTTTTTTGAAAAATATAATTGTGAAAATAAATAAATTCAAAATTCTACTGTGTATGTAGCATAAAAAAGCATTTATAAAAAATAATAATAATTACTATTACAATTATAAACAGTCATAATAAAGAATAGTCTATATCAGAGTTGGTGAACATTTTCACATCCGTGTGCGAAATGTTTCCAAAAAATGTTTTACATAACCATAGCATACCACCATCATCCTTTAAAAGATAAACAATAATAAATCAAAGTTACTTGAAATTTTGTTCTTAGGATTAAAATTATATTAGAAACATACATATAGGAGTTACACTTTAAAATGTAATTAAGAAAATTAATGAGATTTCTGTAGTTACATCTTGAATGCTAAATAGTTGATATCAGGTTCATACTTAGTTACTTTGACCAAAATGCAACCTAAATTGGGAACGGCTCACAACCAGTTTCTACTTAAGTTTTTCATATTATTCATTTTTGAAAATAATAATTCACAGGCATAGGTAGAGGAAGAATTTATCAAAATGACAAACATCTTTAAACAGCTCTACGTGTCTGCAATTAAATTTTAAGTTACCATAATTTTATCATCAGTTTGTTTATGCCTGATAATCTTTCTTTTTTAATAGTCTTAAAATTTTCTTTTGATTTAATAAATTTTTAGCATATGTTGAGCTAGATTGGAAATAACTAAGTTGCTCTTCAATTTCCATTCAATGAAATTGAAACAAGCTCAGCTAGTCTAAATTTGTGTATTTTGTGTAATTTCACTGCATTTTGGTTTAGAACCTGAATCAATATCATGCCGGAAATATTCTGTAGAGTGCCACTCTTGGCACAAGTGCCATAGGTTCATCATCCCTGGTCTATATATTCATTAATTTTAAGTTTATTTATTTACTTTTTAAAGAATAAGAAGCAAGAAATATAGAAAAACTATTTTATCTTATTTCTCCATATTTCACTTAAATATATATATATTTCCAAGAAGTAAATGGAGAAACTGTTGAAATATTAAAAACACTGATTTACTCTCGCCCAACTGTATGTTTCAGATTTTCCTTCTTTCCATTGGTGCAGGAAAACCAATATCAAGTTTATCATTAGCAGCTAACAATAAAAATCCATTTTAAGAGAAGCTTTGCTTTAAAATCATTAATACTTACATGTTTTTTTATTGTAGTAGACATTAGTTTTTGACTTCTTCCTGTAGGAAAAATTTTGAGATAGTCCCCTCCCCTTTTGAAAAAAATGCAATACTACATTTACTATTATCTATGTCTTTTTCTGAAATTTATTTTTATATGGGACCTCTTTTATGAGCAGGGCTTTACAAATTTGATAAAATCTGGTAGCCAGCAAATAATTCTAGTTGCCAGTAAAAAGTATTTACCACCCTCCCTCCCCTGTCATTGATTATCAAAAAGTTGTTATGAATTAATTGAGAAAAAATAATAACAACCACAGTTTAGAAAGATTAGTTACATAGTTTAAATAGTACATAATTTAAGAAGATAATAAAAACTAATTTTTTTAAAGAAACTTATCCAAATTATATATCTCTGAAAAAGAAAGAATGAAATACTGTGAAGCCTGAATTAACCGGCATGTTCAGAAAATGCTGATTTCCAAATGTTTCAAATGTCTGGATAGTTGAGTGCTACAAATTCTATATCTGATGAGGGGTGCATCGATGAAATAGTGAAGTAGGGAAACAACTTTTTGCCTATTTTCAGTCAGCCAAATAATTCTGATTTTATTATTTTAAAATTTGCATTTTATGAACTTATTTTTGCCAAAAAGTTAAAAATATTTTTTGTTTTTTTCTCAATATTAATGGGGAGGGGCAGGGGGGCATTTCTTTGGTCAATTTTAAGAAAGAATGAAATACTGGGCAGGCTGAATTAACCGGCATGTTCGGAAAATGCTGATTTCCGAATGCTTCAAATGTCTGGATAGTTGAGTGCTACAAATTCTATATCTGATGAGGGGGGGGGGGGGGCATCGATATAATATTAAAGCAGGGAAACAACTTTTTTGCCTATTTTCAGTCAGCCAAATAATTCTGATTTTATTATTATAAAATTTGCATTTTATGAACTTCTTTTTGCCAGAAAGCTGAAAATATTTTTTGTTTATTTCTCAATATTGGAAGGGAGGAGGGAGGGGGCATTTCTTTGGTCAATTTTTGTACAAAAAAAAGCACGTCAGTTTAAATAACTTGGTTGCCAATGGCGACCTGGCAATCGTATTTATAAAGCCTTGACTATGAGACATACAAATATAAATGTGTCTGTATCATTATCACTACTATAGTGAGAAAATTTTGTTGCATTTTCCCAATCTTATGAAAGATTGGCCTTTAAATCATTTGTCATTTCTTGTTTTTTGAAAGGTTGGGCAGGCCTGGTCCATGGGATCTGTTTAGCTTTATATACAGTACAGAACCATTTATCCAGAATGGCTGGGGCCAGATATATTCTGGATAACTGATAAAGCAAAATCCATTTTATCCAATTTCTAGAATATATGCAACTGTAGCATTGTTTCTGACTTCCAATTAATTATTAGATTACTCTGTTTAAGAATCAGATCCAAACAAGATTTATGAATGTTTGAAATAAGGCAGTTTATGGGAATAACTTGGAAACAAAAATTCCCTCTGCATAAAAATCAAAATGTCCAACATCTAATTAAATATGCTTCCGTTTCAAATCTTAGATGTTGGCATTAAGTTATACTATACTGAAATTTCAGGATAAGGTAGAGTATAAGAAAAATTAAATAAGTTGATTCACCAGTAACCAGTACCGGAGTGAATCAGATACCTAAAATAATTTAGTAAAATAAATACATCTATTTTATCCCAAAACCTCACTATATGGCCAGAAGTACAGTGTGTACATTGCTCAAGAATTAAATTTAAAATCATTTGAAATTTTCTAATTGATTCTTTAAAATATGAATTAATATATTATTTTGCTTATCAAGTTTAAACTACACTCTTCAAAATTGAAAAAATTAAATAAAAACTCACCAGAGTGAAGTGTTGAATGACACATAAACAATGTTGAATTTAAAATATATTTTTTATTTTATTAACATATATTTATGAGTGATGATTGGAGCTCCAGAAATAATTACAATCATGATTAATGAAGGAAAATCCAACTTATAATGTACAACTTCAAATTAATAAATGTAATTGAGATAAAATATATTTTACTTTGTGACTATGAAAGCGTATATTTCAGCTCAGTAACTTATGCTTCTTTTATACAAAATTACTATACTTTATAGTTCAAAAATTAGTCATTAAATTATCTGGAATGCTTTGATGAAGAATATTTCGAATTTAAAAGAATGCAACAACAGTAGGAAAAAAAGTCTATTAAAGTAATCGGCAGTATGAATAAGATGTCTTAGAAATATTTGTAGATACAACAAAACTGTTAAATATGGTGAACAAAAATAGTTATTTGTAGATATGACAAGATTGTTAAATAGGGAGAACGAGGATAGATACAATGAATAATAAGATGATTTTAATTTGTAGACCAACGGAGAATAATGTTTACTGATAAAGACTTGTATCATCCCAATATGCAATGATGAAAGCCTTTATAATATAACGTAGGCAGCTAGCCGGGAACTCAAACCAGCGATCTTGTCAATCATGCGTTGAACCAATGGCAAAAAAACATAGATCTTTCAAAAAAATGAAGATTAATCTGAAATACTTGAACAAGGAGACAAATTGTTTTGTTAACCAGGCTCTCCATGAAGTTTTATCAACAGACTTCACCGCAAATCCATAATCACTATCCAGTTAATTATTTAAAGAAAAATTGAAATATTAAAAAAAAATGGCTAGAGAAAATCTTGGGCACCTTCAGCCAAATTTGCCAGTAAATTCCGCATCCGCGAGCATTCCGGCTTGGGAGCACTTATTTTTAACACCTTTCTTACTCGATAGATCTAAACCAACTCTCCTCAATTCAAAAACACAACGAACATTTCGATTTCCGAGCGCTTATAAAACATTCAATCAGTGAGCTGCAAACTTGTCTCTACGTCATAAAACGCAGCGATACTAAGGCAGATGAAGAAGCCAGTTTCCAAAAAATCCTTAGCAAAAGCATGCTTGCGGTTGAAAAGTCAACTTTCACTGCCATTAAAACCTTATTGTAACCCGCAAGTAATGAAAAAGAACATTCGAATCTGACCTTGACAGCGCGAAAACCAACCTTGAATGCCTCATGTCAATGACCCGCAGCAAAAAGCCTGCTATAAGAGAAAAGATGTTGTATTTTTTAGAAGGAGAAGCGAAGTTGGATGAATCTGCCATAATGGCATCCAAACACAATCTCAATGTTTATGAAACAGAGACTGAAGAAAAATAAACAAAAAATACATAACTCTAAAAGTTACGATCAAAATGTGTTTAAATTTTAAGTATGTACATAAAATAAATATATCATTCCATTAGAAATTTTTTAAGAAAGAAATTATTAAATTTAAAAGATTTGAGAAAAAGTATTTTTGTACTTATAAAATTAACGGAACATTGTGATTTTCTTAACTAACTTTTGAGCAAATTAAAAGAAAAAAATACTTACGTTCTGATGTGATTAAAATAGAGATTAACCATTTTTAATTTAATGATTGAAAAGGAAATGAACTGTATTATCAAGATGTTAATTTTAATAAGAGAATTTTAAGATTAAAGTTTAGAAAAAAGTAAGTTAGATTATTTCTAGAAGTAATGTTTATTGAAAATCAAGAAAAAGCTAAATTTGGAATATTAATTTAAAACAAAAATAATTTGGAATATTAATTTAAAATGGAAAGAATTTAACATTTAATTTAACTAGCAATAAAAGTTATAATTTAAAAGTAAATGTTTGATTTAAAAGTATTTATTGACTCAGCATTATTTATTTATGTAAATAATTTTAAGAACTGTTTTAAATAAATGAATAAATTAAAGTTAAATATTTTAAAAGATTTGTAAATATTTTAAATCATAACATATACCATGCATGTGGTAAGGTTTCAAGCAATGCACATATCAAAGTGGCACTGTAAGGCACTTTTTTCTGGAAAGATATTAAAATCTGTCAATTGGAAATAGCATTCAAGATAACTGGTTTTCTGGATAAATGGTTCCATACTGTATATCTATACAGGATGATTCAAAACTAGAGGAACAAACTTCTAGGAGGGTTGGGGTACACCTAGACGACTCGAAATCACATAGCAATGCAGGGTTGGAAATGTAATCCTAACAAGATAGGGGAGAACGGGTTGTTAGGGGCTGAATCATTGTGATGAAAAACCGACATTTAAAGACCATAAGCTTAAAATAAGTCATGACTTTAAAGATAATGAAGTTGCCTGAAGTTTTGCAACATGGGCACTACATGGAACCTCGGATACTTTGAAATATGCCAGGCATCCATTGGACATTCGTGGTAGAAATGAAGATGTGCCATTTCAAAATGCCCCTACTACCTCTGATAAGCTGAAGGATAAAACTAGTGGGTAAGAACCAGGCACATATTCAGAAAACTTCATTATCAGGAAAGTCACGACTTATCTTAAGCTTATAGTCTTTAAATGTCAATTTTCTATCACGATGATTCAGCCCTTAACACCCCCTAACTCAATAGGATTGCATTTCTGACAATTGCTATGTGATTCTGAGTCATCTAGATGTACCCCACCCCTCCTAGAAGTTTGTTCTTCCAGTTTTGAATCACCCTGCATATAGCAGGGTTCTGTGTAGACTGTTTTCATGAAAATTGTGAATGTTTTTTTTTTTTTTGTTTTTTTTTATTTGTGAAAAATCAAATAATAATTTTGAGAATCTGAAATTACTGTTACATCCAGGTTCCTGTTTAGACAATTGAATTTTAACAAGCTATTGTTTTAATGAACAAATATATATAAATGCATTAAATTTAGATATATAAATTTACTTATATTTATAGCTAGATAATAGATTCTTTTGGGATTCCAGCTATTTTGAGACAGGTCAGATTTCCTTTTAAGATGATTAAATTTGTGAAGAATTCATTTTTGATATGAAAAAGTTCTGCGAAAGGTCCTTTTTAAGAGAAAGAATTTTGTGATTAGAGAAATACATGGGTGATGTCAAAGGTTACATACAAGGCCTCAAAGAATTATCTTAAAGCTGCCCATCAAAAAAATTCAGAACTTGTTCCTCGTGCTTGTCTGGTTTGAGCTGAATGGGGGGATTTAAATTTGAGTGAAAACCGGGTGAATATTGCAAACAGTGTTGACAGAATACTGCATCACTATCATACTTAGAATTCTGTGGTTTAATTATTGCATTTGAAATTCTTAAAATTACTGATACTTAAAATCAAATAAATAAATTTTCATGAAAAAATATATATATATATCTAAATTTTGAATGTCATACATTGAGCAATCTGAAAAATATATATTTGGCCAAACGTTCTTTTAAAATAATAAATATTCATGCTGATATCAACAGTTCTTAAAATCCAGTATAATCATTACTAAACTATACTATATGATAATAAATATCCAGATATACTAATATTTCACAAAAAGTTACAATTACCATCAAGTTTGCCATATTTAATAAGGAGAGCCACATAATCTAAAGCCTTAGGAAGATCTACTTGAAAATCTGGAAAATTGGTTTTTCTAAAAAGATAAAATACATACTTTTAATAACTATTACTAAAATATGTCACTATTTATAAAAACAAAATTTAAGAAATATTAAACAAAATTATTAACATGAATAAAGGATACTGTTAGCTAATTTAAATATACTTATAAAAAAAAAAAAGGATTCAGAAAAACAATTACAGTCGAACCGGTTAAGACGTGTTTCAAGGGATTGCACAAAAGTTGCATATTAAACGTAATTTGTATAATGTTGTAGGAACTGAGCTTATTTACACACCTAATTGCCTAAATGAACTTTACAGCTTTCACATATGTTTACGGTCGAAAATAGTGTCTACTAGCTAATCCGCCCGGCGTTGCCCGGGCCCGAAATATTAATAATCTGTTCTATACGAATATGACTGAAATCTGTAAGGCTATCGAAATCAAGTCGAATGAAGCAAACTTCGTCGTAATCGGGCTGATAAAGCCCAAGATCGGAAAGCGCATCCTGGCGGTCGAAAGTGCAGCTAAAATATTTAAGGCTATAGATATCAAGTCGAATGAGCCTAACCCCGTCGTAATCGGGTCCATAGAACCAGATATAGTCCTATAGTTCCACTTTCCACCGCCAGGGGGCGCAGTCTGTTCTGGAAGAGGCCTTTTCAGAACACTTGACCCAACCAAATTTCTTAGTAGAATTGAAATTTAACTACGGGTAAACATTGCCAAAATAGTGGAAATCGCGAAAGTGGGTTACGTAATCGATCCGTTTCTAAAGGGTTAATGTAGATATTTTTTTTTAACCCAACGGTGTATTTTGAAGAAAATGAACATGTCTATGATCTGGAGTCTACTGTTTGTCCGTACTTGCATTTCCCGAGTCGATGCTGATTTTTAAATCTGGACCAAAAAAAGGAAATTCGTGTGAGTGAGTTTTGGAAAGGATTTTTTTTCGGAGGGTTAAAATTAAATTTTTTCAAAACAGATACCAGATTTTAAAAAACAAAGGGATATAGATTAGGCACGGTATTTTTAGTTTTTCGTATCTTGTTTATAAACACCAATTCGGATTTTTAAAGATAGCAGAAAATAGTAAAAAAAGCGTAATTGACTTACGGTTAAAAACGTTTTTGAAAGGGTTAACATGATTTATTTTTTAAACTAAAGGTTTCTGCCTAAACCCGATAGAACGTAGATGTCTTTAGGGGTGTTTGCTTTTTGTTTGGTTATTTTAGAAAGCCGATGCCAGATTTAATATATAGCAGAAAATCGGAATTCGCAAAAGAGAGTCTTGCGCACGAATTTTTTCTGAAAGGTTAATATTCGTATTTTTCAAAAACAAATACAGATGTCGAAAAAAGAATAAATGTAGATATTGTCTGGTATTTTTAGTTTTTCGTACCTGTCTCTGAATCGCCGATGCAAAATTTTAAAAATTGCCAAAATCGCAAAAATCTCAAAACTGCATACAGAAAATATACTTTTTCGAAGGGTTAATTTTTGTATTTTTTAAAACCAAAGGTGGCTTTGAAAAGGACAAAAACAGTCCTTAATTAGGTGACCTTTGTTTTTCCGTATCTTTTGTATTCCGGTAGATGCAAGGCTCGGAAAACGGGAGAAAATAAAAAACACGAATTCGATGCTTTTTGATTTTTTTTTTAAAAGGGTTAAATGTAAAATTTTTTCAAACCAACCAAATCGTTTGAGACGTAAAAGTATGTTCTTTTAGAATATGTAGACGGTTTTTCCGTATTTTTAGCCGTTTGTCCATGGCGAATTTAGAAATACTTTAAACAAAAACGGAATTTCTTCTGCTTGCTTTCTTCTGTTCCGGAAGATACGGAAATTGGTTTCTGCACATGCGGCAGCTCGCTTCAGAATAATGACTTTTTTATTTGTGATCTTTGATCAGTTTTTAATTGATAACTACTTTAATTTTCAAAATTTTAAAATTCTGAGGCTCAGGTATACCAGGAGAGGCTTTGGACTACCTAAATCTAAATTTACAGACTTCTAGGTGCGCTAAATTTTCCTAGCCATCACCAACAGACACACACACACACACACAGAGCGAAACTTTCTTTTATTAGTATAGATTATGTATATTTAGATTAAAATTTAACCATATTCAAGTTTAATTCATTGTGATTTTGTAAGACCAACTAAAGAAATAACTGAAAAAAAAAAATATGTATTCAAATATGACTTTAGCATGTATGATACAACCAAAAATAAAACAGAAAAAATTATTTTCCTGCTAGCCTTTTTTTTTTTAACTAGGGGGCTCCGCCCCCCCTCCCCTGCTCGCTACGCTCTCTACCCCTTCCCCCCACGTAATCGCTTCATGATACCGATTGGTATCGTGCAGCAATCCTTATTTTCTAGAAGAAAAGAAAAAAAAAGCCAGGAAGATCTACTCAGATTTTCATGGGTCCATTTCCAAATCGTTACTTTTTTTTAATATAGAGCGATACTAAATTTTTGATTTTATGACTATACTCCATATTAACAGAAAATTTGCTAAGACTTGACACACATAATCAGAGACTTACTTCATAAAACTCATGGTACCAGTAACTCAACGGACATGAACAAAACAGGAGAAGGCAGGAATCAGAAAAAAGTAACGCAGAAATAGAATTAAAAAAATAAAAAAAGCTTCCCTTTCTCTTCAGATACATTTAAAAGCAGATAGTACTAGGGAGGCTTTATTTATTAGAGTGTACGAGAGGTAAAATCAAAAACTGACAACATACACTGCACAAAGAGAGAAGAATAAATAACAAAAAGCGACAAAAATTCATCTAGCGAGATACAGAGAATATTAGGATGCGGGACCAAATACGAGTTCCAGTGTTGCTAATTTAGTGAGATTTTCTAATCAAATAGTTACCACTATTTCCAATTAGTAATATTCACTTTTAATTAATCTGTCATTCAGTAACCCAAATATCAGTATTCGGAAAGAGCGGTAGATATCTGAAGAAAAAATCCCACTAAATTAGAACACTGAAGAAGAGAGAAGAAATTCACATCTTAATCTATGAATTTGCATCTTGCATTTTTTTCTCCTTGAAAATGAACGTGTGTGTGTTCGAAAGATCTTGGGAGTAAAGTATGTTATAACATCTTGTACATACGTTTTTATTTTAATTTTAATGCACCTTTTAAGTAATTTTATCTATTTTAACTACAAGGTGAATTTGTCATTCCACTTCAAATTCTTTTGAGTTTTTCTAAATTTACCTCTTAATATAAATTCACATGCTTAGTAATCTCACAAGAATAGTAATGTACAAGATAACTAGATTTTTAAAGAATAATTTTTGCAAAAACACATGCAGAGAAGATTTGATTAACCGTAAATTTTAATTGAAAAGCCCGTTAACAAAATGTCTGCAATAACATTATGCAAGGATGCAAAAATAAAATATATTAACAATGATTTAAGATACAATAGTAAAATCTTTTTGACATTTTTAGTTTAGAGGCAACAACTTAATAATTATTAAAATAGTCTTTTTTGAAAATTGGATGAATGAACTGTTAAAGAAATCGTCATTTCCAATTTTAACGTTTGTAATTAGTATAAAAATTACTGTTGGATTATGCCTTTCAATACAGTTTTCAAATTAATTACAACTATATTAAAATTAACTGCCCACACAATTAATGTGATACTTTTTTTTTCAGTAAAATTTAATCACAGAGACAAAAAAAAAAAAAAAAAAATAAATAAAAAATCTAACTCTTATTTTCTAAAAAACAGTAATGACAGAAAGTAAAAAAATAAAAATACAATAAAAATACATGTCTCAATAAAAAATTCTGGTTTCAAAATAAAAAGAAAAACCCTCTAACTCCATGAATATGTAGAAATATCTCTTTTAAATATTATCCTTATTAAATGTTTGGATTTGTGCTAATCAATTGTTGTTATTTAATTTGAGAAAGTTTTATATAAATATATATATATCAGACGAGATCAGGCCAACATTAAAAAGAACTTCCTCAAATTCAATGGCAACAATGATTACATTTTCATATGATTTAATAAGGAGTAATTAGAAAATATTGCATGCAAATTAGCTTTGAGTCACATAAATGCAAAATCAAATTAAGATTATTTCTTCAACTTAATTAACTAACTTATAGATTTAAAATACTGTTTCATATATTTAAAATTATCAACATAACAATAGGCAAAACATACATAAGTAATATTTGGAACTAAAAATGCAATGCATAGAATACTCTTAAAATTATTTTTATTTAAATCTAATAATAAAGAAAAATTATTAAGGCATTTACAAAATAACCATTACAGCTGCTATTTATCAGTCAACTTTGTTCTTAAGTAAGTCTTATGACAATTAATGACTTAATTGTACAAACTATTGAACTTTTTTTAATTTATGAATGTAGTTTCTTTCATTACTTCCTTATGTTTATTTCAATTATTAAGTGGCAATCTTTTTTTATCTGAAATGTCAATTGTTTTTACATAAATGTGATTTTTCTCTGCTGAAGCAAAATCGATCCGGGAAGAAAGGGGGGGGGGGGGATAATTTGACCAGTCTGGAAAATTTTTTAATTGCATATATCAAAGTTTAATCAACTAGAAGTAACTGGTGAATAGCTATTTTCAGCTTCATACATGAGATATCCCCAGACTTCATACATAGATGTTAAATGTTCTTGTTTGTAAAAGGATAGAAAAACAAAAGAAAACTGCATATTACAAGCACAGATTATATAAAAAAGAAACACCAGAAACTAGAAGACTTAAAACAATACTTACAGTTTATCTAGAGTTTCCTTTGCTTTGTCTATATATGAAGCAATGCAGTAGAGACCAAACAAATTAGAAAGCATTAAAGGTGTGTATTCAAACTTCATTTCGTCAAAAACTGACAACAGCTCTTGTATTCTAACAATATTCTATAAGAATATACATTAATAGAAATTTCTGAATTATTTTACATAACAATTGAATGTACAAGATAACTAAACTAGATTGTGAAAGAATAATATTTGCAAAAACACATGCAGAGAAGGTTAGTAAAATAAATAAAACTATTAAAGAAATAAGTATTTCACCTTTGTTTGAATATGATGAAGTATCCTTTTAGTCAAAAATGATTTGCATGATAGACTTTCAGCCTGCAAATAATTGAGAGAATGAAATAATGTAAACAGAATAATAATTAAAAAAAAAAACAATGCTTTTAAAAAAAATCCCTGACGGCTCGGCTTACAGGCACAGGTAGATTTCAAAGACGCAGACCATGGGGCTCCTGTTTGTCGGGAATAGCGGGAGAAATGACCTTTTTTGCGCAGTTGGAACTGCCTACTTTGAAACCAAACTTGTTTGCAGGCGGAGCCAGCAAGGATTTTTTTTTTTTTTTTTTTTTTTTCTATAAGAGTTGGTCCTTTAAAAAAATGTCCATATGAAAGTTTTAGATAATATTAAGAGGATTTATAATAAATTTAAGCGGATTTGAAATCTTAGGAATTGACGAAGTTATGAATTTTTTTCTTCTAACCCCCCCCCCCCCCCTCTCTTAAGGCAATTTTTAATTATATCAAAAATCTGTCATACAAAAGTTTTTGGCCCTGTTCCTAGAAGTAATAATAACTTTAAACGGATTCAATATGTATCATAATTAAGAAATTATGGGTTTTTTTCTGTTTTCACAAAAAGCCCCCCCCACCCCCACCCCCCTTTGTTCGATTATGCCCATTAACGAACTTGACCGAGATTTTATGCCCCTTGATTTTATGTATGAGTTTCGAAAAGATGCGGGAGTTGGAACCGCCTACTTCAAAAAATAACTTGTTTGCAGGCGGAGCCGGCAGGGATTTTTTTGTTTTTAATTTTTTTTTTGCTATAACGGTTGGTCCTATAAAAAACTTGTCAATATAAAAGTTTTAGATAATATTAAGAGGATTTATAATAAATTTAAGCGGATTTGAAATCTTGGGAATTGACGAAGTGATGAATTTTTTTCTTTGAAAACCCCCCTTCCCTCCCCCCCTTAAGGCAATTTTTAATTATATCAAAAATCTGTCATACATAAGTTTTTGGCCCTGTTCCTAGAAGTAATAATAACTTTAAACGGATTCGATACGTATCATAATTAAGAAATTATGTTTTTTTTCTGTTTTCACAAAAAGCCCCCCACTCCCCTTGGTTCAATTTTTCCCATTAACGAACTTGACCGAGATTTTATGCCCCTTGATTTTATGTATCAGTTTCGAAAAGATGCAGGAGTTGGAACCACCTACTTCGAAAAATAACTTGTTTGCAGGCGGAGCTGGCAGGGATTTTTTTTTTTTTTTTTTTTTTTCTATAACGGTTGGTCCTATAAAAAACTTGTCAATATAAAAGTTTTAGATAATACTAAGGGGATTAATAATAAATTTACGCGGATTTGATTTTTTGTGAATTGACGAAGCTACGATTTTTTTTCTTCTAAAAACCCCCCCTTTTTCCCCCCCTTGGGGCCATTTTTAATTATATCAAAAATCTGTCATACATAAATTTTCGGCCCTTTTCCTAGAAGTAATAATAACTTTAAACGGATTCGATACGTATAATAATAAAGAAATTATGAGGATTTTTCTGTTTTCACAAAAAGCCCCCCCCCGGTTCGATTTTGCCCATTAACGAACTTGACTGAGATTTTATGTATCAGTTTGGAAGAGATTTATGCAGAATTTTTCCAGTTATCGTGGTCAGAAAAAAGTGACATAGATAGATAGATAGATAGATAGATAGATAAAGTTTTGAACTGGGGATGGTTTTGGGTTCTGGGAGTCATGATCGGCGTAGATCTGCAAAAATTTTTCAAAATTTCCAACTAAGGTGAGACTGTAATAGGTAGTATTTCTTACGAAATCTACCTAAAATCTTCAATGTAAACTCTCTAAAAACTTATTTAATTATCTACAAACTATTTAAAAAATTTAAGAAAATTCTCTTTTAATAAAGGTTTGCATATTTTTCTCTATTAAAATGAGAAATCCTTATCATTTGAAATTTAGAAAAATTCAACCTTTATCTAACATCAAAAATTATATACAGTGACAGGGAGGGGAAGGGAAAGGATTTGTCTGCTATTCAGATGTAAAAATATATAAATATGTAGGCAGAGATGGAAAATCAGAAATTTGTTTTTGTAGCAGTTATGTAGCAGGATAAATTGCAGTTCTGTAGCAGTATTTGACAGCTATGTGGCATGGAAAATTTATGTTGTAGCATTAAAATCAAATAATGTTTTCTGTTTTTCCATAAAAATATGGACCTCTTATAAGATATTATCAAAATTGGCCTTTTTAACTGAATTTTAGGACACCACAGTCCTCGAAAGATTTTTATGACTCAAAAATAGCTTATAACTCAAGATGCGATACATTTATCAAAAAATGCTATTCAATTCCAAATTATTTCAGTAGTCGTGCTTTACCAATTTCATGGTTTTACGTCTAAAAAACATTTGTGAATTTTAGCATTGTTGTGTGCGTAAAAATATTTTCTTTGAGAACAGCCTTAATGCTGAAAATCTTTTGCAATAATGCCTTTTTTTTTTAATAGATGGTACAAGAGTTATATTTTTGAGTAACCATGCTCTTTGGATTAAGGTATGTAATAAACATAGTAGAAATAGATAAAATACTTATTAAAATTACAAAAAAGGTGCATAAAATTTATTTAAAACCATATGCAAAAGATGTTGTACATACTACTTTAATCCAGAGATCTTTAGATCATGAATGTAATCCTTTTCAAGGGGGGGATATGTTAGCATATCCCCTTGAAAATGATCATGAAAAAAGAACGAAAAAACATATCAGTAAATAATCTCAACGATTACAGTGTGAAAACCTTACACGGGTTCACTGGTAATATTATCATTATAGTTAATTAGGAAGATTTAGCATTATTAATTTCAACATACAGCTTATTTTTCAAATTGTTAATTAGAAAAGAAGTTTAAGCACTAAGAATCAACATGACAAAAATGCATAAAAAGCATAATGTAAAATTAGAATTTGAATACAGTTAAAATATTTTTAATATTATATGCAAGTATTTTGAATATTGAAGAGCACACTTACGAGAGAAAAAAATCAAAACAGCAAGCAATAAAACATTTATTTTGTAATTTCTGTTCATTGTTGAAACACAGAAAAAACAATGCATGTACAAATAAACAGCTTTCTTTACCTTTTGCCTTTTTAAATATTACTACTGTAAAAAGAATTTGTAGAATCTGTTATTTAAAATAATAGAAGTAATATTACTGAAGCAAAAGAACATTGATTGTTTTAATCTAAAAAATTTACAAATAAAATAACCATAAACTGAAATCTTTTAAAAAGTGTTATTTGGCATTGATAGAAATACTGTTAATTAGAAATTTTGGAAATAACACAAATTCTGACAAACACATTTATTATTAATGTATCTCCTGAATTTAACTTTTTAAAGATAAATAAAATAGGTATTAAAAATTACTATTTTTTTTAAATTTATTATTTATAAATGGATGATTAGAAATAGAGTTATACTGATTAAATTACAATGACTTAAAATTTAAGTAGACTCGTTAAAACAGAATAAATTTAAATAAACTTAATATCAACAGTAAACACTTAAACTGTAATAGCCAAACATCCGTAAAGAAATTAAAAAGTCGAGAGAGAGAAAGAGAAAATGCCAACTAAGAAATAATTCTAAGTTATTAAAATCAGAATATTATACAAATAAACAGCTGACAGATACTAAATGTAAAAATAACTTACTTGCAAATGCTTAATGTAATTATCTTCATCTTCAACAGAAAGATTTTCTTGCTAATCCACATAGAAAAAGTTTTAAATTGCAAAATAAGTAGTAGCAGTGATAAAAACATTAATGAAAAAAATTACTTTTATATTAGATCAAATAAAAATCTACAAAAAAATGTCTTTGTAGGTCTATTTGAAATAGAAAATGTCATTAATTTCCTCTCACTTCAAAGTAGAGTCTTGTGTGGGTCCGATACAACCCAACCTGAATCTGAAAATTCTGCTTAAAGTCAACCCAAAATGGACAAAAAATTCTTCAACCCAAAACCCAAAAATGACCCGAACTCAAAGTGAAAGAAAATTAATCTATATTTTAATACAATTATGGAAAAGTAGCCTACCTCAAATATAATTTTATCTTTTTTGTATAAAAATGAACACATATACATTTATTAATATTCAATTTTTTTTTTCATTAAAAAAAAAAATTCAGGACATTCTTTTGAAAAGTCAGGTCAATCCAAACCTGACCCGAGGGTTGGGTTGGATTCAGATAAAATTAGATAACCCGACTTGATGCAGCACTCTATCTCAAAGACAAAAGAATAAAAAAATAACAAGTTGGAAATTATATGTGAAACATGATAAATGAGGTGCATTCATACTGTTATTATTTCAGTGAAATACATTATACCGTCTGTTATTATGATAGGATTCATTTTCGTAATAAAATAAGTACATTTTAAGTTGGCAACATTTTATCTTTTGTTTACATTTACTGAAAACTCCAATGGGAAACTTAAGCCTAGCTTTGAAAATTTCAGAACTTGAAATACAGAATACTCCATATTTAGACTTTTTTTTTCCATTTAATATCTATTTCTCTGGAAATATCTATCCAAAAAAACTTTTAGTAGATTATAAGATTGCTATAATTAGACAATTTTAGTATACAAATTCGATTTTTAAATTCAGTAATACGGAAATAATATAACTCCATCTAAAATATTACGTAATCATTATGGCAACCTAGAATCATTACCTATCATGGGATATCACTGAATTCATTATGTATGATAGGATTTAATAGAATGTAGAAAACTTGCAATGTGCAGCAAACAGTTCGTTCAGAGACCTTCACAGTTGTTCCTTGATTAAGATTCCCTGCAATTTGATGTACTGTTACTCTTCTGTTGGACTGGACAACTCTGGCAAGACTCCTTTCAGTTTGAACATTCAGTAGCCTGTGACGACCATTGCTGACATTGGGACCCAGTTTTCTGCTTGGTAGTCCACTCTCTGTAAGCATTAACTACTACTGCTCTTGAACACTTCACAAGAGCAGCCGTTTTGCTGATACTGGTCCCGACGCTTCAAGCACCTACAATCATCCCACGTTCAAACTCAATTAAATCACCCTTTTAGCCCATTTCTTCACAAGCAACACAGTGCAATTGATGCTTCACTTGTCCTGCATTCTCTTTTTATAGCTATCTCACCCTCTAGTAGCAACAACGTTAAGTTATGGCCGATCTGCATATAAGTGTCAAGTGGTCATAATAATTTGGACACTCAGTGTATATTGAAAATATCAAAAATATCATACATCATGAAATTATGAAAATAAATATCGGATATATACCCATTCATATATCAATGAACCCTGTCGAGTATAATAAATATTGTAGTGATGTAGTCCAGCATTGGTGGCTCAGAGTTAGTGTCTCCAGCTTCAAAATAGGAGGTTCAGTTTTTTAATTCAATTGATTCCATTCTGTCAGAAACTTATCTGAATCTACATTATTCTATGAAATGTTTGGAAAGTCAAGGAGTCATTTCAGATTTTTTCTTTTTTATTTGATACCAGCCATCACTGTAAACAACTTCTTCTTCTTCAATAACCTTTAACGGGCTAAGACTGATGAATATTTTTATATTCACTCATACAACAATTTTCAAAAAAATTCTGTGTGGTAATTTTTTTATAAGTATCCTTGTATAAGTATATGGCAGAGATTATATTTGAAAAAGTGGTGCAAATAGAATAAAGAAATAGTCTCAGGGATGACATATGTCTCTACCTCGAAATCAAAGGGGTGAGAGCTAACTATGTGTAGCAAGAGATGAATAATATTTCATGAATTTCTGTCTCCCCAAATCCGGATTGGCAAGTTTCTCCCAAAATGAAAAAAAACACGGAAAAAATACATCCGAAAGAAATGGAAGAAACTGTTATTCGTTAGGAATTTATCATATAAATTGAAACTTTGTAAGATACAATAAATGCATTTTTCTTACAGATAACCTTAAGTAAATTTAATTAGACCTATAAAAATTTAATTATATATGATAAATTAATAATTATATTAGTTTTTTTTTAGCCACCATTACGCACCTGTCTTAACCCTTTGAGGGGCAGTGAGATATTATATCCCACCTAATTTAAATCCAATTCTAACCAGAAACTTTTAATTAAATTTTACTTTTTTAACTTTGACGGGAAAAAGTTGAAAAATTGTTTTTCCTTATTTTGAACTAATTATTTCCTAAATTATTAGGAAAATTAATGACCTAAATTATTAGGGGGGGGGGGGGGAGACACAACTCTGGAATATTACACAGAATCTACTATGTAGTGTAGACTGCACTACAGATATGTATAATCAAGAAAACTCTAGATTATACTAACCAGAAAACATTATAATTATATTCAGAATTCTTGATACCATTCCAGTAATATATATATATATATATATATATATATATATATATATATATATATATTTTTTTTTTAAGGGAGTAAATTTTTCATTTTATTATTGTAAGAAAACAATATCAATTCAAAGATAACAGTAAGAGAATAATTTTCTAATTCAAATTTAGTCCAAAAATAACAAAATAAATTCTTATTTCTAATTTTGAAACATATATTAATAAGAAAAAAGCACCTTATATATAATAATACATACCTTTGAACCCCTTTCTCTTTCGGCAATAAAAGCTTTAATTTTCCTTAAATTTACCTGAAATTTTGACAGACATTTACTTAATATTCATGTAAATAAAATATTTATATGAGAATTGAAAGTGCAAGAAAAATCCAGTACTAATTGCTGTTGAAATATATATGATAAGAAAGGGATATAATATATATAGATATATTCATAAGAAAAGTGATAAATACGTGTTGATCTTGAAAATACAATAGTAATACAACTTGTAATTTTGTGGAACCTAAGAAAGTTTGGAATACATGATGACTTTTTGATCTTGAAAATACAATAGTAATACAACTTGTAATTTGGCACCAAAACCAACAGAAAGCCTTGCCAGATGAGAGGAGAGCCAGCTGCCAAACACAAGGCATCATCCCCGAAGGGAGCAGAACGTGAGTTCGCCACTTCCCACGAAAGTCTAGATGGTAAACCACCGCAAGGAAACAGGAAACATCCGCACAGACACTAAGAAATGACAATGGCCACAACCAACACCTGTACCGTGGAAAATAGAAACTGCCTTCAGGGAGGACTATAAGTAGGTGACCCGAATTATCGTGACCCACATGGAACATTCTGAAAACCATGTGCGGTCACCACGTAAAAAGCTCATTGCGACCGATGACTTGAGACTACCCGTGTAGCTGTCAAAGAGACACAGCATAGCCATGACCTCTAAAACTTTGCTCCTGGTCATCTTCCACACCTAAGTGGTCGAATCAGGAACACAGAAAGGGACGGGCACAACCCCTTTTGATTGCATAGTGAGTAGAGTTCAAGTCTGCATTCTAGTGATTTCAAGATCTGTGTTCGAAAACTTCAAGAAACAGTGTGCGAGAGCCTAGGTCCCCTCACAACCACCAGCACGATCAGTCTTTGTGAGAAGATTGCTAACAATTGCAGGGATCCCCCTCCCGCTGTAATGATCAAGGCAAAGATCGGCAAGCATGAAAGTCACAGGGAAAGTGTCCCTCCCTCACTGATTTCCACAAGGAACACTCATAGACTCAATGTCTAATCATGCTGTCCCCTCTCCCGCAGAAGCAAGCAGGATTGCCTCTATAATGATATCTGGGGACTGTAATGAATATAAAAAGAAAAATTAATAAAAGGGTGAATCACCAGTGACTAGCACCGGAGTGACTCCGAATACCTAAAAGTAATTTAGACAAAACATATATTCAATACTCTCCCCAAACACCATTATAGGCACGAACGATAGTGGTAGTACACGATGCGAAGTCATAAAAATTAAAGTTTAAGTATAAATTATAAGTTAGACCACATCCTTATCAGATACAAATTAATACTTCACCGTTGGTTTAAATATGAAATTGATAAATGATATAATAAATAAAAGAAGAAGACAAACTCACCCAGATGAAGTCAATCTGATATTTATTCAAATATAAGTGCACCAAAATCAAATAAACAAATCACTAACTAGCATCAACACAGACATCTTAATCATATTATATATGTAGCGATACGAGCTCTTCTAATAATATGAATGCATTAAGAATAACAAGGATTGTGAAGTCACTGACAAATGTAATCTAATATCTTTAGGATATATTATTTCAAATATTAGATACAGTTTATTATCATAATATTATATTTTCTTTAAATAAAATTTGCAGTTCTTAGTAGATATAATAAAGTTATATTGAATTAGTGTTGTTGGCTCAGTCCAGTGTATACAGTTATTCTTTAGATATCTTTGACAGTTCTTATAAGTTGTTACTGATCAAAGGAAGATAAAGGTTTTTAAGATATGAACAGCAAAAATTAGGAAGCTAGATTAATTTCTGAGAAGCAGCTACGTTTGGTGACAGAATGACAGATGGGTACGGATATCTTATCAATACACTCCTAAGTCTCAACACTTAAGAAATCAAATTTCCGTCAGTAAAACTTGACAATCAAACTGTTGAATCAGGCATATATGAAGATTAAGAAGTAGAATGTTTGAAGGAGAATTACTTGAAGAACATTTAAATTGCTGATTCAGCCACAGAATTAATGAACTGACATATTAAGTGAAGATTCATGAATTAATGAACAAACATATCAAGTGAATATCCAATCGCAGCTTACATTTGAGATCCAGCGTCTCCATCCATCAGGAAGATATCATTTGTAGATTTAAATTTAACTTATTGTTCAATTCATTACGTTAAAAAAATTATTCAATATCTGGATACATTGTATTACTAAAATCACACATTAATATCATCCTTGAGTCCTGACTTTCGCCAAAGAAAATGGCAGAAGCCCGGATAACGAAAAATCGCAGCGACTACATCTTTTCGAATCTTGAGTAGAACTGAATACTCTTTACAATCTCCCACTCAGGTAAAAATTTTGGCGGTTACGGAATAACCAATGAGAAAATAGGAACCGGATGAATGTTACTGAACAAGCCCCAACAGACCGTAGTCAAAGTTACAGCTAGAACTCTCACTGACACGTCTACCCCTAGCAACAGCATTTAAATCGTATTTCGAACATTCGATCGCGACCTTGGAGTGCTACCAAAACGACCTTGCACAAAATACGCGGGAACAAAGGTTCTTGTTTACATGAAGACATCTGAAAATCTATCAATGGACTCTCGTAGCGAAAATGTACCATCTTCAAAATAAAATAAAATAAAATAATTAAAAATCGATAACTGCCAAACTTATGGATGAAAATAAATAAAATTTTAGCAAATGAAATAAAATAAAAAGTTCTTTCCACCAGATATGTTTTGAAAGTAAAAATATTTAATTTAAGGAATTTTGAAAAATGATTATTGGACTTAGAAATTTTGAAATGATATTTGGAAAAGTTTCGCGATTCTGAAAGATTTTGCATTGATCAAAATCAGTGAATTTGAACTTTCTGAAAAGAATAAAATTAGCGATTAACCATTTTTTAATAAGTATTATTAAAAAGGAAATACGCTATATTTTGGAATAATTATTAATTTTATACTGTCTGTTATTTAAGAAAAATGGATATTATTTAAAAGTTAGAAAAAGTAAGTCAGAAATATTTTTATTTTAGATAATTTGAAATGAAGTTTAATTAATATTGCAAAGTGAATAAATTGTAAATTAAATTTGAAATGAATATCCTAAAACATATGTAATGGAAAGATTCTGAAATTAAATTATACTCTTACCAAAAGTAAACAATTTAAAAAGAATGTTTGATTTAAAATGCAAAAATGAAACTTAGCTTAATTAATTTAAATGAATTTAATGAGTTTAATTAAATGGATGAATAAATTAAAGTTAAATATTAAAATACTGAATAAATTAAGAGTAAAATTTTAAATCATAACAGCCTCTAAAGAAAGGGGCTTGGTGATCGCCGAAGTTGACATAGAAATCTCCCTGAAGCCAACATAGATATATAATAGGACCGCCTCGAAAATTTTTAACATACTTTTTTCATATAAAAAATGGAGTTAAAAAAGAGGCATTTAGAAGAATTAAAATTGTGCATACTTAGAATAAGTACAAAGATAATGTATACATATGCATAGGAATTCAGTCAAAACTAGTTACAGCGAAATTCAAGTTTAACTGTTTAAACTGTGATTATATCAAATATTTGATAACCTCAGTAGTAAATTAATAGCAATTAGAGAAGTTCTATTTTTATTTGTCTAACCTGGCAATGAATTCAAGAAAAGGACTAGTTACCCTCTCCGATTCAAATTCAGCTTTAAAAACAATGGAGAATGGTGAAACTAATATAACCCACATATAATTAACAACCTTCTTCAACAACTCTACATCAAAGGTAAATCTAGTGTACTTTTAATGAATATTTGCTCATGTAATTATTGAGAGTAATAAATGTGTTGACTTGCTAATCAAGGAAGTGAACTCAAATTGTTATTTTCCTACCATAATACTACCAGATGCAAATGCAGTGAGTGGCCAAGTGGATATTTTTCAGCAAGTGGATATTTTTCAGAATCAGCCTTGAATGAACCCATTTATTACAGACTTTAACAAGTCCAGAAAAACAGCATTTACAATAGCAAGACTTAGAACAAATTATTTCAAAGGCATGAAAATCCACTCGAGATGACACAAGAACCTATGTTAATTTCAAAAAATGACATACAACTAGGACTGGGCGGTACATTGAGGCATAAGAAAATATTGGTGTAATGCAGTCATCACTGCTTCAATATTTTGACTGGTACTTCTTTTGCAACATTAGAAATTCCCCCAATATTCCATTGATGAATTTAGGTAGTGATTGCTGCAATGAGCTTTCACTGTGCATTTCAACATGAAGACTCATTGAGGAGACACAATGCACGATGCTCTCATAACTGCGATTTAAGCTAGTGAACCAATTTAGTGTTGGATTATGCTAAGATGTTTTAATCGATTCTCTAAATTGTGTCAAATGTAAGGACTTTCTTTTTGTTAGCTCTTAAGAATATTACTTTTTATAATGTGTTTGGATAATTTTGGGTTTTACTTTGTTAAGTATTAAATACAGAAATTTTTACCTAGTTGGGAATGGTGTCACTACATTTTCTGTGTCACCACATCAAAAGTTTATTATTATTTTCTAATTTACATTTGCTTAAGTTTATTGTTGTTTACTAAGTATTTTAAATAGTTATTCATTCTTAAACATATTTAATTCATTACTGCATAAAAATATTAGGTGTATTATGTAAAAATGAAATAGCTTTTAAACTTACAAAAAAAAAAATCTGCATGCTTGTTTGATTTACTACCATATGACTGAATGGTTGATAGTTAAATTGTTTTGTTACTTTTATTACTGAAGTTTAACTAATTTTTTTTTTTTTTTTTTAAGTTTTAGATTTTACTTTTTCTTTATATGATTTAAAGAAATGACTTATAAACCTAGAAAAATTACACATATGAGTATTAATCAAATAAATATACTGTGAATCAGAGAATTTTTTTGTCAAAACTTATTTGATTTCATTTGCTAGGTAAAATTTTTGATTCAAAATATGTTTATTTGACTTGAAGAAAAAAAAAGAAAAAAGAAATTGAAAAGTATAAAAGTAAAAATAGTTTAATTTTAGTAAACTATTCTCTTTTAGTAAAAATTAACATATTAATTTATAATTAAGTTCTAAAAATATTAAAATGTTGTATTGTCATAGGAAACTCACTTTTGTACATAATTTTTATAATTCTAGAATATCAGGAAGAAAGTTAAAATTCAATTACAAAATTCCATCTTTGCTACAAAAATCAATTTCAGTTAAATAAAAGAGTGTAAAAAAGTCCTTATCTAAAAGCTTCTTTAAATTTTCATTTTAATTCATATTTTTTACATATATTTTTTTTTTTTCAGTTTTGTGAGATCTTTTTAAACTGAATTTTAATCAAATTATTTGTATTATTACAATCTAGGAGAAATTTAAAATTTTGTTTTGACCAAAGAAAGTCTTATCAAATAATTAGTAATAATAAAATTAAATTAATAACTGGATTAAAAATACAATATTAAACAAATCATTTAAATTAAAAGGAGCATTTGAATCTTGAATAAAATAGCTAACTACATTTACAAATAAAAATACACATTTTATTAACAAAAAAATTAAACTACAAAATCACGAGAAATCAACTCACCAGCCTAGATGGATTTTTCGCACTTAATTCCTGTTCACAAATATAAAGGGTATATTCAGAAAAAGATAAGTCCTATAAAATATTGAAATAAGAAGTATGCAATATTTGTAATCAATTGTAGAATAGTATTAGTAGTACACTTTACAAATAAGAATACTCCACAAATTACACAATTATATTTCAGAAACATTTAACAGTTTTAATAGAACTACAGTATAGGACCCATTATCCAGAATTCCAAAATCTGGAAGGACTCAAAAAAAAAAAAAAAAAAATAATAAATAAATTCATTGAACTTAAAAAATTATTGAAACTCAAGGACAATATGAAAAAAAAAAAAAGAAGCAAAGAGAAAACATCTATGATTAGCATCTGTGGGAAAATTACTGAATCTTAATCAAATTACATGCCAAGTGTTGACATGAAACTTAAGCTATACTAACAACGTGATTTAAATTGAAGGTGGATATCATTAAATGGATGACCATAAAAAATACTCTGTTTTGTCAAATCTTACTCACTAAAATATGCGAAATTTAGTGTAGTCTGATAACGAAGATTAACCAAAAAGTTCAGGTGATAACAAAAATAGGTTAGCTAATTTTCCATAAGTTTTTCATGAATTTCCCCCAGGTAGTTTCAGAAGGGTGCTGCACCCTGCCTGCTCTTTGTTTGACAAAATAGCACCCTTTTTGCCCTCTAGTAAAAAAAAAGCGTCATTTCTCCTTTTTGCATTAAATAATTTGCTTTCATAGTAAAAATTGATTCAATGTTGTCTTGAAAAGAGTGTCCTAGCTTTTAGATAGTAAATGTGGCTTTAAAAACCAAAAGAACGCTTTTGACAATAAAAAAAAAAAAAAGGTCCCCTTAAGAATCTCAAAAGTGCCCTTAAGAATCTAAAATGTGCCCTTAAGAATAAAAAATGTACCCTTTTCTCACCAGGAGCACCCTGCCCTTTTTAAAACCTAGGGGAAACTCTGCTAGCAATAAATGGTTTTTAAAGTGAATGTGGATTGGATACTATAAAAAGGCTGAGACAAAAATCTCTCTATTGGAGCAAATCACACTTGCTAAAATATGCCATTTCAAAGTGTACTTGATTACCGAAGATTATCCAATAGGTTTGTCTCTGCTTAACCTTATGAGCATTGAGCCTATCTTTTTCTGTAATGCAGTTAATAAATTAAAAGATAATAAAATTTTGAAAGGTATATTGATTTTTACTGTTGCATAAGATTAAATATATATATATTTAGAATATTTGTATTAATAATGTAAAAAATGTAAGGTATTAAAGATACACACAAATATTACCTATTGTTCAAAGGGTTAAGTGAACATATTTTGAATGAACATTCTGGAACATAGTTGCTAAGTGAGTGTGTTAAGCAGTTTTTGTCAAGCTCTATATTGGAAAGTTGAAGTACATAACACCAATAAATACTCAAAATGCAACCATGATGTCAAAGTATTCTTCCTATCTCGATCGAAAACTTGATTCAGTGGCGGATTAAGTTAATAAATTGAAATACAAGTAAAATGTTAGCAAAGCATAATTATAATTTTAAGGATAGTTTTAAAAATACTATCAAAGAAAAAAAAGTCTAGAAAAGGTCGAATAACTCGAGAAATATACATCGGATTGAAAAACGGAAAATATGTGTTCAATATTTTTGAAAAATCTATTTGGGGATATCAAAGTTGCCCCCCCCCCCCCCCGAACTCTGTCCATTGGGAGAAAGGAGGCAACTTTGAAATCTTAAATGATAACTCTTCAGATTCGGACAGTATGGGAAAAAATATGTAACTTTTGTATTTAACATTTTCTTCAAAAAATCGTAAATGGCACTGTAATTGAGTAAAATGCAGTGAGAATTATTTCTATTGAAAAGTTTGGAAATGGTCAAATAATTCAAGAAATATACATCCGATTGAAAAATGGCAACTTTGATATCCATAAATAGATTTTTTTTAAAAATATTGAACACGTATTTTTCCTCATTTGAATATATTTCTTGAGTTATTCGACCATTTCCAGACTTTTACGACATCCTGTGTATATATTAAAGTCATTTTCTAGAACTTTATCTACATGAATTTTTGACCTAGCAACATGCAAGTATTGTTAATAATTAATCCTATGAAAACATTAAAATGATTGGACAACACCCATAATTCATAAAATTTCAATGTGATTGTTACAAATATTATTAAGTAAAAAAGAAAAAAAATGCTTTTAAGATATATCCTAGAACTCCACAACATTGTGTAACGAATTTTTGTTTAAAATGTAATTGAGAAAGGAAGGGGAAGGGAGAGAAAATTTTATTCAATAAATCTAAATCTTACAAGGCTGTAATAATGCATCAACATTCATGTAACTTATGAAAATTAAGTTAAAAATTATTTTATAGGCAGAAATACTACGGCAAAGGAAAAAAAAAAAAAAATCATTATTTATTTTATTTTCACTACAGTGTGATTTACATACATAAAAGAATTTACAAATGTATAATAATATATATGTGCTTTTTTTATGTACAGGGTGATTATAAAAAAACTATCCCGATATATGAGCCCCTAACTATCATGCTGTTCACAGAAACTGAATGAAACTTTGGTTTAAAGTATTTTGAGGTATGCGCTCAAGAATCATATGAAAGACAACAGTTAAATTCTAACAGTGACAAAATTTCGAAAATTTCAAATGGCAACACCTACTTTTTTTATTGGAATGTGATCTTCATAGTGAAAAACCATAAAAAGCATTGGAACAGTACCTGTAGCACGAAAATTGCTGGCGCTAGACAGACAAACAAGAATAGTGAAAACAACCAATAAGGACAGAGAAGCAACAGAAAACAAAACATTTTATTGTGTTTCATACATTTTCCATACGACGACACTTTACATGCAGCAGATGGTGGACAGCACTGAACAATAAAATGTTTTACTTTCTGTTGCTTCTCTGTCCTTTATTGGTTGTTTTCACTTTTCTTCTTAGTCTGTCTAACGCCGGCGATTTTCGTGCTACAGGTACCGTTCCAACGCTTTTTATGGTTTTTCACTGCGAAGATCACATTCCAATAAAAAAAAGTAGGTGTTGCCATTTGAAATTTTCAAAATTTTGTCACTGTAACCGTAACTGTTAGAATTTAACTGTTGTTTTTCATGTGATTCTTGAGCGCATACCTCAAAATACTTTAGGCCAGAATTTCATTCAGTTTCTGTGAATGGTATGACAGTTATGGGCTCATATATCGGGATAGTTTTTTTATAATCACCCTGTATATAACAAAGTATCAAGTATATATCAAAGTATCAAGTATATATATCAAAGTATCAAGTATATATCAAAGTATTATCATTTAATATTTTAAATTCATCTTGTTTATATTCATGATAATTCATAAAAAAAATAGGCAACTTTATAAAGATAACTGAAAATAAAACACAGCATATAAATAAAAATTTACTAAATAATATAAAAATTATTTCATTTTTAAGAGAAAAAGTTTTAATGAAAAAAAATTAAAAAGATAAACACAATTTAATAAATGTTTTAATTAATTAAACAGGGTGGCTATACTCCAGACCATATACAAATTTCCCTGACTTTTCTAGGTTTTCTCTACCAATAACAAAAAAAATTCTAGTAATACATCTGCAATTGCATAACTAATCAAATTTAAGGATTATAAATATTCAATAAATTAAGCTAATAAATGTTCATCCCCCCCCCCCCCCAGACAAACAGAGGGGAAACCTGAGTCACCTAAAAAATATAATGAAACTGCACAGAGATCAGCTGTTATTGATTAATTTCTGGGTTACAAAGAAGGATTGGAAGGGAGTAGACAAAAAATAAATTGCATGAAAGATTTGAAATACTCCTTATAATAGTTATGAAGAGCTAACTTAAATTTTTCTAATGCTGCAATTTCAGTTTTATAATCAGAAAAATTTTCCTGACTTATTTCAAATTTCCGTGACTTATCTGAGAAATTCTAAATTTCAATGAATTTTTCGTAACTTCCCCCAGTCTCTAATTTCACTGATTTTTCCAGGTTATTCAGGTAGCTGATTAAAATATAATCATGCAAGAAAAATTATAAGGATTAGATCACCACACATCCATCCATTTGCAAGGATGCTGATGAAAATTTAAGTATTCTGAGAAACTTAACTAACTTACCTCAAACTTTGCTAAAAGATTTTCTAGGAGCCTCGTCTTATATATTATGAGTTCAGCCAGGAGTTTTCCTTGAACATCTATTTTGCAAAATAAATAACATCAGCACTGCATTTTTAACACCAAACACTGAAAGTTCAGATTATTTTTAATTAACAGCAAAAAAATGACATTATAACTAATTATTACTATTTATAGTCCAGGATGCAGTGTCATATTTTTGCAGCCAATTTTAGCACCAATGATATAGGTATATATACAGGGGTAGGGAATTTTCAGAAAAATCTCACCAGTCAAGGATTTATTTTACCAGCCATCAAGATACAACATACATTTGCAAATTGTTATGACAAAATTTATGCAACTGAAAGTAATTCATTACTACAATGAATTTTTGTACTAACATTTTCTTAATTTTTTCCACATTTCGTGATTAAATATATATATATATATCAACTTAAGAAATATACACAACAGAGGAAAGTTTACTGTAGAATAGAACTTGATGTTATTTTTACATTGTAGCAACTGAGACATTTGCAAAATATGACTAACAAATAAAAATTTAAAGTTTTTGTAAGTTTAAAGGTATATTTTCTATAGTTTTTAAGACTACTTAAAAATTCACTTGCCTTGGCAGAAAATCCATTTGCCTGTAGCGAGTAGAATGATGTAATTCTCCCCCACTGGGTATATATGATAGATTAGATTGTACATATAATGAAACTGCGAGTCAGTTGGTACATCAGCAGGGGAAGGGGGGGGGCATAGCAACACAGCACAGCTTGCAGCAATGTGAAATAAAGGGGCTACACGATTACTGATGTTACTGCAACTCAATGGCATCATCAGTAATCGAGTTGTCATTCATTTCACATTACAGCTGGGCATAAAACGTTGCTACAGCAGTGCATACTGCTGTGCTAGCTGATGGTAATTTCGTTATTCATGCATTCTAATTTATCACATATACCAAACTCATCAACATTCAAATTCTTTGTAAAAAAAGAAATGAACAAAAGTGCATCACTGAAATTACCCAAAAGTGTTGTATAAATCAAATGGGATGAAATACCAACCACACACAAGCTTCCTTTCATTTTAAAGTCTAAAAGAAAATTCACTCTAAAAAAGACACTTTTAAACAATTTCATTTGCATCATATTCAGGTGCTCATATAGTAAAACCTTGTAATGATGAATTGAACTTTAATTCATCACTACACACATACAGAAATGTTCATCTTCCATTTATAAGTTTTAAGAAATTAACAACTGCTAAACAAAGAAATAATTACATATATCATGCACAGATACACCAATAAACTCAAGAGTCTGTCCAGACTTTCTCATAGGGTCCATTTTTCACTTTTCCAAACACATAGTACAAGGAAAGTATTGTATTTATGATTTGTGTGTGTGTGAACACGAGAACTCCAAAATGGTACTTCTAATTGAACTCCCATTTGGAGAATATGTCATAGACCACCGTTGCAAAAATTGTATACAGAATTTTTACAAATCAGCTAATAGACTAGGCATTTAATCTATTTTTAAACCATTTTGTAGACTAATTGGAAAATGCCTTAAATCAATGTATCAATTTATAATTGAGTTCTAAAAATAGTAAAATGTTGTATTATCATCAGAAACAACACTGTGAACCTATCATACCAGAAAGTACATGAGAAACAGATTACAAAATTCCAGCTTTACGTACATGAACCAAGTTAAGTTAAATAAAATAATATAAAATATACATCTCTCAATATATATATATATATATATGTACGTGTATGTATATTTAAAATGCACATGTGTGAAAAACAAAGGAAGAGATATTATAAAAAGCAATGGAAAAGATATTGTAAGTCTTAAACGTAATAAAAAGAAAAATCAAGAATGGAATACTGTGAATATCTTATGGATTCTTCAGAGGAGCATCATAAGACTAATTCATAGTAAATATATTTTACTTCCTCAAATATTGTTGGCATTAAGCCTAAAAATGACAATATTATGTCCCTTATAACATATAGAGAAACCAATATGAAATAGAAATGTATAAAAAATAAAAAATGAGACCCAAAGATCAAATAAATAAATAAATAAACCATGATAGAACATTGATATATAATATACAATAAAGCAATGAATATAGCTCACTATAAAAACAAAGTATGCCTGTGATGAAACTTGATTAAAAATGCTTAGAACCTCAGGAGCTCTTCACATCTCCATGAACACTGAATAATTGAAAAGCTGACTCATTGCAAACTGTAAAAATTTATAATAAAAGAAGAGGAAAAAATTTGGTGCTGTCATCTATTATTATTAAATAAAAAAGGAATAGCGAATCTACAAACAGTATTGAGATGAAAAAGCCTGGTGCTGCCATCTATCAGATAAAAGGAGAAGCAACAAACAAAGTGAACTACACAAAGAGTTTGCTTAAAATAAATTATAGACAATGTAGTAATTGATGTAAATAAAATTTAGGAAGTAATGAAAACTAAAGGAAACATAATGTAGATAAGATTGTGAATGATGGAATGACAGAGAAATTGTGTGAAATGCATGAAACCTGCATTTATATTATAAAGAAAAACAAAATACTTATGACAATATCAAAGAGAGAGATAAATTCAAAAGTTGGTTACTCAAATTGATACATATGAAAATAAAATTTCAAATATGAATAATTAAACATACCACATTTAATGCCACCACGATCCTCCAATATATACTTTAATATCTGAAAAACATTCAATAGTTGTAATATAAACTTTTATACAACACACAAAAACTGCAGAAAAGATGCTAACTACAATATGGAACCATTTATCTGGAAACTGGAAAACCAGTTAAGCAGAATCATATTTTTGATCGACCAATTGCCAAATCTTTCCAGGAAAAGGTGTAATTGTATTTTGTATCCTGCATTTTTTCCCCATTTAAATTAGTGATGTTGTTTTTGATTTAGGATTTAATATTTTACTGAAAAGTGGTATGTTTATTGTACACACACACACATATATATATACACTATATTGCCAAAGGTGATCGGTCACTTGTGATTTTAGACGTTTTGTTAACTATCTAGAAAAATACATGAGGAATTAACCTGAAACTGCAGGTGTGTAAACAGTATAGTATACGTTATATGTTTCCGCGAAGATTTTTTCACGAAACCCCATAGGGGACTGTCAACAAATTGAAAAAGAGTGAATGTCTTTTGGATAACCCTGTAAAAACTAATGTAGCAAAGGCGTTCAAACTCCAGATTATTAATAAGTGGCCTATTGTAATATACTGTGTTCATTTTTATGAAGATAGCATGTATACTCGTAGAGAAATTAAAGTTTTTATAAAAACAGTCCCAAATTTCGCCTAGTTTTTTGCTTATAATTTGCAGAGTTCTTAATATATAAAAAAGTTCTTTTCAGAAAATATGACAAACAACATTGTACGTAAAACTCTGCAATCAGAATTTAAAAATAATAAAAATTGGATGAAAAATGAGCAGGTTTACTAAAAAAATGTTTCACTGCACATGCGCGAATACAATCAAAATATAATATGCATAATGTATTAGCTAAGTATATAGAGCAACTTTTGTGAAAGTCTCAAAGTCATAGCTTGAAAATTCTGAAAATTATCGTCGATAGAATAAGCTCGAAATCCGTTGTTCCCAAAAAGAAGAAAAAAGATGAGGGGTAGTATCAAATATCTGTTGATTAGTGCCAAGATAACGTACACAATATTGCACGTACTACTATATTTGGATACAACCCCTCATCTTTTTGCTTCCTTTTGGGAACAATGGATTTCGAGCTTATTCTATCGACGATAATTTTCAAGCTATGATTTTGAGACTTTCACAAAAGTTGCTCTATATACTTAGCTAATACATTATGCATATTATATTTTGATTGCATTCGCGCATGCGCAGTGAAACATTTTTTAGTAAATCTGCTCATTTTTCATCAAATTTTTATTATTTTTTAATTCTGATTACAGAGTATTATGTACAGTGTTGTTTGTCATATTTTCTGAATAGAACTTTTTTTTATATTAAAAACTTTATATTAATAATCTGGAGTTTGAACGCCTTTGCTACATTAGTTTTTACAGGGTTATCCAAAAGACATTCACTCTTTTTCAATTTGTTGACATTCCCCTATGAGGTTTCGTAAAAAAAATCTTCGCGGAAATATATAACCTATACTATACTGTTTACACACCTGCAGTTTCAGCTTAATTCCTCATGTATTTTTCTAGATAGTTAACAAAACGTCTAAAATCGCAAGTGACCGGTCACCTTTGGCAATATATATATATATATATATATATATATTATTTAATATGCTGTATAAGACTACAGTAATATTTTTGCTTCCTAGTGGTAGTTCTAGAATGTGGACAAATAAACACAGCAGAACTGTTGAAAATCTGAAGAAGCAACATAGAAAATATGATGTTTATTCACCTCCAAGGAGATATCAAGAGCTGTAACTGTATGTCAAAAGTTATGGTTTAACATACATTGCTCAAAATTTCTTATTTTTACAGGATGGCTATAGAAATTGAAAAACAAAAGTTCCCTGATTTCCCTCACTACCTTTATCAGATTTCCCTGATTTCCATTATTAATGATACACGTACGGTATTTTTTAATGTATGCCGCTTCCTCATATAACATACTTATCCAGCTTGATAACACCTCATTTGGGAGAAAAAAAACACGAGAAAAACATAAAAAATACACAATATGCATAAAGTACTGGTTCACAGATTCATAAATCCGAACTCAAAATTTAGTGCAACAACTTTCTATAGTGGCCAATGAATATAGGGTGACCAGAAAATTTCCTCATTTTCTGAATTAAAGTTTAATTCTAAGACATATCTTTATCTTATGGAATAGCTAATTGGATTAAGCTGGCCACCTAGTCAGCTTATGCTAATATGTCAATATTTTTTCAAAAGTGGGTTAAATTACCTCTAATATAAGCATTATATACAGAAAATGAGGACATCTGATCACCTTAATTTGTGTTAAATACCAAAAACTCATATCATGCACATCTTTTAAAAAATATATAAATTTTACTTTTCTTTATCACGTACAATTATTGGCTTAAATACCACCTGTTTGTTGACGAATCAGTCTTGTGAAAAAACACAAATATTTTTGCATATAGACAAATTTCCCTGATTTTTAAGTACTTTTACGAAATTCCCCGATTTCCAGAATCTGTAGCCACCCTGTTTTATCAGCAGATCGCATCCAATCAAAGGGCATTGGGAATGGAAACAAAGTTTTCAGAAGGAAAGGAAAAGTAACGGCAGTAAACAATAAACACCACTGCCTTTCATAATAAATTTTCAGCAATTACATATTCGCCTAATAAACTTTTTTCTAATCAATATCAATACAGTAAACTTATCTTTTTATATCTCCATGGAGGCAAATAAATAGTAAAAGAATGTTTTGCTACATTACTCCTTCAGGTAGGCAATGCTTTCATATTGTAAATTAACTTTCAATTTTGTTGCATGGTAACCATGAGGATTATTTATTGATTTTTCATTTGTCAAAATGGTATAGCATTAAAAAAAGTATTGATTTTTAAAAAAAATTCCTTTTTGAGTAAAATAGAAATGGCAAAAGAGCATGCAAAAGACCTGGAAAATGTAAAAAAGAAAACAAGTAGTTTTGAGCATCAAAGCGAAAGTGCAAATTAAAAAAGAATTGATGAATGTAATTTTCTAAAAAATTTAATCAATCTTTGATCTTGATGGGATTATTTCTTATTCTGATTATTCTAATAATTAATTCTGAATCATAAACAAAGACAGCTTAATATATTATATCAGTCTGATTAATGGGTGTTACATATGCATCGTTGAACAAACAGTTATTCAGAATACATCTGAAACTAACAAATCCAGATAAATGATCCCATGTAATTAAAATAAATAAATATTTTGAAATATAAACTGTAAATGGTTAAAAGATTTATGTCAAATTATATAGTACATAATTTTCAGCTTTATCATTTATGACTAAAAACAAATTTAAGTTGTTTTCAGAATAAATCACCTGAGTTACAAAGTAAATAAATTTTCATTAGGATTTGGCAAATAAGAAAAAAAAAAAAAAAAAAAAAAGCAAAATAACAACATTAATGAAACTTTACTTTTGATACAATTATAATTAAACACACATTAAAATACAGCTTTAAAACCATTGCATATAAACAAATAATTGAAGGAATTATTAAAGTAATTATGAGAGAGAGGATAAATAAAGAAATCTATATATATAAAGCAGACACTGCAAAGTCTGAGTGCAAAAATTCAAATAAAAATAACATGGAAAAATGAGATGATTGCTCAGATGACGAGATTTGCAGATTACTTGATTTTTTATGCAAAGCATTATTTGTCAAAGATATGTTGTTTTTTTTTAGATTTTGTTTCTAATTTCTGAGCTGGTGAAATGGAAACAATGCTACTTTCATAAACTTATAAAAAACATTTAATTTTTTTTAAATAAATTAATGCTTTTCAAGAAAAAAAAAAAATGTCATTTTTACCTGATGTACAGTACAAAGTCCAAAATCCGAAATCCTCCGGACTTCAGCGATTCCGGATTTTTCCGAATTTTGGATCATTTGCAGTTTGCCCCCCCCCCCCCCCCCCTGTTGTTTATTTATGACGAACGCATTTCAATACTGAAAAATATTATACTGAAGCAAATTAAATATTTTAAAAAATGAATATATTTTTTAAAAAGGTAAAAAAATAATAATAATCTACACCCCACCCCCGTTTATTTTACTTAAATAAGGTAATAATAAAGCAAATATTTCAATAGAGGAATATATATATATTTTTTAATTATCACAATTTCAGGAAATTTTACTTACAAAACGTAATTTTTCTGTTAGGTAATTGAATATGTCTGTTATTTTATGCTGCTTTATCAATTATAAATCATTTGCAGTTATTAAAAAACTAATCAACCCCCCCCACCCCCACACACACACACACCAATTTATTTACGTCAGGTAGGCATTTGCAATGCTGTATAAAGATACACACTAATACGATATTCCAATAAAATAATATATATTTTTAAAAGGGTTTTTTAAAAAAAAAAAAAAACATTATTATTTGTTTTTATGCTCCCTATTGTTCCCATTTGATGTTCTCAAAGGGTGCTGCGCACTACCCTTTTTGTTTTAAGTGCCGATACGCCCTGCTGTTAAGACGTGAAAAATGCGTCCTGCCCCTTTTCCATGTTATCTTCTTTACATCGTCTATTTTATTTTTTTCCCTTTAAAAATATTTTCCCTTTATTTATTTCGTGCAAAAATAGAAGAAAACAGAAGCTTTGACTCACATGTCATCATTCCTAATCCGCTTAACAAGCCTAGCCTAATAATAAAAAAAAAATTCTGTGCATGGTTTCTTTCTGCATAACGAAACATAGTATCTACTGAAAGCTAACGATCTCATTCCGATAACTGATAACTTTTGATAACTGATAACTTTTGGACTTCGACTTCGGAAGACGGACTAAAATAAACAAAACAAACAGCCAGATAATTCAATCCTTTCTTTTTCTTTTCAGTTACTCTAGTGGCCTTTTTTGTGTGGTGCTCCGATTTTGGAATAAATTATCATATTTTGATAAAATTTGGGAAAACAGCCTAATTTGCTATTATTGCAACTTGCTGTAAATTTGAACATAATTCGTCAAATAACGACGGAGATATTTTTTTATTTATTTATTTTTTATGGTAAGGAAAACGTTTTTTTTTTTCATTCTTTTCTTTTAATTACTTTTTTCTGTTTTCCGGCAGCTAAATACAACTATGAATGCTTGAACTATGAATTCTTATGGAATATTGGGAAGTCGGCAATAAAGATTATCAGACATCTATATCACGGCTTCAATTTATTGAATAAATTGATGCAATTTTCGGAGATTGGTAAGGAGGGGAGGGCATTGAGTAAGGAATGATCGAATAAAAGCGTAAAGATATCAAATTGGAAAATATATGGAGACAAATATAACAGAAGCGGGAAAAACGATTCAGTCCAAGGCATATATAAATAAATATTTTAAAAAAAAAAAAAAAAAAAAAAAAAACGAAATATTAAAAAAAGCTTGTTTCCAAAATGTCCGGATTTTGGAGAATTCCGAATTTCGGATGTCCGGATTTGAGACTTTGTACTGTACCATTTTACTTTTGGTACCAATGTGAAATATTTTAACAGCCATCTTTCAAAAATAATTAATTGAAAATAGTATATGTTTTTTCTTTAAATTCAATTCTTGTGAATAGGGAGCAATAATAGTCCATCTAAGTATAAGAAGCATACATCTTCTTCCACAGTTGAATGTAAAGTGGGAAAAAAATCTGCAACAAATCTCACTTTCTTGAAGCTTAAAATGTGATAATGACATTTCAAATTTGCCAAGACACTTCTCATGGTCTTTTTCAATTCTTAAAAGAAATTCTAGTCTTTTAAATTTCAACAAGAACGAAATATTATGAATCAGACATAGATTATGAAACACTTTCCAACACTAACAAGATATTATTAAGAAATTTCATTTTGTCATACAATGTAATATCTAAATAAGCAACTTAAAAAAACACATACCTGAGTAAAAATCAGTTTTTAGCAATTGCTATACATATCTAATAACGTGTGTGAAGTCTTTCGTGTAGCCCTATATATGTAATCGATAAAATTTATACACACTAAGTAATACACTCAAAATTGGATCAGTTGCATATCACAGAAAAAATGCACTTCCGACAATTATGGATCTTAGTCAGTCCTTTAACCAAATTCTTTTGAATGTCTCTGCAAATGAACAATAACTACCATGCACTCTATAATTTGTAGAAAACATACAGTACCTTCAGTGATTTCATTATGTTTGAAGTATCATAATATCATTAAAATGCACCGCAAACAATTTTCTCCAATAAATCATAATATAATGGAATCCTTTTGTGTGTCCCTGTACACAAACTATAAATGCTACTTATTTTATACTCCTAGGAAAGCATGTTGTAGTCTATCTCAATGATGTATATCAATCTCATTATGTTTGAAATATCGTTAACATCAGTAATATCCAATGCAAACCATTTTTCTACTATAATTTACTTTTGTATTATGTCTCTATAAGCAAACTATAAACACTGCACAATTCATTTACAATACTAAACATTCTATAGAAAATCTCAATAACATATAAAAATTCCTTAGCCATCTGAGTATATTTATGAGTTAGAGCATGAACAAACAGGCAAAATGAATTCAAAAACACTTTTCAACTATGTTGGAAAGTGTTTAAAATATATGAAGTAAAATCAACAGTGATATCTAAATGAAAACAAGTAAATAAAATTTAAAAAAATGAAATTTAAATTTTATTACCTTAAAATATTTAAATGTGTTTTCTGTATTAAGATCCTGATCTAGTCTCACATAATTCTCATAATCAAATTTAGTACTGACTGCAATGGGATATTTTTCAACTAGAAAAGAGCAATGTAAAAAGTTAATAACAACAATAATAAAAAAAATTCTATTGCTTTTGTTCTACATAGAATAATAATTGGCATAGTCTGAAACAAAAATAAAATCATAAAGATGTTCCAATTAAAGATTCCTGTTAATTATTTACATATGTTATCTCCAAAATGCAATCACTATTAAAACAAATCATAACATTAAAAGCCATTATTACATCATTATTTTTAAGTATGTGATAACCCATGGAAATAATAATCATTATATTTTTCTTTGTATAATAACAAATCTTATGATACATTTTTAGATTACCTACTAACACTACCAGAAAAGCTTTTATCTTAAAAATATCAATTACCGTATTTTTCTACCTATTATCTGCAGATTATGTGCTTAAGTCTTAATTTTTTTACTATGTATTATAAGCCAGTGCAAATAACCTAAGGGCTTTTTTTTTTACTAAATTACTACAAATCAGAATAATCTTGAGAAGAGCTAATGTTTCTCATGTACACCAACAGATGGCACAAGCAGTTTCCAACGATGTTGTAGTGCACTTATTTATTTACAATCTTTTTTTTTTTTTATTGGCTGTTAGGGGAAAAGTATTCTGTGGTGGTGGGGCAATCTACAAAAATCACATGCAAATAAATTTGTTATCATTTTCTCTGGAAGAGTGCATATGAATAATTTTTTAGTTGCAATATCTTGTAAAAGAAAACGTGTTAGCTAAACAAATGATTTTAAAACAAAAGTCATCAATAAAGCTGAAGATATTGGAAATAGAGAGGCAAAGCGAATGTTTAATATTGATGAATCGAATATAAGTCTAATATCCAAATTTCGGATTTAAAAAAAGGTGAACAAATAGGCATGGACATCCATTATGGTCAGAATTAGAAGAAATTAATCGATGGATTTTGGCTGCAAAAAGAAATGGACCTGCAGTATGTACTACAAAAATTAGACTGAAAGCTCATCTTTTGGCCCAAGAGAAAAATACTGATAATTTTCAAGGTAACTCACATGGTGTTATCATTTTATGAAAAGGAAAGGCTCAGCAGTTGGTCAAAAATTGAAAAAAAAAAGAATCTGAGGATTTTTATAGCTATTGCTAAAAACTCGTAGATGACAATAAATTCTCTTTGGAATATATTATAAATATGGATGAAGTTCCGATGTGTTTTGACTGTTCGACAATTGAAATTGCCAATTTTTGGGGGGAAAAATCTATTGCAATTATTACAACCAGCCATGAAAAAACTACCTTTACTATTGTTTTAAGTTGTGCGACCAATGGAAAGAAATTTCCCTCAATGTTTATATTCAAAAGAAAGACGATTCGCAAAGAGAATTTCCCCAAAGGCATTAAAGTAAGAGTAAATGAAAAAGGATGGGTGAACAAGGATGAGATGATTGGATGGCTAAATTCTGTATGCAGAAAAAGAAGAGCTTTTTTTAACCCAAAGCTATTGCTATACTTATAAAGGACTCTATGAAAGCCCATATAACAGAGAGTGCATTAAATGTGCTTAAAGAACCATCTGCTAAAGTAGCTATAATTCCAGGAGATCTGACAAAAAAATTTCAACCCTTAGATATAGGAATTAACAGATCTTTCAATAGTAAAGTTAGAAATATATGGGGAAAATCACAGTTTTACAAAAAGTGGTAAAATGCGGCAAGCTTCATATACAACAATGGGTTAAGAAGGCATAGGATGTCATGATTGGATGGCTAAATTCTGTATGCAGAAAAAAAAGAGCTTTTTTTAACCCAAAGCTATTGCTATACTTATAAAGGACTCTATGAAAGCCCATATAACAGAGAGTGCATTAAATGTGCTTAAAGAACCATCTGCTAAAGTAGCTATAATTCCAGGAGGTCTGACAAAAAAATTTCAACCCTTAGATATAGGAATTAACAGATCTTTCAATAGTAAAGTTAGAAATATATGGGGAAAATGGATGAAAATCACAGTTTTACAAAAAGTGGTAAAATGCGGCAAGCTTCATATACAACAATGGGTTAAGAAGGCATAGGATGTCATGGAAGAAACTATTAAAAAATCTTTTCAAAAGTCGAAGATAATAGACGGAAATAGTGATAACTGTGACTAATCTTCTAATGACAATGAAGATGCTAATTTATTAGATGAGGATTATTTTTAATTTATTTAATTCAGAGTCTGATGACTCTGATTTTTCATGTTTTGAATAATTTTTTTTAATGAAGTTCATTTATGTCTTCAAGTATACTTAATATTTATTATTTGTTTCTATTATACTAAAGAATATTTCAGGTAAGTGATTTTTTAAATTATTTTTAAAGTATTGTAGGCATATTTTCTGAATTATCATCAATTTAAAACAAGGAAATAATACATAAAAAGTAAAAGCTTAAAAATATGACTGTTATGTTAATACAAGAAATATAAAAATTTAACGCAAAATGCATTTTTCATTATTCTTAAATTCTTTTGTAATATTTGTTTAGTTAAAAAAAAATCCTGTTGATTTGCATATCTAAAAAAAAATGTTCCGATTCCTTCTATAAATTTATCATTGTTTCATGCATTTGATGAAGTAAAAAAAAGAAACACTAGCATCAAGTAGCTTACTAGCACCATCCATTGACCAGATTTGAAATTTCCAATCATGGTGCAGATTATAGGGCAACATTTATTTTAACTAGTGAAAAAATATACTTGTGGATTATACGCCATTGTAGATAATAGGCAGAAAAATATGGTATGTATTCAAATAAAGTTTTTTAATTTATTAAGTGATGCTTTCGTATTAGCCCCATACCAATAGTTAATAGCCAAAAAAATTGCCAAAAGTTTTATTAATTACAGCATCCTTTTTTATTATAATTATTTCAGTGTTTCAGTACATGGTGGCCAAAAGTTTGGACATTTTTTGAAAGTTTCATCTTTTTCAACTTTGTGTGCTTGTAGAATATATTAATTTTCACTTAAATACAAACATTTATATATCAAATTGAAGGTAATTTAATGTAGAATTTAATAATAAAAACAGTATTACAATATCTGTATTACAAAAAAAGTTATGCTCATTTTAGTAAAACAAACAAACACAAATCGTTTTGAATAAGGACGTGTTTTGTAATAAAAGCGTACTAGCCAATCACAAACACTGTTCTGAGGACCAATCAAATGTCTGTAACTATAGTTTAGGTTATTTGGATGGTAACAGAGTTATTGTTGTGGAAATATTTTGCGGAATGATGCATACTAGTAAAATTAAATAGAGTATTGCTGTTTTTGAATATTTAAAGTCCTTTTTTTTAATTAAACACTAATTTTAAACAATGTCATCAACAAGAAGAACTAATTGGACATCTAAAAAAAGAAGCCGAATTGTCATATTGAGAGAAAATGGCCTCTCTTATGCTGAAATTGCAAGACAAGTTGGTGGTTCAGTGACTTGTTCTAGTGTACGAAAGTTCTGTTTACGTTATGAAAAAATGAAATCAGTGGAAAATAAGGCCAAATCAGGCCGAAAAAAATGCACAAGTGCTACTGCCGATAGAAAAATTAAACGGCTATACCTTCAAGATAGAAAAATTTCATCAGATGCCATTAGATGTCAAATGAATGCAGCGGGTATTGCAGTAAGTTCAAGAACAATAAGAAGAAGGTTATCAGGATTTGGACTACAAGCTAGAATTCCAAGGAAAAAAACATATTTAAATCAAAAGCAACGCGAAAAACGAGTTAAGTGGGCAAAAGAACACATTAAATGGTCAGAAAATCAATGGAAGCAAGTAATCTGGAGCGATGAGAGTAAAATATTGCTCTTTGGTTGTGATGGTAGAAAATACGTAAGAAGTAGAGTAGGAGAAGCACTTCATCCTGATTGCATTGAAGCAACTACAAAAAACCCAACAAATGTCATGATTTGGGCATGTATGTCTGCAGATGGTGTGGGCCGAATTCAAGTGATTGATGGCATCCTGAATGCCAAAAAATACATCGAAACTGTCCTGGAATCAAAATTGATACCTTCCATCAGGGATCTCTTCCCCAACAACGCACAATTTATTTTTCAGCAGGATTCAGCTCCATGCCACACAGCAAAAGTATGCAAAGCATGGTTTCAAAATAAAGGTATAGATATATTACCATGGCCAGGAAACAGCCCTGATCTCAATCCAATTGAAAATTTGTTGCGACGTTTGAAAATTCTTGTACGAAAAAAATGTCCATCCAATAAAAGACAACTTTTTGAAGCTATAATTGATTCTTGGCACCATGTGATTACGAAAAATGAACTCCAAACACTCGTTCACTCGATGAAAAGACGCTGTGAAGCTGTCTTAAAAAATAAGGGTTATCCTACTAAGTATTGATTGTGTAAGTATTACTTTAAAAAAATGCAAATCTAAGATAGATCTTACTATAAGTTGCATAACTTTTTTTGTAATACAGATATTGTAATACTGTTTTTATTATTGAATTCTACATTAAATTACCTTCAATTTGATATATAAACATTTGTATTTAAGTGAAAATTAATATAATCTACAAGCACACAAAGTTGAAAAACATGAAACTTTCAAAAAATGTCCACCACTGTAGTTTGATCAAATATCTGTTAAATTTACATTTTATTTGTATTATTTTGTTTATTTATTTATTTGTTGATGAAGTTTTAATTTGGTTATGGAATAATATTATCTAGAAACTAATTCTGAACTATTTATATTGTTTTAAGTGTAAACAAGTTAATCTTTCGTATTCAAGCTGCATGCAATAGAGAGTGATTTTGAAAAAAATAATGGCTGAAAATTATCTTAAAACCCTTAAAAAATCCATAAACTGAAAAACAGTTTTCAAACAAAATTCATTTGAAAGAACATTTTTTTAACCTATTGAACGATATAAAAATTCGAATTGTGTGATGTTAAGAAGTTAAAAAAAATCACAGTAAATGCAAAATTTATTGGTTACGTTGTTGCTACCGTCAATATTATGATGTCAACATTACTCACGGACATGTTTTTGCATAATATATATTGAATTGAAAGCCTTACAAATCTCCTTCATCAACAAATTTAATCAATTACGAGAGTGTAAGATTGAAATTAAACATTAAAAACAAAAAAATAAAAGTATTTATTATTAATATTAGCTTTTCTGACACATAAATAAAATCTGCCAATAAAGCAAAGTTAGGCCCCCCATTTCTTTTTTTTCTTCCTTAAATGTGCGATATGTTTTCAATCCAGAGCAAAATATACCTGTAAGTTTAGAGCAAAATATATTAGTAATTTTATGCAAAGCCATTAGAAGCAAACTTACTCAATTAGTTGAAAATTATCTTAAAACCCATAAAAGATCAATAAATTGAAATACAGTTTTCAAATAAAATTCATTTGAACATTTTTTTTAATTTATTCAACGGTGTAAAAATTGAAATTGTGTGATGTTTAGAACTTAAAAAATTGCAGTAAAAGCAAAATTTATTAGTCAGGATGTTGCCATTGTCAATATGATGTCAGCGTTGTTTTATAATGTAGATTGAAAACATCACAAATTTGCTTCATTAACAAATTTCATCAATTACCAGAGGGTAAATTGATAAATTGAAATTAAACATTAAAAACAAAAACACAAATAAAAGTTATTAATATTAGCTTTTCTGACGCATAAATAAAATCTGCCAATAAAGTCCACTTCTGCCTCCCAATTATTTTTTATTTATTTTTGTTAAATGTACAATATGTCTTCAATCCAGAACAAAATAAGTTCAGGGCTCGAAATGTACCAGAGCAAACCAGAACATAATATTCCAGTTTGCGAAATTATGAGAAACATTGTTCCGGTTCGTGAAATTATGGTAAATATCATTCCAGTTCATGCAATTATTAAAACATATTGTTACAGTTCTTGAAAAAGTTTCGATGCTTCCGTTCCGGTTCATTTGAAAAAGATGGCTAGAACATGCAGTGATGCACTTAACATCACTGTGATAAGCCACTATCCATACCTACGGTTGTGAAGCAATTGTGATAGTTCCTACTCCAAAAGAATGAATAACAATTCAGATGACTGAATTCTCCTCTCCCTGTTATTTTCTGAGCTAACAGAAGACTGAATAACGTGCAAGAAGTTAGTTGTTGGTTTGTCCATTGTGCTATCTTTCTTGTGATCTTGTTATTTATTGTTGTATGGTTGAATTTCAGACATTAGATTTAACAGTCCTGCACGACTGGTGTATTTATCATTGCAGTGTTTTGTTATAATTGTCTGTATTTAAATTTATCATTAAAAATATATTGTTTCCAAAATCATTCCACCACTTGTATTAATGGATGCTGAAAAGATGATGACCAAGACTGATTAAAGTATCTATCTTCAAATGTAAAGAATGTGTGTACTCAAACTGCCTATTCTAAGTAAAATGAAAAATTTTAAAAATTGGCTAAAAACTGCAACAAGCATTACAAATTATTTCAATCAACAATATTTTTGAAACAGCATTCTGGTTCATGGATTTTTCCATTTCGAGCCCTGTGTAAGTTTAGAGCAAAATATATTTGTAACTTACTCAATTCAAGAGCATAATCAAGTTCTCCTATATTGCAATAATGTACAAACAGAGCATCAGCTGCTAAGTTTACTGCTTGACCACTCTGTTGGATTGCATTAAGAACTTCATCTGGTTTCGGAGCCCCCAAGGTGGGATACACAACATCAGTATAAGTTTTAAAGTCACATGGAATTCCATATTCTGTCATATGTTTTAAAACAGACCAACAACCTAACAAACCAAAGAAAGACTATTTTATAACAAGATAAAAAAATTAACAAATGTCACATTATTTTAGTCACAGATTATTTAAAGGGAAAGCAGCAAAAGAAAACTTTAGATACAATTTATATATATATAATAAAATTTTATATATATGTGATGATTTTACAATACTGAACTCGGATACCTTGATAATTGCATATTACTATATTATGATAATAAGTTAACAATCATAAGTATTGAAACGTATGCACTGGTGTTCGATGCATTGGAGTTTTCCGACTCAAAATAGAACAACTACTTGGCACTAGATAACATTGTTTATTATGGAACTTGTATATCTTACAAAATAAAGCATCTACCACTTGAAAAAAACATTGATTTAATCTTTCAACTACATTGTATTACTTAGATAAGTAATATCGCATGTTCAATATATCCAGTCATATCACTTCAAACCAGCAGGTTTTTGTAGGCAACTGAAAACACATAAAATATGAGCTCCTGACTCATGCTCCTTGGTTAAATATCAGAACTGTGCAAGTTTTTCTACAAAATTGCGACAATGACAGTGGCGGAAAAGGTCCGGACTCTATTTTAGTCTCGGCAGGAAATTGTAATGACTTAATTCTCAATAAAAAGCATGGGAATAGTTTTTTAGAATGAAATAAAAAAGAAAAATGGAACAACACGATAATTCTAAATAGAATTAAATATCGGCATTTAAGAATTGAGAAATAAAAAGGTTTTTGAAGAACATAATGACGAGAAGTGTTTTTCAGGATATTTTGAAGCGGAATAAAATATTAATTATGCATTTTAAGAGATTTAGATAAATAAAATAAAAGGAATATTATTTAAGATAGGAAATAATCAAATAATTAGGGATGTAGAATAATTTTAATGAAGTGTGGACATTTAAATTTTGTAAAATATATAGATACATATGTATATATACACACTATATTGTCAAAGGTGACCGGTCACTTGTGATTTAAAACGTTTTGTTAACTATCTAGAAAAATACATGAGGAATTAACCTGAAATTGCAGCTGTGTAAACAGTATAGTATAGGTTATATATTTCCGCGAAGATATTTTCCCGAAACCCCATAGGAGACTGTCAACAAATCGAAAAAAGACGAATATCTTTTGGATTACCCTGTAAAAACTAATGTAGCAAAAGCATTCAAACTCGAGATTATTAATAAGTGGCTTATTGTAATATACTGTGTTCATTTTTATGAGGATAACATGTATACTCGAAGAGAAATTAAGGTTTTTATAAAAACAGTCCCAAAATTCACCAAGTTTTTTGCTTATAATTTGCAGAGTTCTTAATATAAAAAAGTTATTTTGAGAAAATATGTCAAACAACATTGTACATAATACTCTGCAATCGGAATTAAAAAATAATAAAAATTGGATGAAAAATGAGAGGGTTTACTAAAAAATGTTTCACTGCGCATGCGCGAATGCAATCAAAATATAATGTGCATAATGTATTAGCTAAGTATATAGAGCAACTTTTGTGACAATCTTAAAATCATAGCTTGAAAATTCTGAAAATTATCGTCGATAGAATAAGCTCAAAATCCGTTGTTCCCAAAAAGAAGCAAAAAGTTGAGGGGTTGTATCAAATATCTGTTGATTAGTGCCAAGATAGCGTACACAATATTTATTGCACGTACTACTATATTTGGATACAACCCCTCATCTTTTTGCTTCCTTTTGGGAACAACGGATTTCGAGCTTATTCTATCAATGATAATTTTCAGAATTTTCAAGCTATGATTTTGAGACTTTCATAAAAGTTGCTCTATATACTTAGCTAATACATTATGCACATTATATTTTGACTAGTATATAACCCCGTCAAAAATGACGGATTATTGATCTGCGTTTCATTTTCATAATACTTCATACAAACAAACAGCATGAAGATTTATTATTGAAAGCTTTGTATTGTAGAAAAGTACATTTTAAAAATGACAAATGATTTCTACAAATAAAAATGATGAGGATATATATTTTTACTTAGTATTATATCTGAAATAGTTCAACGATTGGACAAAACGTTCAAATTAAATATTAATAAATAACCTTGTGCGAAAGTTTTTGTAAAAAAATGTTATCAATGAGTTTCTAAACAGCTTGATTCACCCCATAACTCATTGTTTGATTACATAAGCAAAATTAAATGCAAATTACGTGGTACTATGTATTCCTTATATTTTAATTACGTATATAAATAATCATTTTATTTACGATAGAAGCAAAATTTTAAAATCCGCCGATAGATGGCGTCAATATACTGGATTGATCACTTCAAAGCTTCACTACGACAGAAATTACCGCTCTTTCTGAAAAAAAAAAAAAAAAGTTTACAGAAAAAATTGTTTACAGAAATGTTGATATACATGTTTTATATGAAATAGTTTTTGAAGGTTTTAAACAAAATTAAAATATTTAAAAGCTTTAATATCTCTTTGATTAGTTTTTACTGTAACTTTGATGGAATAAATGAGACAATATTTTGGCTTGACTGATGTTGTTTGCAGATATTTGTAGCCTTAATTTTTCTATAGAAGTTTAAACCTACATCTAAAAAATGTTAGATATTGCTAAAAATTATTAAGAGTGCAGTTTAAAATCCTCGCAAGGGTCTACTGGTACATATTATTTCTGTTGTCAACATCTCTTTTTCTACACTTTTACAAAACGCACAACAATAAATAATGTATCATTCCAAAGTTTTTTGAACTGACTTCGGACAAAGTATACTTACATTTCTTTAAAATATCTTTTTTGATTATAAATTGCAGTTAATTAAAAATTAAATCTGCATTGCTTTCAAAAATGAAATGAAAGGTTTTACTCAAATCAATGTTGGCACAAAAATAAAATACAGCAGTATATCGCGCTCAACAATTATTAAAGAAAATAAAAAGAATTAGAACAAAAAAGATAAAGTGGACGTCTTTGCACGGGTTTATTAGGCGCGTTCATAATTATATAAATATGTAGCACCTATAGTCGTCGTTTGGTTCGTTCACCTGTTCACATGTAACAGCGCAAAATCTACCCAATTGAATGGTTTGAAATTTAATATAGTATATAATAGTTGCAGAATTTTGCGGAGTTATTTCAAATTTTATTAAAACTTTCAAAATCCACCGCCACTATACTGAATAGATCACCTCAAATCCTCGCTACGAAAGAAATCGCCGCTATTTCTGAAAAAACGTGTTTACAGAAACGTTGATATTCATGTTTTATATGAAATAGTTTTTGAATGTTTAAAAAAAAATTAAAATATTTAAAAGCTTTAATAAGCTTTTACACATATTTTAACAGCAGAATAAGATTTGAAGCTTTCAAAGAGTCGTTCATTTGTGAATCATTTAAATTTGTGATGCTGAATGGCAACAATGTTCGTTTGTTTATAGTTGGGATTCCGATTTTTAATCTGGATTTTTAATTAAGAACTTAAAACATTATAATAGTATATGATATACATGTTTTATAGAAAAATATGCTGAACAGACATGATTTCAAGTAAAGGATATTATCATTTAGCTGTGATATGTTACACAGGTTTTTCATTAAGCCTAACATGGCGTTTAACTATGGTCGATTATCAAACCAGAGTGGTCGTGCCCGGAACCGTTACAGACATTTTCTTGCCTTCGAATTTTATTATAAGTAAGATTGCATTCGTGCATGCGCAGTGAAACATTTTTTAGTAAACCTGCTCATTTTTCATCCAATTTTTATTATTTTTTAATTTCGATTGCAGAGTATTATGTACAATGTTGTTTGACATATTTTCTCAAAATAACTTTTTTTTATATTAAGAACTCCGCAAATTATAAGCAAAAAACTTGGCGAAATTTGGGACTGTTTTTATAAAAGCCTTAATTTCTCTTCGAGTATACATGCTATCCTCATAAAAATGAACACAGTATATTACAATAAGCCACTTATTAATAATCTCGAGTTTGAACGCTTTTGCTACATTGGTTTTTACAGGGCAATCCAAAAGATATTCGTCCTTTTTCAATTTGTTGACAGTCCCCTATGGGGTTTCGGGAAAAAATCTTCGCGGAAATATATAACCTATACTATACTGTTATATTACGGATGACAGTGTGAGCAGTGTGACACCTGCAGTTTCAGGTTAATTCTTCATGTATTTTTCTAGCTAGTTAACAAAACGTCTAAAATCGCACGTGACCGGTCACCTTTGGCAATATATTGTATATATATATGCAATTGTAAACTGTTATTTAAAACTCAGGACTTAAATTTTTCATAGAATTACAAAATGGCCACAGATCAAAATTATTATGACTATAAAAGACTGTGTTCTATCAGCTGTTTACATTGATGTTATACAAAGTTATCCGTAATATAAAAACCCCAGAATGTGAATATATGACACAGTAACGGGTAATTAAAATATATATTTCAAACTGTATTTCCTTTTTATAAGTGTCTTGGTATAACTTAGGCTTAAAGAAATGCAATTTCTTTTGAAGTAATAGAAATGACAGTAAAAATTATAAAGTGACCAATAACAAAATTACTAATCTGCACATAGTTAATGTTTTTTAAATTCGGAAAATCTGTGTCTAGTAAGAAAATGATGCTTTAGCTTATTGCTATAGATATACTAATTATTACTAACAATACTATTGCTAAGATTTCGCTTTCTGACATACTCATAAAAATGTCCATATATACAACTGAATGTTGAAAAAGAAATGATCTGGAGATGCAATATCAGTGATTGTAATGCAAAAAGGAGAAAGATGCAAGTTTAGTTTTAATCCATATTAAATCCATAATATTTTGAATAAATATATTGATTATTTTGCATAGTAAACCTTTGAAATTGGGCATTCATTTTGACTTACCATGTATATAGTGAAGATATTGCTTATGTGTATGAAGCAGTTGAAAGGGTTACCAGAAAGTATTTGTGAAAGTTATTCTCCTCTCGCCAAAGTAATTTCTTCTATCTTGCCTTTTATTTTATAAAAAAAATACAGCAGAACCTCTAATTAATGAAGATTCTAAATCACGACCCAAACTTCGTTAAATAGAGGATAGTTATTAAAAAAAGATATGTACTCAAATAAGTTGTTTCAACTTGATTTATTGCATTAAACTAAACAGACGTACTTAATGTACTACTATTTTCCAATTAATCTTCCAGGACGTATTAAACAATATTTAAATTATTAAAATAAACATAGAAAACTTACATAATGATGATGAGGATATGAAGAAAGCATCAGAAATGGTGTACGTGTACAATTACAGATGAAAATGTTTTTATGCTGAAAAATAGTCTGTTATTCTCTGCTAGACTTTCAAAACACTTTTGTATTTTTCAAAAAAATATCTTGCATCTTTATACGGAAATGATTAAGTCTTCTGGTATATTTTCTTAAAATTGAAATCCATGTCTAATTGTTTCAAATGCATCAGGCTTCATTTGGTAGCAGAGACCAATAGCAAAAGCAATTTAAGCGAACAAAGGGAACTTGACTGTAAGTAGTAATAAATTTTTTTGTGAAATGTATGTAATTTGATGACAAAGTGATACAGAGAATAATGGGCTGCTCAAAACTTGGGAATGCGGAAATGGGGAAAAGAAAAATAAGATTCCTAAGCAAAATCTCTTCTGAATAGTCGTTGTGTGGCTTCGTAGAGGTTTTACTTCACTATATGGAAGTTATTTTACATGTACATTTCAATGTTCTGGAAATAAATTTGCTAAATAGAAGTTCTACTGTATCTTTGAGTATAAAATTCCATGTATGAAAGGATCATTTGGATCCTAACATATTACTGGCACAGCACATTGTTACAAAGTTACAGTTAATAAAGCAAATTTTACATAATACAATTATTTACCAAAAAAAAAATTTATCTTGAATACATTATTCTTTTTTATTCAACAGAATGAAGTCATTTTCTTTATAAATACAAAATTACAATTAACACTTAATTTCTCAAATGGTTTCTCAATTCCACTAATTTAAAGTCTAACTCACTTTACTATTTGAATTGGGTAAAAACAGTGCAAAGACACTCATTCTGTACTTTTTGAAAGCTAATCTCACTATAACCAAAAACTTGATTTAAGTAAACATAAATTAAATTTACCAATTTAATATGAACTAGTGTAAATGCCCGTCCTAGGACGGTGGGTAGAAATTGGGGTTTTCAGTTAAAATTTTAAATAATTGATAAAAATATTCATATACTGTTTATCGACAATAAGGAAAACTGACTTGAACCGTTAAGTTCAGGGATGGTAAATTTTACTGTTAATGGTAGTTATGTTAATGGTCAATTTTACGAAACGTAATCTTTTTCTTTATTTTTGTTTTTCAACTCAAAATTTCCAAATATTTTTCTGAATAATTAAAATCTTAATCCTAATAACGATCTCAATAATTAATTAGGGTAAGTAAATTATAAGTATTAATTTTCGCTCTCAATAATACAAAGACTATCTTTTAGTTTCTTCATAATCTAAAAGAATGCATTAATTTTTACACAAAGTCAAATATTTCCCTTTCAAAATTAATAATAAAAATAATTTAAATCATTAAAAAAAGTTGATCTTGTAATAATTCAATACATCCTGAATGTACATACTTTATGTACCTTATGTTAATGGCAAATTTTACGAAACGTAATCTTTTCCTTTATTTTTGTTTTTCAACTCAAAATTTCCAAATATTTTTCTGAATAATTAAAATTTTAATCCTAATAACGATTTCAATAATTAATTAAGGTCTCAATAATTAATTATGGTAAGTAAATTATAGGTATTAATTTTCGCTCTCAATAATACGAAAACGATCTTTTAGTTTATTCATAATCTAAAAGAATGCATTAATTTTTACACAAAGTCAAATACTTCCCTTTCAAAATTAATATTAAAAATAATTTAAATCATTAAAAAAAAAGTTGATCTTGTAATAAATCAATACATCCTGAATTTTCTTATTTTAAAAATATGCTTATGTACATTTTATATTATTATATTATATTTTTTTCCAACAGAAAGGTATAATTCGTATTTATTGTCAATAGATGGCGCCAGAACAGTATTTAGGAACAAAATCTAAAATCTGGTAGATCATCGCAAAGACTCGAAAGGTATCATCGCTATTTCTGAAAAAGTGCTTACAGGAATAAAATGCTTACAGAAATAAATTAAAATAATCCTTTAAATATTTAAAGACTATAATATGTTTTTACAAATATTTTAAGAGCATAATTGGATATTTTAATGAAACATTCAAAGAGTCATTCATTTTTTTTTTCTAGGTATGGGATTTATGATTCTGAATGGCAACAGTATTTGTTTGTTTACATCAGGTAATCCGATGTTTAATTTGTTATTTTTAATTTAAAACTTAAAACATTATAACTGGATATAATATACATGTTATATACGAAAATATGCTGAACAGACATGATTTTAAGTAGAAGAAATTATAATTTAGCTTCATATGTTTTTCATTAAGTCTAACATGGCGTTTAACTACGGTGGATTCGCAGATCAGAGTGATCCTGCCTGGAATGGTTACAGACAGTCTTCTTGCCTTTGGATTTTATTATAAGTAGATTGCAGCATGGCATACAGATTTTTCAAAAATCTGACACATTGCATTTTTCTAATAAAAACTTTTGAAATAAAAAATTATAAAAAGATTTTTTCCCACAATTTATAACAATAAGCACTAAATACAAATAATAATAAAAGCTCATATTTACTTTCAGATGGCTTCTTATGTTCTTTTGCAGATAAAAATAATGGCCAAAAAGAATTGGGCCTAACATTGTAACCCTGAAACGATATTGTTTATAAAAATTCATGATTTAAAATTCAAAGCAGCAAACTGGAAAATTTATAAATAAAAAATATCTACAAAATTTTTTCAGTAACAATTATTTTATTAAGTATCTTATCTGACTATTTTTTTCCCTTATTTTCATATTATCTATAAAAAAAAAAAAAAAACATGCATATTTCAAACATATCATATATGAATAAGGCTAAAATATTAATTTTAATTGAAATCATTAATTTTTCATCAACACAATGTGAGTTTTTTTTTCATTGATTTGGACAAGGGATGACCAACGTTTTGGCTTCCTTGGGTTGCATTTGAAGAGAAAAATTTGTCTAGGACTGCATTTTTTAGAACAGATTTCTTTTTTCTCTCAGGTTATACAGACATTGTACTAATATTAATTTTATTTTCAGCATATATGTACTTTGACATGCATTGCAATCAGTAGAAATTGAGCTATAGATAATAGCCTATTCACTAAAGAAGATATTTTGTGAGTTCAGACAGCTGTTTAATTACGGATTTTATGGCCATTTTTCAATTTTCAATAATATTATTGGCACAAAATGCACTTTGCAGCTTCAAATGTGGCCAAGTAACAACAAAATGGCCTTTTGGAAAACAAAAATTAGAAGCCTCTCCCATTAAACCTACTCTTATTCAAACTTTTTATATCCCCACTATCTCAAATCTTTATCTCGTGCGATTAGATATCAATCAGCTGCACTCATTCGAATATACAGGGTTTGTCATAATATTTTGACTAATTAAATGTAACATCGAAAATGGAATGGATGAATTCTTTTAAAAATAAATTTATACTTGCATCATCTTGTAGCAATATTTTTAATAACTGTATTGTGGAACCAGAAAATTTTAAAAGCTACATTAAAATCTCAATACTTTAAACTAATTTCTGATTCTTTGACAGCCTGGCCCATGAGTTGAACAGGCCTGTCATATTATCATTACCATATGAGTTAATACATCAGATCAGTTCTATCCAAGTGCCCATCCATACACAGAGTGATTCAGAACAATTGTTCAATAATTTACAAGGACTACAACAAACAATTTGTATATAGGAAAGTAGGGTCATAATCCATTTATTAAGTTGAAAATACAGGGTACCTCAGTCCAATTTGAACCTAGAATTTAATTTATAACCTTAACAATAATGAAGATATTTCAATAAAATGTGCAGCAGGCTTAGCTTTCTCTGTGTAAAAATTAATGTTATCATAGGAAGTTGTGGAATAGCTACCATCTATATCCAAACACGTATACAACATGCAATGACATAGCACATAAATTAGTTCATGACTATACATGTAATACAAGTTGCAATTTTCCAACTGGACGAAAAATGTCTGGGCCAGGATTCGAACCTGGGATCTCTTGGCTGAAGCTGCCATGCTCTACCAACTGAGCTATCCTGGTCGAATCTGGAGGACATAATTCATCCAGTTAACCTTATTGATCATAGCATCTGGTCTGATATTTTAATCAGCTCAACAGAATAGATCGCAGGTTTGAATCCTGGCCCGGACATTTTTCGTACAGTTGGAGAAAAACAAAAATACAACTGGTATGATTTCTTTACCAATTTGAATAATTGCGTTAAAATTAATCTAGTGTAATCATGTATTCAGCGTTTACTGGAGTTCCATCACCTGCGATCTATTCTGTTGAGCTGATTAAAATATCAGACCAAATGCTATGATCAATAAGGTTAACTGGATGAATTATGCCCTCCAGATTCGACCGGGATAGATCAGTTGGTAGAGCATGGCAGCTTCAATCAAGAGATCCCAGTTTCGAATCCTGGCCCAGACATTTTTCGTCCAGTTGGAAAATTACAACTCGTATGATTTCTTTACCAATGTGAATAATTGTGTTAAAATTAATCTCGTGTATACATGTAATGTTTTGGAATGTAGTTCCATTACATATGGTGTCACTTTTCCAATTACTGTGTTCTTCCAGCACTTAATGTCATCACACTTTACACAAAGCAAAGTCAGTGATTATTCCATTAAAATATCCTCCTTATTGTTAGAGTTTTGAACAAAAATCCAGATTCAGATGGGTTTCATCCTATATTTTTGAATAAATAACTGGATTTTTACTCTAGTTTCCTATAAATTAAAATTGTTTGTTGTAATGTGCCCTGCTTCCCTGCAAATTATTGTATAGTTATCAAAACACATAGGGCAAAATGCAAATTTTCACCTTACTTTATTTATAAAATATCAATATGAGATTTGATAGATCCCACTGTTACTTAACAGGTGACATTTAAAAACGCAAATAGATGTTAAAAAACTGTCCAAGTACTTTTGGCCAGCAACCATGACCATCCTCAGGGAGTCAGAAAGAATTTTCGCTCCCTAAGGATAGTTGTGGTTGCCGGTCGAAAGTACTTGGATAGTTTTTAAACATCTTTTAACATCTATTTGTATCTCTTAAAAGTTACATGTTAAGTAACAGTGGGATCTATCGAATCTCATATTGATATTTTATGAATACAGTCAAACCTCGTTAATATGAACATGCTTAACGAGAATTACTTTTAGCACGAACTGTTTACGATTGCTACGTCCAGTTGTAAGTAATGTATTTAAGTTTGGATAACACAAACTACTTTTAACATGAACAAAAGCAGTTTCCCCTTGAGTGTTCGCGTTAACAAAGTTTGACTGTAGTTATCCTGATTCCTGAATTACAATAAATGATACAATGCATATATTTCTTTCCTTCTATACCAGACATGAAATCTCTAATTAAACTTTTTGTATCAAACATGCCAATGCCCTATAATGCTTCGTTTGTCAAATTAACTCACAAGTTTGTCCGAAATTCATGAAAACACTGATATGTTGGATCTTTTAAAGCTTTTGGATGTTAATTCCCTTTCTGCTGAGGTCTCATGTAAATGGTCTACAGTGACACAGAGCTGACTGTTTGTCTGATATTTGGTATAATTTCAGTATTACTATGTTTCCTCAAAAGTAAGATATAATCAGAAAATAAGACTTAGGGTGCTATTAATATAAGCCTTACCTCCCAAAAAAAAACCTTACTCAAAAAATGAAGCCATACTACTTTCGTAAGGTAGTCATTATTTAAGATACCAACTTGGTTTTAAAAATTACACTATCATGATTACAGTTGCAAGAAATCATGTTCATTCAAAGTTTTAACTTGGATTTTTTCCAGTCTTTGCAACTCTAGACATGAATGAGATGGGGGAACTTCATGGACTAAAATTACTAGCAGTTGCATTGCCAATGTACTATGAACAAATTTCTTGAACAAGAAGTGTTCATTTAACCCTTTCAAGGGTGGTGATACATTTATGAAACCACTTAAATTTAATTCCCAAATGCCATAATGGCACCAGAATTTTGGTATAAAATTTTCTGTTTGTTATTTATGTTAAATATAGCTTTTTCTTATTTCCAAATAAATTTGCTTGTAAATTCCGGTGTCATTTATTCCTTTTAACATTTTAGCAATGAAAATGTTTTGCCCCTGAAAGGGTTGAGAAAAGCTATATTGCTGGATAAAAGAGACTGGCACTAACTGTTTTACAAGACATGACAAATAATAATGTAAGACCCAGTCTTATTTTCAAGGAAACATGGTATGTATGTATACATATGAGATGCTTATGAATCCAATCACTTAAATTAAAAAATGTATCATCTTTTTGGCACCATGAGCACTCTAGTTCATAACGTTAAGTATGCATATTCGAATACTTATTAAAGATTATTATATTTATAGATAACATTAAAGATTGACATAGAAAATTTGAATATGATTAGAAAATAGATATTTTAATTAATATTAATTAAAAGTTTATTTTTTAAATCATAAATTATCTTTTAATCAAATGAAATGTTAGAGGTTTATCGCACACACAATAAATTCTACATATTATGTTCCTCAGCACCTCAAAATATTTCTTTAAGCCAATACTAGAATGTGTAGCTAATACTGAAAACTACACTGTTAACATAGTATGGGCATTGTATGAAATAGACATGCATTATTACTTAAACTAAAATAATTAATTATTTTTTAAATAAAATACAACAATAACACACACACACACAATATATATGTATATACATTTTTGTAATAAAAAATTACATTTCATAAATGAATAATACTATGCACTGAATGAAAGAATTGTTAAAACCCAAACATTGGACAGGTTATTTCATAAGAGAAAATAATACTAACTCATCATAAAAAATGTTATATTCTAAGAATTAACTACTTTTGAATTCATAATTAAAACAGTCCAATATTATTATTATTACAAGAATCTAGTCTCTTTAACAATGTTTATATTCTGCATAATGACTGCATAGCAATTATTATTAATATACACCTATGTTTCATTACTAAAGATTCATAATATAACAGTTATGTTGTACTGAAAAAACTTTATGTGATATAATAAAGAATATCTTCAACATTATTAATATCTTTACTTTTATGTTTCTAGACAATATTAAAAGTTTAAAACTTCTTCATATAAGTAAGTATGGACACATTGTATAAATAACTGAACATTTTATCTATAAACCAAAAATCTAGAAAGATCCAGACATCTACTATAATTTTAGCCACAAAATCTAAATCTGGAAGAGAATAAAACATACAATTTTCACAGTAAACAAGTAATTGCATATTATTTTTTTTATGTAACTTTTACAGGTAAAATATTGAGTTCCTTTACCCTAATGCAATGTTTATATAAACAACAACAATTGTGAATATGCTTTTTATTTGTCTTAAGTCACATGTCACAAATCCAAGTATTAATTGTATGGAAAATGAAGTATGGAGAACATCCTTGTGATCAGTGGTCAGAAAACTTTTTATTATTATTATTATTATTATTATTATTATTATTATACCCAGCTACTTAATATTTTATTAAAAACACAGTTAACTACAACTATTTGTTTTAAAAAATAGACTACAAATTACTTTTCAAAAGAAGTCCTTACTTTGCTACTTTCAGATTTTGTCAAAGGATCATTCAATCTACACTCAAAATTGAGACACAAATTAAATAATACAGTGTTCACTGATTATATCCCGTTTTATGAGATACAATCTAAAAAGTAAGATATAACTGGAGGTATTAAAAAAATTTAAAAAGATAGCTTACATGAAAATGTATTGTGTTTGCCACCAAAATGTTAGTTTATACACATATTACAATTTTCATAGTGAAATTAAGAGTACTATCAATAGTAACACAGTCAGCATTTAAATATAATTACATAAAAAATGTGATTAAAAGTGTTGTTTTTTTTTTTTGGGGGGGGGGGGGGGGGAGGCATGAAGACTATATCCGATCACTATAGCTTATATCTGCAAGAACTATTCTTAGAGTAATTATTACAAAAATACATAAAATTAAATTTGACTCATGTATTTACCAATAGATTTGATTAAATAACTCTATAATACACTCTTACAATGTTAAATTGTATTGAGTTCTGTTGAGAGTTAATTATATTGAGTTGATTAATTTTATAATCTAGAAAATTACAGAAAAATTATAAATGCAAATAATAAATAAATTTATAAATAAAGCAATTCCAAATGAAGAAACTGGTATTAAGACATGACAACTTGATAGCAAGAAAGTGACAAGTGTTGCCAACAAAAAAATTAATTTCTTTGGTGGTTCAGCATTTGGTTTTATTAACAAGTGTCAATGAAAAAAAAAAATCTATGATTTATTTCATGCGATGCGTTGCACTGTAGTTGAGATTTGTCACTGACACTCAGGAATTAATGAGCAGAACACATTTTGCATAAAAGAAACAAGTTACGATCATGTGATTTGTAGGAAGGTTAATTTTTTTTCTCCTTAAGTAGTGTCAAAAGTAGCATCAGTGCTTAGTACAAACTATCGACTTTTCATATCGTACTACTTGCTATATTACATTTTTCAAAATATAGCAAGCTACACACACTACAAATAATTGGAAAAGGTACAGACTACTATAGTATCGATACATGTCGTGCTACTTTCGATCATTTCAAAAACTTAAAGAAATTAAATTTTACTTCTTTCAGAAAATATAATTTTCTCCGATCTTACTATTAATGCACTTTTTACTGCATATGAAAAGTATTTTATTGCACCATTAAATAAACAGCTAAATATATATTTTTTTAATTCTGCAAACAATCCATGTTTTGATTTCGGCATTGGATTCTATTTATTAAACTAAGAGACAAAATAAGGAATAAAAGAAAACAGTGATAGAATCAGACTGCTGCTAAATACAATTGAACTTCTATTTAATGAATTTTATGATTTCCCCAAAACAATTAGTAATACAGAAACTTTGTTAAATGGAAATTCAGTCAGTTACCTTTTGTAAAAGTATAAAATTTTCGTGTCATCCTTAGTTCTTTTTTAACAGCTACATTTTCGAACAAGAATTTTTACAGGTTTCTATATTTTTTATGTATATCTAAGTTCTTCATAGATAAATAACATATTATCTTTCGAAAATAAAGTAATCTATTATATGAATTTGAATATAATTTAGAAAAAAACTATTTCATTCATAAAATTGTTCATATTTTTGAAATGCTTTTCATTTGAAAGGAATGCATTTTCGAGAAAAATCATCTAAAAAATGGAAATCAGACTGTGCTCCATATTGGTGGTGTAAATAAAGAAATTCTCAAACAATTCATACTTAGAAAATTCTTTAAATACTGTTAAAAGATGAAGTAGATCCATAAATACTCATAAGCAGAAAATAGTAGAAAATGTTAATGGTGCACTATAATAAAAAACAAAGAAAATAAATGAAATTTTCAATAATAACTTCTTTAATAAATCGGAAACAATTAGAAATTGGAAATTTTGGTCTGAAAAAAAAATAAAATTATTAGAGATAAGTGAAGAATTTCGATTTTTTCCTGTGATATTTTTGTTAAAAATCAACATTTCAAAGAAAATTTCATTAATTAAAGAATTCTGCAAAATAGAAATTCCACGGCATAAATTTTTAATTTCAGTTTCCTTTATTTAAATTTTTTTCATGTGATATCTTTGTTAAAAATAAAGGTTTCAAAGAAAATTTAATTAATTAGAGAATTTTGTAAAATAGAAATTCAACTGTATAAATTTTTACCATCAGTTTCCTAATAAATGCTACAAACACTTTTTTGCATTCACATAAAAAGAATCTAAGAATTTTCTTACCGACTCCTCCATCTTTTTGAACGTCTGAATAGTATGACCTAAAAGACGAAATATTTAATAAAATATAGTACCAAAAATGAAAATTATAAATCATAAGCTAGAGCAGATGTCATAAACATTCCTTTTAATAAAGACAAAAAGTTTAACACAACAAAATTTGTCCCAAATATAATTCTAAAATGATCAACCAAAAATTATGAAATTGCCTAAAACACAAAATATTGGATTTAACAACAATGTTGAAATAATCACTAACAGTTTTGGCATAAGGCTGATTCTCACATGATGTGCGCGGCTGTGATACCGCTGTATTTTTTTTTTATTGTTCTTTCTAGCATTTGATAAAAAAAGAAATCTGTTAATAGGATTTTTGTCTTGATACATATCTGACGTAATAATTCTTAATCATGATATAAAAAGAAATGTTTGATCTCTCATGGCTCCTGTTGGAAAATTTATTTATTGTTTTATGATGAATTTAATGTCATATATAACGCTTTAAGATGTGTGGCATTGTAATTAACATTAATTATTATTCTTTAAAGATTTCTGAAGTGCTTTTTAAGAAGTTTTGTTTTTAATTCAAGGCTCCTAAAATATATATTTACTTTAAATAAACTTGTTACAATGGTTACTTGTTATCTTGATTATATGTGACTGTGTTCCGAAATGAACTATTTAACACTTAATTGCTCTCCCACCATGTTTATTGATTCTTGAAGTGAACTTATTTAACTGAATTTGTGGAGTTACCCAACCATCCACTAACAATTAAAAAAAACATTTTTATTTAATCAGGTACCCAGAATTCATGCAGCCGATTGTTGATGAAAAATTGTTTCATTTGGCAACAAAATGAAAAATTGAAATTGAAAAATAGTAATTATTTTTTTTTATTTTGATGACATTTTCAATAATGCTAATGAACAATTAAAAGGTTTATTTTGTATGTTATACTATTTGTATTTTGCTTTTTCAAAAATCATTTATACTTTTTTTCTTTTCGTTTGACCCAATAACAAACTATATTTTGTTTCATAACATTATGTATAGATAAATAAGAGTAGAATTTTATTATAATTGGATTCTTTGATTAAAAAGAAAAGTTCATTTAAGAATTTAAAAAAAAAATCTAAATAATACTTAGATAGCTGAAAATTACAACACAAATCCTGTAAGTATGTACAATAGGGTGGGCCGAAAAAAACTTTTGCTTCATTTGAGGTAGCGCAAAGCATTTAAAAAATCCTTAAGTTAATGCAATCAAGTTGTATTCACTCAGTGAATGTTGGTCGGGTCTTTTTTTCTGTTTTGATTCGCTATACTGAAAAAAACTTGTGTCTAGGGTAGCTAAGTAAAATGCAAAAACAAAATAAGTAAAATTTTACTTCTGGTGGTAGCGCAAAAGGCCTAAAATTTGAGAAAAAAAACGCGTTTTAGGCTAAATTTTAGGCCTTTTGCGCTACCACCAGAAGTAAAATTTTATTTATTTTGTTTTTGCATTTTACTTAGCTACCCTAGACACAAGTTTTTTTCGGTATAGCGAATCAAAACAGAAAAAAAAGACCCGGCCAACATTCACTGAGTGAATACAACTTGATTGCGTTAACTTAAGGATTTTTTAAATGCTTTGCGCTACCTCAAATGAAGTAATTTTGCTTCTTTTTTTATTAAAATGTGTTTTTATATCTTTCTTTTAAAGATTTTTCACTATAGCATTTTTTTTTCTTTTATAGCTTTTAAAAAAGAAAGAAAACTATTGCTTTCCAAAAAATTTGTTTGAGCAGCTCTGCCGCTAAAATTAAAATTTTTTTTTTTTTCATTTTATTTTACTAAGCAACCCTAAAGCAAAGTTTTCCGCGGTATAGCGAATCAAAAAAAAAAAAAAAAAAGTTTTTTTCGGCCCACCCTAATGTACAACACAATTAAATTCCTGTATCGTAAAATTAAAGTAATCGAATCTCTGCTCTATTTACTGCCACTTTTTTTAATTGTTGATATTAGATACAAGTATGCCATAAAGTGACAGAATGCAAAAAATGTTAAAAAGTTTAATCAGTATAGTGAAGAATAATGACAAATAAAAATTAATTTACAAGCATATACTTTCAAAATAATGAAATGTTGTTTGAAATTGCAATTTAAAAACAGCATTTCATCATATCTAGAATAATAAAGAAACTTTAGACACTTGTACATCTTTAAGAAGTTTTTCTAAAAATGCACTAAATAACAGAGGTGATTGTAGGTTCATGAAAAAATACCTGAAATTTTAGCAAGAAAATGTTTCCGTATGGAGAGGGGGGGGGGGACATATGATTTATTACAGGGGGTCAAATTATGAAAAATGTGAATTTTAATTATGTTTAGCAATAATAAGAAATTGATATTTTAGTCTTATTTTATGAATTTAACTATAAAAAAAACTAGTCGTTGGGGGCCACCGTAATACTTACCCATCATGGATATGCATAATGTAAAATATTAAAATAAAAATGTGTAAACTACTTATAAAATGCATTGCAATTCAAATAAAATCGTGGCTTGATGACGTCACAAACTTTAAAGGCTCGATTACTGAATTGCTTGAAAGAGGTTTTTCCTTATAACTCCAAAAATAATAATCCTATTAACTAGCAGTTTATTGCATCTGATTAAGCGTCAAATTTCCAATTAAAATATATCTTTGAAGTGAAATTTGGATGAAATACAGGGTCATGAAAAATCGAAGAGTGTGGAAAATAGGATTCCAAATATCTCGGCAACTAATTATCCGATCGACTTCATGCTTTATTTAAAATTTATGTTTTTTTATTGTCTTTTATATTCATTTCTTAAAATAAACAATTTCGAAAATTTTTATATACCTTTCATCAGAACGAATATTTCGAGAGTCCGAAAAAAATTGTTCCGGTTAATCGAGGTTATTGAAATGCAATAGGCTTCTTCCCATTATTACATACTAAGTACATACCAAATTGCAAGTCTCTATCTCAATTTTTTCGGGAGATAGAGCGTTTACAGACACACACACACACACAGACACACAGACGGACAGCAAAATTTTTTTTCTAAAAATATGTTTTTCGAAATCTCCAGTGTCTGAAACGTGTAAATCCGTCAAAAAAAAATTTTCGATTTTCAAAACGATTACAAGACTTACCCTATATTACGTATGATGGGTAAGTAAAAACGGGAATTCCGGTACTGAAAATGAAAAAAATACCTGAATTCAGGTATATAACCTGAACACAATCACCCCTGAAATAATAATAATAATAAGGTATATTTTAGATGTCTTAATCGAACATGTCTAACAGAATTACTTCTTTTGTTTATAAAACATATACCAGTTTAGAATTATCCAAATATAGACTTCGAAAAATTTCAATTCAATATGAATTTTAATTTTGGCTTAAATAGGAATTTGAAGTAAATTATATTTTTAGGAATAAAATAAATACATAAATTTGCACTTCAATAGGTCCTCCCCCCACCCCAACACCTTAAATACAATATTTCCATCTGGATAATTGAAGTTTTATCGTAATGTTTCAAAACAATAAAACAAAATAAACAATTTTAGACAAACACAAAAAAAAAAAAAATGTCATGCAAAAAGGGGGAAAAAACTTACTTATATTACCACACTCGGCAAAAGATCTGGCTGCAACAAAGTAAATATTTGGATTCAAACCTTTATATTTAATTTTTTCACAATAATTTAAGACTTCTGAAGGCTCCTAAAAAAAATTTTTTTTAATCAATCATATAAAAAGTTTGAATATGAGAATAAATTAGCTCATTAGAACAACAATTCATTATAAATGCAAAAGATCAACTTGCACTGTTGATAGCTTTCTCTTACCGCTCAATTTTTTAGACAAAATCACTTCAAAAATTGTGTATTTTTTTTATTGTATATTTCAAATCTACATACATTTGCAAATTAAAATATGCAATTATTTTTTTGAAAAAGAGATTTTTTTTTTAATAGATTTAGACACTGAGAAAAGATACGCTCTGAAAAATCAATTTCAAATGCTATTACATAAAAAACAAATTTTTGGAAATAATTCTCAATTAATTTATGATTACATCCCTATTTATTACATAAAATACAAAAGTAAAATTTATACAATTAAGAAAATAAATAATGAGTATGGATAATGAATCGTCTTCAGATCCATCGCTATCTCGAGAGGAATCTCATAAATTACAATCACTATCACTACTATCACTGCCTTCAAATCAACTAATATCATTCTCAGAATCCGATAAATCACCAGGAATATATGTTCTGTCACTCGCTAAATGATTTCATCCAGCCATGTTTTATAGGAAAACAGTGAACAAAGATGAAATGAATCAAATTCAAAATAATCAGTGGACAACTATTGCCATGTGTTGGTCAAGATCTAATTGAAAGGCTAAATGTTATATTTAAACTGGTTATATATTATTACTGGTTATGCAGTGAAAGCATGGGATGTGCTATTACAAAAAGAGAAAAAAGGGCTGTGCCCATGGTCATAGCGGGATCAGCAAAGTTTGCTACATTTGCATTCAGGTGTCGATCCAGGTTTTTTTTTTCTTGGGGCCCATTTTGAGAAAAGTAAAGATTATTTTTGTGAAATTTATTATATTTTTGGGAAAAATAACATTTTGTAACAAGAGTTGAAATCCAGTTAATCAGATTCGAACTAAGCATTTATAAACAAAAACTTTTTAAAATGCTTTTGCTGAAGTTTTCCTCTGGTGAATTTGTTTGTTTACAAATTACACATTTTAAAACATCACAAAATAATAAATAAATAGTAAGCTTTTATGAAATAGAATTTTGTGAAGGGGCCTATTTTATCAAATTGATTTTTGTGAAGGGGCCCATTTTATCAAATTGATTTTTGTGAAGGGACCCATTTTATTAAATAATTTTTGTGAAGGGACCCTAAATAGGCCCCAAATTTTTCCTGGATCAACCCCTGGCATTGCACGCGAAAATAGCAGGATAAGCGGTCACAGCAGGGGTCGATGCAGGGTTTTTTTTTGTGAAACATATTATATATTTGATAAAAATAACATTTCATAATGAAAGTTGTAATCCAGTTACTCAAATTCGATCTAAGCATTTATTAACAAAAACTTTTTTAAATCCTTTTGCTGAAGTTTTCCTCTCTGGTGAACTTGTTTGTTTACAAATTACACAGTTTAAAAGCCACAAAATAATAAATAATTAATAAATAGTAAGTTTTTATGGAATAGAATTTTGTAAAAGGGCCTATTTTAGTAAAAGGAATTTTGTGAAGGTGTGCATTTTATCAAATTGATTTTTGTGAAAGAGCCTGTTTTATCAAATTGATTTTTGTGAAAGAGCCTGTTTTATCAAATTGATTTTTGTGAAGGGACTCATTTTATTAAATTGATTTTTGTGAAGGGACTCATTTTATTAAATTGATTTTTGTGAAGGGATTCATTTTATTAAATAGATTTTTGTGAAAGGGCCCTAAATAGGCACCAAATTTTGCCTGAATCGACCCTATATACTTTGATAGATCAGCATAAAGAGAAATTAAAGTTGTTAACAAAAACCAGGGTTGGCAAGTTTTTGCCGCAGGTGGAAAAAAACGCGGTAAAAAACGTCCTGGCAAAAATTGGTTTTTGCCAGCAAAAATGGCAAAAACTGATTTTTTACATATAAATGCACGTTTCATTTATTTTACTTGTCTTAAATTAACAATCACAGAATAGTACAATGCATTATGAAATTATATAAATTATATAATTATTATACTCATCTTAATTACTGAGAAATTATTAATTTCATCATAAAAAAAAATTCTTTAATTGAAAAAAAGCCATTGTTAGTCTGATTTTTATGCTGCAATAAATTAACAATATTGCCAATATTGCAAAATCTACAGAAATTATAAACACTTCTAGTTTTAAAATAAGATGTATCAACCTATCAATTAGCATAATGCAATAATTCAGAGATGCAAAATATATGCAATAGTAGTAAGTACATGTATTAATATATTGTGTTCAAATAAGTGAAATCTTAAATTTCTTTTAAAAAATTAAATATTTTAATAATAACATAAAAAATTACACATTCAAAATTTAGCGGCACTTTCATTACCATCATCATCCTCATTACAAAATAATAATTTTTTCAGCATTCCATAACAAAAAACAAGTTTGGAAACATTACTTATTGTCAACCTATTTCAAATTTTTGAGTGGACAAGAGAGAAGTTGGAAAATATTCTCTCGATTGTAGCACTACTGGCTGGGCATGCTTGCAGGTGTGCTATTAACCCACAAAATTCTTTGAAATTTCACATGACTTTGCGACACTTCTCCACCACTTATTGGCATCAATTGTCATAATTACTTGTTCTGAAAACAATGTACTTTGGAAAGGTTTTTCTTTTAGTTCAAAGTTCACGGCATATGATAGGAAAGTTGGATTTATTTTTTGTAGCCATTCTCGGGCCTGTTCTTTCTGTTCGTAACCAAGGTGCTCACCCTTATATTTTGGGTGAAACAAATAGGCAAGAAGATGTCAGGGCAAAATTGCTTTTTCAAACCTTTTTTTAACTTTTACAAAATGGGGTTTCAAATTATCATATTTCAGCAAATTGCACCATAAATGGCAAGCATCTGCTATTGTTGTTGAATCAGCCTGCAAGATATCTAAAGCTGTTGAGACTGGTTTTAATTGCTTAATGAGATCTTTTATTTGTTGCAAAAGATTAAAATCAAGTATGTGAGCAATGATATTTTGGTCCATTTCTTGTAAATGATCATTTGATACTTTTATATATGAATTATGATTTCGTTCAAAAGTTTCTACGCAAGTCAACTGACTATTCCACCTAGTACTTCCTGGTAACTGAGGTGAAACATATTCACTACATTCTTTCAGCCATGCTGAAGGTGCATGGTGGTTTCGAAAATATTTATGAACCTCCACCACATGCTTAATGATAGTAGAAGGTGTAATGTCTTCCCCAAGCAGGTTTAACCAATGAGCTGCACAATCATATGATATCAGACATGAATTTTCACTTTCTAACTTTAGTTCCAGCTCCCGTCTCATTTTCTCCATATTTTAGCATTGTCAGTTACTATGCTTTTTATTTGGCAATCATACTTTTTTCCAACAGTCTGAATAATATCACTGCATTTTTTTGACAAGAATTCTGCAGTCTTTTTGGTGGCACCTGTATCCTCTACATCTACAATATATGATTTTCCATCAACTTGAACACATGAAGCAATTATGGGTTCATTGTGGATGTTACTCCATCCGTCGATAACAAGTGTACCTTCTCTGTCTTTCAAACTTTCATGTACTGATTCTTCCATTTGACTGTGAACAGAATCTAAAAGATTACCTGCCAATTCTTTGCGTGAAGGCGGTTTGTAGCTTGGTCTCAAGATGTGGATTAAGTTTTTAAATGCATCACTTTCCACAACATTAAATGATATGTTGCAAGCATAAAAGAATTTTGCAACAATCAGATCAATCTTCTTTTTACCTGGATCTGAAATTTTTGACACAAATTTGTTTATACTACCTTCTAAATATCTTTCCTTTTTTAAAAGAGTCTGTGACTTGTCCACCTCTTCATCAATCACTGTATCACTGTTATTCTGATTTAAATCTGCTTGTCTTTCAGATGAAGAGGATGCTTCCACATTCACACATTCATTTGTAACCATTTTTACACAGCTTGAAAATACTGCCCTCATTCTGGCTGCTTTATTGCTCTGAATGTTTCCACATTTTTTACACTTAGCAACAGTTTTTCCATCTACAGATAACTTACAAAAGGACTCCCAAAGTGGATCTTGTCTTCTTCCTCCTTTATTCATTATTTCTTGCAATTGTTATTGCTTTATTTTCTGCAACCAAGCTTAGAATCTAAGCTATCAAAAACAAAATGGCTAAAGTTACTTCTCAGATTAACTGTAAAACTGATAAGGTGAGAACTGAAAACAGGAATTTTATGCACCTGCTGTTGTGCTGATTCCTGATTGGTAATTGGCCACCTGTGTAGGGAGGGAGGATCCGCACTTGCTTAGCTCATGGAGAGCAGGTGGGAAACAGGTTTGTGGATGATGAATGGAAATGCAGGTGCATGAAAATCTTTTTTGGTCAGGGGGGGGGGGGGGGGGTAGAGACAAGAGTACTGCAAGAAAACAGAATAAGAATATATTTTTGGTTTATACTTTTGTTTATTTTTACCAAGAAAATATTTGGTTTCATTTGTTGTTATGATTCCTTTTTATATAAACTGCATCACTGCATTTAGTTATGCAAAATTGGATTTTTGCCATTTTTACCATTTTTGCTGGTTTTTACCACTTTTTACCAGTTTTTGCCACACCTGGTTGCAAAAATACCTTTTTGCCAGCAAAATGACCAACACTGACAAAAACAGGTTTATTTACTCTTAAAAAATATCAATGTTGGTTAGAGATTTTAGATTTTTTTAAAAGTAGTTTTATAACAAATTTTATAAAACTCGTAATCGATGTTTCTTCCAAGAAATTGCATCACTCTTCAAAGTTGCTTTGAAATTTCCAAGTGTCAATCAAAATTTTTTTATGTTTTCATGTTTGAATCAATGTTGCCTGATTTTTTCAAGTCAAACGGGTATCTTGATAACTCTACTGACTAATAGCTACAGCACAGCTGAAGAAGAGAAGATAGACAATGCATAACAGAAATATGGATGAGGATGACTTGCATATATGGAAAACAAATTTAAAAATTAAATATAAAAATAAAAATAGCTTTTTACAAAAACTCTCTTTTATAAGCATTCAATGTTTATCTTGAAAATCATGCCTAATTTCGTGACTGCAATTCATGATTTTTCCAAAAACTTTCTGATAAAATATGTGAATATGACATGGGCACCAAACCCAAAAATTCATCTCTTTGATTTACGTTTCATAGAAAATGATGAACTCGTGGATTTATTTTTTTAAATTATGATTTTTCTACCTTTTTTTAAAGATGCAGCTGACAGGGAATATTTGGTGATTGATCACCTGTGGCAGACAAAAAGAAAAATGCCTTAAAATTAGTGTATTAATTTACAATTAACCCTTAAATGTCCCATATTGTTGTCAATTGTCTACATTCCAATTCCACTTAATTTTATTCAAAAACCTGAGTATGTGCATTTCCGAAAGAACTTTGATAACCATAGACAATAAATGGTGTGTGAAAGAAAAAACTTGACATTACTTTTGACGGATAAGATATATATATATATATATATATATATATATATTACATTTGAATGTGTTGAGTGATAAATTTCAGTATGTTACATGGACAAATATTTTCTATTTTTTCGAGTTTCATAAAAAGGAATGATTTATCTAATTGAAAAAAAATAATTACTTCTCATCTGTTGTCAGGGTAAGCTATCAATGTTTCATGTTGCATTTGAAAATTTTATTGGATATATGACAGATTTTTGGGAAATACTGTATGTTGCCAAATGTCTACATACAACTTTAAAAAAAAATAAATACTCAATATTATTACCTGGATTTTTTTTATTTACTTTTTACGTAACCTACGACTACATTCTTATAAAAAACTATTTTTTAAAATTCAAAACAAAAAATTATGCATTTACAGATTAAGTTCTAAAAATATTAAAATGTTAAATTGGCTTTGGAAATACATCAGTAAGCATACATTTTTTTAAATTCTAGCATATGAGAAAGTTAGTAAAGAATTGATTATAAAATTCCTTCTTTACATACATACAAAAACGAAGTAAGTTAAATAAAATATAGTAAAAAGAAAAAAAAATTACACTTACGCATCCAGATTTAACAAGTTGTTTCACAAAAATGTTGACTCCTTCATTATAATTTGGAGTCCATGATGTTGTTGCCAATTTAAAAGCAGTTTCGATACAATTTTTGTGAATCAGTTCTACAGCTGCATTAATGAATTCTTGTTGATGCCACTCTTTACCTTTTATTAAAGACAGTACCTAAAATAGACCAGAATGAAATTTGATAACTACAAAATGCCAAAATGCAGATTAAGTAAAATATTTATTACAAGATACATATGGAAAATATAAATTAATATGTTGGACACTTTCACGAATTTTTTCTAATCGTTTAAAAAAGTTGTTGCAAATAATCATTGGTCATTTAAAATTATTATTAAGTAGGAATTGTGTATTTTTCTAAAGAACAGTATTACATTCAAATTAAAAAATAAAATGAAGTGCTAAAATCAAAATCAAAGAATAACATACCTCATCTATATCCTGGTGGTTACCGGTGGTTGCCAAAGCTTCAATGACTTTTAGGTAACTTTGTACATTATCAACATCTTTAATTTTTTGTAGATGGGACATCATTTCCTCTTTGTTACCACTAAGTGCATAACCACATGCTAATATGGCATGGGTATCATCTGTTGGCTCAAGATTTGATGATCTTAAGGACAAAAAAGAAAGTAATAAATTTAGTATTTAATTAAGTAAATAAGTTAAGGAGAATAAATTTTAAGAATTTATTTCACAGAATATATAATATCCAAAAGAAGAATTTATTGTGTCTGTTTCTAGTCTTAAACTATATAACACAATAATAAGAAGCCTTAGTTATTAACTTTTATGTTAAAATGATATAGGAATAAGGTTTTAAAGAATTTTTTTGCAAAAACTGATTCAGAAATTTAAACTTCAAAATTTAAATTATTGTTTTATAAGATTTCTGAGAATACCAATGCTTCATAAATTTTTCTTTGATTTTGTTAAACTTCAGTTTCATTTCTTCAACTTGTAGTATTAAAAAATAACAATAATCTATATTTTAAAGCAAAAACATGCCCATGAGTAATACTGATGTCATATTGACAGTGGCAATGACCTGATTTTTTTTTTTCCTAAACATCGCACGATTTCAATTTTTACACTGTCAAATTAAAAAAAAAAAAGAATTTTCAAATACAATTTATTTGAAAACGGCATCTCAATTTAATAATTTTTTATGGTTTTAAAAATGATTTTCAAGCATGAATATTTTTGAATATGCATGCAAACCCAATTACAGAAAATTAACCAGTCTGCACTTGAAACAATGTAAGTAATTCAGCATTTGTTCACTTCTGTGTAATATTTCATAACTAAATGGCCAAACAAAATGAAAACTTCGCAAATAAATAAATAAATTCAGGGCTAGCACTAGGATTTTTCAAAATTTTAGGGAGGAATTTTAGGAATTTTTTCTCAAATTTTAGGAAAATTTTAGGGGCATTTGCGATATTTTTAACATTTCAAGTATATAATAACAGTATTTTTGTGCTAGTCAGGCACATGTGGTACACTGCCAAAGAATATTCCCATCAATCCAATGAATTCAGCCCTTGTTCCATGTGCTTGTGTTGTTTGTTGTGAATGAGGGCATTTAAATTTGCGCAATAAACGGCTTCATATTACAAACCATTTTGACAGCTTATGCTTACTGCAATTGTATTAATTAGAATTTAGAGTTCCTGGATCATTGAGCCTAACCAGAATGAATGCTCTCCTTCTCTCTCTTTTGGATGTTCTCGGTGAACATAGATAACAAGAGGCAGGAAGCAGGGGTGATTATGAGAAGAAAAAAAAAAATTCTGAAGCTCACAGAAAAACTTCTGAAAGGTTTTTTTCACACTTTTTTGTCGAAATTTGCATTTTTTCTGCGATATTTTGACGAAACATTCATTTTTTTGCGATTCTTTCACGAAATTCGCCTTATTTGCACGATTTATTGACAAAATTCCACGTTTTTTTCGTGATCTTTTGTCAAATTAGAGTTTTTTTTTTCGTGATCTTTTGACGAAATTCGCGTTTTTTCGTATTCTTTTGACGAAATTCATATTTTTCATGACCTTTTGACAGAATTCATGTTTTTTCGTGACCTTTTGACGGAATTCGTTTTTCTTTTTTTCCCCCCGAGACCTTTTGACAGAATTCGCTTTTTCTCGGGATCCTTTGACGAAATTCGCGTTTTTTCTGCAATCTTTTGACGAAATTTGTATTTTTGTGCGATCGTTTGACGAAATTCACCTTGTATGCATAATTGATTGACAAAATTTTGCGATCCTTCAATGAAATTGCCGTTTTCTTTTCACAATTTTTTGATGAAATTCGCGTTTTTTCTGCTATTCTTAGATGAAATTATCTTTTTTCTTTGATTTTTGGATGAAATTTGAAGGGTTTTTCACAATTTTTTTATCGAAATTCACGTTTATTCCACGATCTTTTTAAGAAATTCTAGTTTTTTTTTTCGAGATGTTTTTAAAAAATTTGCGATCCTTTGAAGAAATTCGTGTTTGTCACGATCCCTAGATGAACTTTGAGTTTTTTTTTCAGGATTGTTTGTCGAAATTAGCTTTTTTTTTCGCCCATGATATCCTTGGATGAAATATAAGTTTTTTCCTGATTCTTTGTCGAAATTTGTTTTTTTCTCGCGATCTTTTGACGAAATTTTCTTTTTTTTCACGATCTTTTGATGAACTTTGCGTTATTTTAGCGATCTTTTGACGAAATGCGCGTCTTTTTCGGTGACCATTTGTCGAAATTCGCAATATTTTTCAGGGAAATTTTGGCGATCTCTATTTTTTAGGAACAAGAAAATTTTAGGAGAATTTTAGGAATTTTAGGGGGATAAAATAATAGTTAGGAAATTTAGGAATTTTAGGGGGAATGCGAGCCCTGTAAATTAATAAATAAATACATAAATAAATAAATAAATAAAACATGCATTTAACAGATATGTAATCCAACTATATGTATAAACACTGAAATAATCAGATTCACAAAAGTTGCTATAAATAGCAAAATGTTTCCTGATTGACCGGTGACAAGCGACTAATACGAAAGTACCAAAATTGCTATTGACGTAGGTATTGGACAATCTATGAAAATATACTAAATATAAAAAATCTGACAGAATTTCCAATCAAAAATGATTTTTATCTACATTCTAAACACCGTGCAGCACAGTTGCATCTTTAAAAAGAGTATCACAGGTTGGATTGACTGGTAAAATAACAGAAGACATAATGACTTTAATTTTTTACACTGCCAAATTATTCTAATAAAATTTTAAATTTTAGTGTTAAAACATTAATTAGAAAAAGTTTAATAATGAAAGTATTCAGCAAACAACAAACTTTTGTTGTTTACATAATTATGGGGGAAAAAATATGGAATTACTCCACTCAATTTTCTGAACACTTGATACAGAATATATAAATAAATCTATACTAGAAAGTTTCACTCTTTGTATGTGTGTGTGTCTGTTTTTTTTATCATCACATGTTTTGATTAGTTCAAAATTTAATATAAGTGACAACTGTAATGCATTTTCATATTTTACTATATTGTACTAAACAAAATATTGTTTGAAACAGGTAATTATAGGAAGTAACTTGGGAAGAGGGAATCTACAATCATTTTTTCATTATGGTAAAATTTGATTCAGTTTTTGAATACTTCTTTTAAAACGAATTGTGTTCAAAAACCAAAGTGCCACTGTACTTTAAATGATTAAAAAAATAATTAAATTCTTCATAAAATTGAGTTCTGAATTTACTTTGAACCTTACATATGTTTAATTCCAATCTATTGTGAATGTTGTCAGTTTAAATACCTTACATACCCTGATGTCAAATGAATTACAAATGTATCTAATGCAAAAGCAGATTTACAAATATAGTCAAAGTTGCTTTGCATTGTGGCCATGTTACCCATATCAAGCGTCTCTTTGTGATTGTAGATTTAGCTTAATCAACTTTTTAAGAATCATCAAGATGGAGTTGAGCAGTCTTAATAAATTAATTTTTATTAAAATGAACAGGGTGTTGACTAATTGTTATTTCTGTGTTCAAACTGAAAGAATATGCTTGGATAAAAAATAACCATTGACCTTTGTTAAATTTATTGCCTTCAATAAAATTGAAATTTATTGCCTTCAATAAAATTGTTATTTATTGCCTTTAATTGCTGTTAACCCCTTTCACTTTCGGTGTATCCTATAGTGAGTAAGTGCTCTGTACCCATCCATCTGGGAGCAAAAAGGTTAATGTTAAATGAATGTACGCCAAGATAAGTTCAAAACTTTTATAAGATTATCTATAACTGTAGAATAAAATATGCTGACTTATGCATAAAATTGTACTTCTGTTATTGAACATATTGGCCTATGCCTAAAATTGTATTTATGTTATTGTGACCCCCAGTTTTTAGAACTGGCATCTAATTCAGATGAAAATTTGACAAACCCTGCTGAATAATTTAAAAAGGAATTCTAAAAAAAAAAGAGAGACATCGTACCTCATAACTTCCACCATATCTTTCGCTCCAGCAATGTCCCTGTAATCAAAATGAAAAACTTTTAAAAAGTCACAACTTAGTATAAAAATTAAGAAGATATGAAAATAAACTTCATAACAAAATTACTAAATGCAAATAACAGTAAAACTAGAAATTAAAAATAATTCTGAAACTGTGTTCTTATATAAAAAGTAAATCCAAAAATTAATAACATCATTACACTTTATAGCAGTTGTTTTAATTACATTAAAAAAAAAAAAAAAAAAAAAACTCTCAAAGTTAGATAGAATTTAGTCATAGTTATGTAGCTAGCTAAATATACCAATTAGCAATATACTGCAGGTCTGAGATTTACCTCCAGACTTCAGTAAAGTTCGCTCAACCTTTCATCCCCTTAGGATAGATAAAATGAGTACAGTCAACTCTTTTTAACCCACAAAGGTTGTGCAATTATAAGTGATTGTTTAAGTTTTACTTTTGGATATACAATTTGAATTAGCTGGTCTCCATATGAATTTCTTGGGCCAACGTCTATTAATTCGGGAATAGTACAAGATATTCATGGAGACTGGTTCAGTATTGGATAAAGCATGGAGTGGACGAAAAAAATATCAGATGGAAAACATCAATGAGTATTGTTTGGATATGCTTTGTGCAAACACTGCACGTATATCACATATCACTGCACATATTAATTAATGCAAAAAAAAAAAAAAAAACTTTGACGTTTATTGGTACTGTAATGCAGTCAAAATATTAATATTTGAGAAATCTAATAAAATTTTAACTTCAAAAATTTCTTTATTTGTAAATTTAAAAAAAAAAAAAAAAAAGCTTGGAGTTTTTATTATTATTTTAATCTGAAAACTGAATTATGTGTTAAATGTTTTTCTGTAACTGTGTAAAGAAAGTCAATATGTCTTCCTTATTATAAAGAAAAATTTACCATCCCCAATGGTTTTTTTTATAAATGATTTTGTATTTTAAATTGAAAACTTTGGCATGTAATTATCGATTAATAAATTGAAATGATCTACAATTTTTGGTATATTTTTTATTACAATTGATTGATAAGACTAATATACTAAGAAGAAAAAAAATTATTTTCCATAAAAGAAGAAAAATATTTACATAAAAAGCTGTGGTGGTATTGTAATGTATTTAAAATGTTCAAAAAATGTTTGTTTGTAAATTTAAAAAAAAAAAAAAAAAAAAAAAAAAAAAATTGGAATTGTTCTTTATTAAATCCGAAAACTGAATTCTATCAGGAGTGTTCTGTTGTCTTTATTCGTATACAGAGAATTAATATGTAATCGGTCCTTAGCCCACTTATAAATGGAGAAACTTTTCTTTCTTTTAACTATTAATAACAAATATTCTGTAGAAATTTTTGATATTTTTTTAATAAAGATGTCACCACATGAACTGCATCAGATAGGATTGTAAATAATGATGAATAGTGTCATGCTGTCGATAGAGTCAGCAAAATTATCTTCTTGATTTAGTATGAAATGTTTGTAGCAGTATTTCACAAAAAAACTTTCTTTATGTATAATTCCAAAACCTTGAAACAATTTCATTGTCGATTCCTCATCATCAGATAACTGCTAAATGGTAAAATCTATCTCAGTGCAGCGAAAAATGTAAGTTATAACTTAATAATAAATATTTTCGATTTGAAAAATAGTAAATTAACATGTTTTACAATTAAATAATAAAATAAAATGATTTGTATTCAATAAGTAGCACAATGTTTGGCACAGTTTTCAATAAAAATCCTTTATGTGGTCAGGGTTTAAATAAATGGCACATTAGCATACATTTTGGCATGGTGTTGGTATAATGGAAAAGTACCAAAAATTCAAACTGTCATAGGTCAGAAAAAACAAAATGCCATGGGAGAATATTTTAACTCAACTGACATAAAAATACTTAAAGCTGTTATTTATAGTACATAATTTTTCTCAACCATTAAAATGTGCATTGTTGTACCTCACTTTTCGATATATTGCATTTTTATTATATTGTTATTACTACATGTGTTGAGTCCCAGTAGAAGCAATGTAATAAGAAACTACTATTAGAGATGATTAAAACATACAGTCAATCGATAATTTTCACAAGTTTTTTTGTAAGAAATTTATAGTTAAATTTTATTAGAAAATTAAACTCAAAACTGTTATTATTATTAAGAAAAAAAAATTGTTTGTTAAGGAAGAAAAAAAGGTACATAAGTAACTATCGCATAACTAGACATTTAAAAAATAATATTAAGATCAATATAATCATCACTGGTTAGTTGTGTATGCTCAAAAATAACTTAATAAATAAACTTACTTAATATTTACATGAGCCTCGATCAGATTATTAAATACTTTTTCATCTGCTGACATCTGCTTTTCCTTCATATATTCTAACATCTCACTACAAAGAAAAGAGTGAGAAATTTTATAATAATCAAAATTTATATTTTAAGTGGGTGGGTATCTATTTTTAAATATTTATATATAATTACAAACCTTGCACCACCAATATTACCATCTTGACAATATTTTTTCATTATCAGCATGTAAGTATCCTATAAAGGAATTGTTTTTTAAATTTCAAAACATTCACTGATTTAAAAAATAAAATAAAATATACAATAAACAATTTATTATTTAAAAGAGAAATGTCCTTTATTATATCAGTATGGTATTCATAAGATAGATTAAACTGCTGAAACTATATAGCTTTTGTAATTCAATTTAGAATCCTTATAATAATTTAATGTGAAGAAAATTAACACATTCATTTCTCTCTTTTTTTTTTTAAATATCTTTGTTTCTGTTTCTTTAAATGTGAAAATAAACTTAATTTAATGTATTTTTCTGTAAAAGAAATCCTCGTTCTTTTGTGAAAATGTAACAATATAAGCTTAATTAAAGTACAATGACGTGCAATGTAATGTTAAATTAGAATTTATAGCGTCCATTTGGCATAATTAAATTAGTGGTGTCAAAATGATACCGGTGGATGTGTTAGGATGAAACATTAATTATTTTTTTTTATGTTTAAAATTTTCCATCATATTTTGCCTTTAATAAAACCAGAGTTTTCCCCCAGACTTTTTCAGAAGGGTGCTGCACCCTGCCTGTCCTTTGGTTTACAAAAAACACCCTTCGCACCCCTCATAAAAAGAATTAGCACCCTTCTTCCCCCCCCCCCCCCCCACCACCACCAGTAAAATAATTAGCACTCTTCTTGCCCGTCAGTAAAAAAAATGTCCTTTCTTTCCATTTTGCATTAAAAAATTTGCTTTCATAGTAAAAATTGACTCAATGTTGTAATGAAAAGAGTGCCCTGAATTTTAAATATTAAAAGTGGTTTTAAAAACCAAAAGAATGTGTTTAACAATAAAACAAAGTGCACTTAAAAATCTGAAAAGTGCCCTCAAGAATCCAAAAAGTGATCTTCAGAATAAAAAAGTGCCCTTTTCTCATCAGCAGCACCCTGCCCTTTTTTAAACCTAGGGGAAACTCTGATAAAACAGTTATACTTTTCAATAGATTATACATATATTATTGATTTATTATGAGGTCAGGCCTCATATAAAAGATCAATGAGTCACTTATGGTTCATAAGCTATACATTCACAATTTAAACTTTAAAACTTCATACTTCATAGTAAATTAAAGGTTTGAACAAAACAACTGATTTTAAGCAATTATTAGCACTGTGCCTGTTCTCTGTATGAGAAATATATACAGTAGACTCTCTCAAATCTGCAATTTTCTAAAATCCGCACATTGTTTCAGATGTAAACAGTGAAACATACAGTTAAGATATAGGGGGGAAATTCAAGCTTTTTTATTTTTATATCATTCCGTACTCATTTTATTAAGTAATTCTGGTTAATATCATTGAACTCTTGCTTTCTCATAAAGTATAAATTTATTTCCAAAAATTTTCAAGATAACACTGATATTAGTGGTGATTGATCTTTTTATCAAATACATTTATGTATTAATCAAGCTTTTTTGTTTATTAAATCTGGCCAAACATCAAATAAAATTTTGTAATTTTATGGTTTTGATGTAAATTACTAGTGTACCTTTATGAGGCGAGTTTCATTGAATAATTCAAGAAAAATTTATCTCATCATTATTATGCATATTTAGTCATGTATTATTAATTATTTATGTAACCTTTACTTTATTTCCAATAATTATTTTAATATTTTACTTTATTGTAAGCACTCATGATAATTTTAAGTGCATTATTATATTCAAATTACTGTTTAAGAAATGTAAAGAAAACAGTGACCAGAAATATGCAAAATTCTAAAATCCGCACAACCTCTGGTCCCAAGCTGTGCGGATTTGAGAGAGTCTACTGTATATATAAATACATATTTAAAATGTAAATAATTTCAATTCCAATGTAAAATTGTATTATAAAAATAGTGCTCACAGTCAAAAACCTGAAATATTTATTTTTTAGAAAAGACAAATTTACAATAGTATAGAAATTAAAATGATAAAAATATTTTTCTACCAATTTTACTTTAAATTTTAGAAAGAGTGATATTATTATTATTTTAATTATAATAATAATTATTTTAGTGACAGTTAACAATTCGATATAAGATTATGACTGATATTCTGATAACTGAATAGTAACTTTTTATTACACACAGAGAGAGAGAATAGGATGAATTATGAAAGTTAAATCTAAATATTCAAAAAGATTATACATGCATATAAACAAAATATTTTCAAAAACTTGTACAAACATATTTTCAAACAACATTTTCTAATATTATACCTTGTTTGGCTCTATTTTCATATCTTCCATTGAAGCTAATATGTCAACTGGATTGAAATCTAACTGATTTTTTACATGAACATCTAGCATGGCATTATAATGTCTAACATCAAATTCTATGCCTAGAAATTAAGAACATAGTGTCAGATATCAATATTTCAGCATCACTGATAGATATATATATGTATAAATTTACAAAATCTAATATTTGTTCTATGCATAACTGTAGCGAAAATCTAGTAAATTTCAAAAGCAATATATTTAGGGCAAAAAATTTTTTAATCAATCAAGTATGTTCCATTCTGTTCAATAACTTTCTGCCATCTATCCACGAGCTTCATTATTGCTCTTTCATAGAAATCCTGAGATTTTTGGGCAAAGAAGTCATCCAAGTGGTTTTTGAGGACATCCAGGGAACTGAAGTTCTTGTTATTCAAATTGTTCTGTAGCGCTTCGGAACAAGTGGTAATCTGAAGGTGCAAGATCTGGACTATATGGTGGCAGCATCAAAACATTCCATCCAAGACACAATAAGTTTTCCTGCATCAGAGAAATGTGCAGTCTGGCATTGTCGTGGTGGAACACAATGCCCTTTCTGTTCACCAATTCGAGCTGCTTTTGGTTGATTGCTCACTTTAATTTGTTCAGTTGTAAGCAGTATACTTGGTCAAATCAATCGTTTGGTTGGCTGGTAGCAGCTCATAATAGATGATTCCCTTGCAATCCTACCAGATACAGAGCATGATTTTCTTTGGGTGTAATCCAGCCTTTGCGACTGTCTGAGCAGTCTCTCTGTGCTTTGACCACAATCTTTTTCAACTGACATTATTGTAAACAATCCATTTTTCATTACCAGTGATCATCTGCTTCAAAAATGGTTCGTTTGTATGACATTTAAGCAGAGAATAATAAGAATTTCAGTTCCCTGGACGTCCTCAAAAAGCACTTGAATAACTAACTTATTTTCCCAAAAATCTCAGGATCTCAATGAAAGAGGGATAATGAAGCTCGTGGATAGATGGCAGAAAGTTATTGAACAGAATGGAACATATTTGATCGATCAAAAAAAATTTTTCCCTAAATATTTTGCATTTGAAATTTACTCAATTTTGGCTACGGAATTATACACAGACCCAATAATATTTACGATGAAGTTCACTCAATGCTTTCTTTTAACTGTAAGCGCTAAAACTTTTCCCTCAATAAACATCATAATTACAATCATAATTAATTGAATTATTTCATTCATGAAAAATAAAATATAGTTTAATATAATTGTGGGAACTCATCATCTTTATTATAATATCACTGCATTTGTCCCAGTTAAGGGAAAAGAAGCTATAAATTAACAAAATAAACACATATTCTCAATATATAAACAAAAAATATTTTAAAGTACAATAAAGAATAAGCATTTGAATTCAGAAAAAAAATAATAAAAAGTTAATAAAATTTTTTAAAAAAATACACATTTTTTTAAACTATAATATTAGACTAAAAGAATAATTACCAAGCTCTTGATATCTGTTCCAAATGTCATTCACCATTTTTATTCTGTTTGATGGAGACTCATCAATACAATATTTACACGCTCGTAAAAGGTATAATGCATGTACGCTTGAAGTTGCATCTAAAATTAAAATAAATCAAATAATTAGCGGAAATTAAAACATTGTAGCGATATCTGATATTTCATTTCGAAATGTTTTATATCATACCTTTATTAGTAAGTGAGGGAAATATCTTGTTAATATTTTTCATTTGAGTGCGACCATTCCGTCTAATTAAGGAATCAATTCTGGCTATTGCCTCATCAACAGACTGGATATCTTTCTTATCGGTGCTTGATACAGTATCATTGTTCCTCATACCAAAGTCTTCATTTACAGCAACTTTATATGCAGCAGTAGCATAGCTAAAAAAACCCATAAATTTCAATGTTAATCTTATTTTAAAAAGAAAATCTCTGTGTTTAGTGGAAATGACAGGTAAATAGAAGTGTAATTTATATATTTTAAACGAAAAGCGCATTCTGTCAAATTTCCTCACGATTATCCTCTCTTTGTGCATGCATCAACGTTTTTTTGAAGGCTTCTCCCCTCAGAAATGGGAAACCTGATTGATTAGCCTGTTTAGCCTAGGGGGATTGAAAAGGGTTGATTGAAAACAGATGGAGGTATAATTGCATTGAAAGCATAGACCTTCTAATATATTTTTGCTCTGAGGCTGAAAGCTAAAGCTTTTTTTAAAGAACTCATCTTTTCACTACTAAATATGTATATTTTTTCGCAAAATTTTAAAGAGAGTTATACTGTTATATTTATAACCGATTGAAATGTCAAAGAGTTCAGAAGATGAGAACAATTTTTTTATTGCTATGTTAAAGGAGCCGACGTGAAAATAAACAAACAAAAAAAGCGAGAAGAAAACATTTCTTTTACAACTAGATAACAATATTTTTTCACGAAATCTTTATACGGGCTGTAAAACCGTTTTATTTATCACCAATAAAGATTTTAAAGAGTTCGGACAAAAAGAACTTTTTATTTTAAAACTATGAAACGACCCTACGTTTTAAAAAAGCAAGAAAATGAATGCTTTTATCACTAAATATCAATATTTTTTCGAAAATATTTCATTTTAATATATAATTTCATGCAAAATTGGAAAAGATGTAAATTAATAAAAACTTGATTTTTTTCTTCTCTCTCTCTCTCTCTCTCTCTCGGCACGGCAACGCCGGGCAGGGGTCAGCTAGTTATTTGTTTAAAACAAAAGTCTCATTATTTTAACAATAAACGATGAGCTGAAAAAAATTAAAAATACAGAAATAAAGCAATCATTAAAACACAAATATGTAAACATTACCTTTTGCCGATTTTTGAATTTGTGTAAGATCTAGATGAATATAACCCAGGATAATATTTGACAGAGTTGAAGGACAATCGCCTATTTAATATTTGAGCAAATTTCAGATATTTTAGCGCTACATTAGCCATTTTTATAAACTAAAATTTAGAATGTTGAGCCAAAACAAAAATAGATCGATCAGGCAATTATTATTATGATCCACCGGCGATATTACAGTTTATGAAAAAAATACCATGCTTTTTTCCAGTCTGCAAACAAATCGTTCATGTACTGTTGCCATTTTTCTCAATGTTAAAAGTTACTCCTGAACCTGATGAAAAAAGTGTTTCGTAATCTTTTGGATTCGAGGCTACAAAATTTCGTCTGCTTGGGATTCAGAAGAACACCACACCAATGAAAAGCATTGTGTTTAGAAAACTTGCTTTACCTGGAATTTTAGATCTTTTAAGGAACAGCTATAGAGTATAAATGAATTATCTTCCTTATTTTAAAGCAACTTTATGTATAGACGGCTTGCATTGACGTCATGTTGCTATTAGCAACGACTGATACTACTGCATCTGGAGCACACACAGAATGTCAGAACTCCCCGTTTGCTGTCAAAAGCACGTGTTATCTTTCTGTTTAATTTAGATCTTTCTTATTTTTATTATTATAGTGCAAATAAGTCTAATAAATCAAATGCAGAGCACCACATTCGCCTTATATTTGGGCGCCATTTGAAGCGATGCCGCACATGTGACGTCATGTGCAAGCCGTCTTAAGACGGCTTGCTTGCTTTCGTTTAATTAACAAAACGAAAATTGTTAATTTTTATTAATAAGCATATATGGATTTTCTAATGCATATTTAACAATAATTTGCACAAAATAAATCTAAATTAATTTAGGTATGGATTTACCTGTATTTATGCTGCATCAAGGGTCATTCCATGCAAAATGAGCAAAAATTAGAAAAAAGTCGTGGCCACATAGTAACCGATTTTAATGAAATTTGGTACACAGATTCAATTCATATTTAAATAGTGCTATTCAAAACATCTTGACAAAAAATAAAATATTTTGGAAGTTCTGGACATTTAAAAAACTTGTGACATAGCATGGTTTGTATGGAATCGTTTAAAGTTGCAAGTTTAAAGTTCCGTATCTTGAAAACTATTTAACATAAATAAATGTTTTTCATACTATTGTAATCCGTGGACAGTTATTATCATATTTATTTAGTAATAATAATTTCGTACCATGGTTGACCTTAAATTGGTTGTAAAAATTGAAAATTTTGAGAAAATTAAAAGCGTTATAAAAATCAAAGGAATTTAAAAACGTGTGTGAAATTGGTGTATGATGTAATGTTACATATGAAAACCAAATTTCTCAAATTTGGAAGTTGCTATTTATTTTCTTCATCTTCAAAATAGCTTAGAAACTTTAAAAAATTACAAAATCACAATTTTTCCTCTTTTGTATACTTAAAAAAATTAAATGAAGGAAAAACCTGACATTAACAATATTGCAGAAGCATAAAGTTCAAAAAGCCCATGATATGCTGAAAAAATTTCAAGATTGCCTTTTGATTCCTAATATAGCAGAAATGACTTCAAAAAGGTAATATTTTATACGTTCTATGGGCTATTTCACTTCAAATTTAAGCGCCTTCTCTGCCATCTTGCAAAAAAAAAATGTACCTGCCATCTATATGGAAATTTGATTACTATATAACCATTGCCCCGTTTAAATCAATAATTTATTCTACTCTAATTTAAAATATTGTTGATGGACCGGGAGGCGGCAGCACAGACAATCACCTCATCGAGTTCACGGCTGAAATTCCAGAATTAGTTAAAACTCGATTCGCATATTAAAATGCAATCGGTCTGTTTGGGTGCAGGAAAACACAATGGTAAACCTACGAGTCAACCGCTAAAATCGGGTTTCACGTGTTTTCCACCAAGATATGACTTGGCAGACCGATTGCATTTTAATATGCGAATCGAGTTTTAACTAATTCTGGAATTTCAGCCGTGAACTCGATCGCGACCTGCGTTATACATGGCCGGTGCATGACGTTTAAAACGTCATATGGAGTGGATCATTTTTACACAGCGATTGGTGCAAAACGGTGGGTGCGGCGCTTTGCACCAATCACCGTGTAAAAATGATCCACTTCATGTGACGTTTTAAACGTCATGCACCGGCCGTGTATAACGTAGGTCGCGACTCGATGAGGTGATTGTCTGTGCTGCCGTCTCCCGGTCAATGAGGAAAAATAAACTGAAGGCAAAAATGAAAGTTTCTGTATTTAAAATATACACTTTTATTTATAACGTCAAATAATTTTAAAATCTTAAGACCTTTCCTTCATGTTTAAACAAGTAATAGAAATATTCCATTTTCCTCTCAAAAAATTTCATTATTTATTTTTTTTTCTCATTAAGGATTAAAAAGGCAAGAATGAAATTTTCTATATTTAAAATATGTACTTTTATGTATAACGTCAAACAATTTTAAAATCTGAAGACCTTTCCTTCATGTTTAAACAAGTAATATAAATATTGCATTTTCCTCTCAAAATTTTTCATCATTTATTTTTTTTCTCATTATGGAATGAAAGGACAATTACTAAATCACTCCAATCTGTTACTTATTATTCATTCCTAATTATAAATAATTTTTGATAAAGTCTTTCCACTCCTACGACTAATAATGAAAATTGAAATTTCTAGCATGTAGACAAAACCACGATCTTATATCAAATTTTAATGCAAGTTTTAATACTTACATTACACATACTTATAAACAATCCTGAAATCTATTATTTTACATTTACTCATAAATAAATATGATCTACTTATATGCTGATTTTCATTAAAATCTATGATATGTCAGCCACAGCTGATTTGCTCATTTAGCATGGAATGACCCTCAAGTGATTCAGCATAAGTACCATGAACATAGATCAAAAGATCTATATGTTCATGATAAGTACATTAAACAAACCCAAACGCGCTAGCCGCAACTTTTAGAACGGACCGATCATATCTTGGCCCATTCGATGCAGCTAGATTTTTTTTTTTTTTTTTTTTTTTTTTGGGGGGGGGGGGGGGTTGGGGGGGGGGGTATTTTCCCTAGTTTATTCCCAATAAACACGGATTATTTCCAAAAATATAGATTCATGCTATTCCATATGAACAGCGATTCTTTCCAGTCTTTGCAACTCACTCGTGTTTTGCAAACAATCGTTCACAACTTTTAGTTAGTTTACTTTTTAACGTCAAATAATTTCTACCGCATATTTATTTTAATTAAATCATTAAATCAATAATTTATACTTATATAGAGCTTCTTTCCTAAAGGAAAATGAGAGAATAAGTTCCGAATCAATAAAAGATTCAAGCACCATCCCATCTGATTATGAAAAATTCAAGCGTTGTCCATATCGGAATAATATACTTTTCTCTGAAATGATTTTATGAAAATTTATCAGTATGGTGGAAGAAAGGGGGAGAGTGGAGTGCTGTATGATTATAATTAGTGTTTGTTGTCTTTAAATCCATAAATGCTTTTTAACAGATTGTAAGAAAAATTGAGAAAAAATACTGAAAATTAAAGAGCATTTAATATATATATATATATTATACTCTTTATATTTTAGTTATATTTTTAAATTTGCTATTTAAAATATTTCGTTATTGCTGTTTTACAGCCAGTTGGCCTATTTTGACGAGAGTGGTTTGAGTATTTGACGCATCATTAACCCAACTTGTAAACAGTTGGAAGCATAAAGGTTATTTTGCAATTTGTCACCTCCGGTCGGCTAACGGAAAAATACCTTAAAATTAATTTATAATTACGTTCTAAAAATATTAGAATGTTGTATTGTCGTCAGAAACATACCTGTGCACATAATTTATATAATTATAGCATATCTGGAAGTTAGGGAAGAATCGATTACAAAATTCCTTCTTTACATGCAAAAATCAAGTTAAGTTAAATACAAGAGTGAAAAATATTTGTAATATCTTAAATATTGTATACGCTCCAAATCCTAAGATGATGGTTTTAATTTATTTATTTTTGTTTCCCATTTTCATTGCTTTTTTAATGTAAATAAGCGAAAGAAAGTTGTAGGCAGAGGCGTGGGGAAAAGGTGGGGTCTGTGGGGCTCTTTCTATTCAAAAGACTATAAACCTTTAAAGTAACACGAACTATTAAATAGTTCCCTTACCGTTCCCTATTAATTATTTCCTTTAGAGTTCCCTACTATATATTGTTTGTCTTGTTTTCAGTCTTTATTGTCTGATAATTCATTTGTGAAAAAACAACAATGTGCGCAAAGAAGGTTTGTAAATATTGATCCCATTTACAGCAAAGTCGAGTCGGGTAAAATCGAGTTACTCGACCCAGTGCCGCACCCAGGATTTTATCATGGAGGGGGGCCGAGCATTGGCGGCGAAACAAAATAAAATTAGTGGTGCAAAATTTCTCTAGTTGTGATTGCAGCTGGCCATTACAAGGACACTAATTGATCATCAAATTACCGTAATTAATTCAGTATTTAATAATTATTTATTTTAATGAAAATAAAATTTATTATACTTAAAATTTAATTTAATTAACAATTTTAAAAACTGCTAATTTTTGAAAGTGTAGAAGTTAAATATTTAAATTATAGAATTTCCTATTTATATCTATCTGACTGTCGGACATATTGTAGTTTAAGGAAAATATCCAAAATATTCTTAACGAGATGAATTAGTGGATGCAAATTTTTGGACTGATTCATTTAAATTTAACTCGTCAGTCAGAATGTTATGGGAATTAATAAATTAATAAAGAATTTAATCTCTTTTGGGACATCACAGTTAATTCTTGTAAAGGCATTGCCTCTAGTCTTGGAAAGGGCAGATGCCCCTACTGCTTCAGCCAACTTTGACATTATTTTCTGAAAGATCTTCTGCCTTTACGAAAAAATGCCTGCCAATTTCGTTCATTTCCGAACAAAAATGAATTTTAAAAATGTCTGAAAGTAGCCCCTTTGGATTTGAGAACAGCCTTAAGCGGGTTCGTCTTAATAAATGTTTCAATGTATCTCTCATTACTTACATATTCTAGAGATAAATGCTTGTTTCGACACATGATTATAATCGTTCATTCAAGATATTAAAAAAAATTAGAAATTTTAACAATATGAAATATAACTTACCAGATAGCTTTTGTGTACTCGTGTATAGCTCTGTATAGTATTCTAAGTCCAAGCAAAATGAAAAGTAATTGGTAAGGATGCAACCGAACCAAGTGAGGATTTCGTATTATAATGATCCAAACCGAAACTATATTACATCTGAACAGTTCCGAATTTAGACGCCGGACTCCATTGTTCGACCGAGTGAAAATTGAAACAAACATGTTTCAGCTTTCATCGACATAGTCAGGGACCAATTTATAAATTTGGGGGCCCTGGGCACAGATGCTTATGGGGGACACTCTTGCACCTATGCTTACAGCGGCCTTGAATAAAAAAAATATATTATTGAAACCCGTACTTATTTAGATAACCTTTAGTGACTTTAAAAATTTTGTGATATTTAATGATGTTTTTATAAATTTTCTTCTCAGTCTTTTAGCAGTAAAAGTTTTTATAACATCTTCATAATCTTTAGTGTTCTATCTCGTTGACGATTTTTCGATCTTTTGAAAACTGTTCCAAAAGTGAAAGTATTCGAATAATAATAATAAAAAAAAACTGTAAACAAAATCGAAAAAGTACAAAAACGGCCTTTGTAGAGATCGACCTTAACTATCCAATGGAAAAAAATATTTAAAAAATATTGAAATGCAAACGAGATATTTAAAAAAATTTCTCTCATAGGATTATCATTAGCGGGAGGATGTTTTCACATGAGTGATGTAACCTCTTAAAAAGTGATAATATTAATAAAGTTAATGCTAATAATATGATAACGTTTTTAAATGAAAAAATAAATAGTTTTATATATTAATTTTGTTTTTTAATAGTTAAAACTTCATCAGATTTTGGCAAATAATTGAAAAATCTTCAGTAGCATTTGAGCCGTCGAAAAATCGGGGGCCCTGGGCCCGTTCCCAGGGTATTATAGATACAAGAAATTAAAAACACTGTAATTTGCGTTTTGTTTCATGTATCTGTTTACAGATAATAAATATTGTATGTAATAAAAATAAAGGTTAAAAAATATAGTATGTTGTAACTATCACAAAACTTTCTTCTGTATAAATAAAATCGTCTGAAACCAAAATTAAACGACAATCTATTCGTTCTTGAGATATGCAAGCTTCAAAGCTTTTTTGATATTTGAATCAGAGTACTAATTTCAAAATACAATAAACTTAAAATGTATGTCTCGAATGAAAAATAAAGACATATTAAATTCACATGACGAAATAATACATTGTTAAGCTCAATCCTTCGAAGGGTAAGGAAATATTATTTAAACGACTTAATTTTAATCCCCAAATGCCACAATTACACCAGGATTTTGGAATAACATCTTTATTTTAGAAAGTACGTGAAGAAAAGCTTTTACTTATTTTCAAATCAATTTGTTTGTAAATTCTGGTGTCATTCAATCATTTCAGAATTTTGCAACGGAGGTACTTTGCCCCTGAAAGGATTAAAGTCTGAGATTGCGGTGCCTCGCTTAAGGTCAACTTCGAACGTAAGTCTGACTTACAATATAAACTAATCGGATGTGTCAATCCCAAAACTTTCTTCTATCTCACACAGGTTTCTTATACACTAAAAAGAATCAGCACCAATTTATATCAAGGTCTAACGGAAACTCAAGTTTTATTAAATTCCGTGCATTAGTTCGTGAGATATGACTATCTCTAAAATCGTGTAAATGCTGCCTAGCAGCGCCATCTGCTGGGCGATTTTTATCAAAAACTAATCAGCACCAATTTATATCAGAGACTAACTGAATATAAAGTTTTATTAAATTCCGAGCATTAGTTCTTGAGATAGAGCTATTGCGGAAATCGCGAAAAATGCTGCATAGCAGCGCCACCTGCTGGGCGATTTTTACCAAAAACTAATCAGCACCCATTTATATCAGGAACAAACTGAATATAAAGTTTTATTAAATTCCGAGCATTAGTTCTTGAGATAGAGCACCCACAAATTTTTTGTCACATACAGACAGACAGAATCACAGACAGACATTTTCTAAAAATAGTCAAATCGTGTTCAGGACCTTCTAAAACGTATAAATCCGTCGAAAACCGGAAGTCGAAAATTTTCATGAATCCAATACTTTCTTCTTGTAAAGTTAGAAGAAAGTAACAAAGAGTAACACCCTGTTCAGATCGAATATTTAAGATATCTTACAAGGAAAAACAACAAGCTTAGTAATCACAGAATTGATTATTTTTACTTTCTTCTATCTTTACAAGAAAGTATCGGATTCATGAAATTTTCGACTTCCGGTTTTCGACGGATTTATACGTTTTAGAAGGTCCTGAACACGATTTGACTGCTTTTAGAAAATGTCTGTATGTATGGGACAAAAATTTTGTGGGCGCTCTATCTCAAAAACTACTGCTCGAAATTTAATAAAACTTTATATTAAGTTAGTCCTTAATATAAATGGGTGCTGATTAGTTTTTGGTGAAAATCGCCCAATAGGTGGTGCTGCTATGTTGCATTTTTCGCGATTTTCGTAATAGATATATCTAAAAAACTAATGCACTTATTTTCATCAAACTTCAGATGCAGTTAGACATTGACATAAATAGACGCGTATTACGTTTTGGTGTAGATATCCCAACAGGTGGCGCTGCTATACCACTTTTTTCATGATTTTTGCGATAGCTATATCTCAAGAACGAATGCACGGAATTTTATCAAACTTCAGATTCTATTAGACCTTGACATAAATTGATGCTGATTACGTTTTGGTGTAAATAGCTTAACAGGTGGCGCTGCTGTGCTACTTATTTTATTATTGTCACGATAACTATATCTAAAGAACCAATGCACGGATTTTCATCAAACTTCAGATTCAGTTAGACGTTGACATAAGTTGTTGTTGATTAGGTTTTGGTCTAAATTTCCCAACAGGTGGCGCTGCTATGCTACATTTTGCAGGATTTACGCGATTTTAGCAATAGTCCTATCTGAAGAACTAATGCACGGAATTTAGTAAAATTTTAGATTCAGTTAGATCTTGATATAATTTGGTATTGATTCGTTTATAGTGTATGCGAATCCTGTGTAAAGATAGAAGAAAGTTTTGGGATTGACACATCAGACTAGTTTATATGTGTTGTAAGGTAGAAGAGTCCTTTAGTGTCAGGTCCAACGGATTTTATACAACGCTCCTTAGTTCTCGAGAAATAGTGGGTCTAATATTAAAACACAACTTAAATACTTACTTTGTAACATAATAACTACGTTGGTCGTAGATCAGTTGTTTATAGCGTCTGCTCGTTGATCCGCCGGCCCGGTTTCAAGAACGGGACAAGCTACGGTTTTTTTTTTTTTTTTTTTTTAAATCATTTTACGTTTTATAAATATACTTGTAATTATTATTTAATAATCCTAATTAAAAATTATAATATTGTGCATTAATTATAATGTTACCTATTATTTATTTTTTATTTGTAACTAAATCGTTGTATAAAACATCATTAAACAGTTAATTTTTTTTAATTACTTTTAAAACGTATTTCATATATTCTTTATCGATGCAATGATATTGAACAATTGTGTCAATTCGTGATTTTAAAGAAACATTTATATATTGCCTTAACAAGGGAAGTCAATGCGATGATAATACTACCCGCTATTATACTCTGTCATAATAATATCTGTCATGTGGACTAAATACGATATTAAAAAAATCAGTTTCAAAATTAAACATTTTGTATAGAGATCTTCAAAATGTTAAAATATGCCAATATTTCCATAATCGGGATTTTATCATGATTCAATACGTTCCTCAAACTCATATGACGTTATAATCACTTGCTGATGTCCTATCTACTTGCTTTCTCTGTTACTCATACTGATACTCACTTTGTATTATTCTCAAACATTTGAAAAAGTCCGTTAAACTTCCAATGTGACGTCAGATTAATTTTCTTTTTAATTCTCTAATGACTTCATATTAAGCTGCTTTCTGTATTTACACATACTCGTACTCCTTGTATTATTGAGAAATGTTTGAAAATTTCCATTTTATTACCAATAGGACGTCCTATTAATCTTTTTTTTTTTCAATTGGTGAAACTTTTTATTTCATTTTTCACGTGGAAATCTTTCAATAGAAAATTAATTATTGTAGAAAGAATTTTATTGTGGATTTTTAATTGTTGGTACCTGCTATGACAAAAACTGTTTAAATTTAATAGGAAAAGGCTGTTAGATTTTTATTTTGTTTTTATCTCTCTATATTAAAATAATACGATTTTTTCAAATTTTATGATTTTGAGCTTCATAGTAGGTATTCAGCTGTAAGTACACAAAGTGCTCATTGTATTCTCCTTCCGAAGCCGTATTATTTACTTTCACAATGATCTCGTGAACTTCCCGCAAATATATAATCGGATCAGGGAAATTCCATTGTCAATCACATACAGAAATTTTACAGAAAAAGAAAAATATATATCAGAATACAGTAATATATAATAATAATTAAATGTAATTAGTTAAATTAATTAGAAATATACAATATAGGTTCTGTTAAAATCAGAAACCTGACAATAACCATCATTTAATTCTATTCTGACTAGAGATCGACCGAAACCGAAACCATAACCGAATTTCGGTGATCTTCCCACTTTCGGCCGCAACCGAAACCGAAACCGAAAGTGTCAAAAAAATTAAAAACTGATTAATACATACATAATTGCATATAATTATTAATTAGTTAATTAATTAATAACAAATAATTAATCCTTATATATTATTTCTCCTGTCAACATCCCTTTTACTCAGAAAATATGAAACGCAGAACAACGAATGAGATACCATATGAAAGGTTTTAGAACAGGCTTCTGACATAGCCCACTTAACAATTCGTTAAAACATGTTTTTGATTAAAATTTGCTGAAATTAAAAAATTAAATCGGCATTGTTTTCATGAAAGAAATGAAAGGTTTTCCTGAAATTATTGTTGCCAAAAAAATAAAATACCACATTATATGATGCTCATAGCAATTATTATAAAAAACACCGCACGGGTTTATTTTATACTTATGATTAAAAAGCGAAATTGAAATGTTTAGATTTATATTTCAAAGTCCCATGGTTTTCCCGAAGCGGATGACGTCATCCTCTAATGCAGTCAAAATACGATTGTTAATTTTTTTTCTCGCGCGTGCCTTTAGCAATCTTGGATCAGTTTTTAGTCTAACTTTGATGGAATAAATTAGATGATATTCTGGCTTGACTAACAACTAAATGTTGTTTGCAGATATTTTTATCCTTGCTTTTTCTTTAGAAGTTTAAACCTGCATCTAATAAATATTACATATTGATAAAAAATGATACTTCTCTATTATCCCGTCGAACACTTTTCATAACAAAAAACTATCGCCAAATAAACGGGAGAACGTTGCCATTGGAATATCAAAAAATAAATAAAATATAAGAATTTAAGGACACAATTGTTATTTTAATTAATAAACTAACTACTAAATCAGTAAAACATAATGAAAAATACACGCAAATGTCGAATGTAATACCACTATATGACGTAACAAACACGCATAATAATTCTGACATCAAGTAAATGGGACTGCATTTTTGGCGTTTAATCTTACAGTTTGGCGGTAGTTTTTTGTTATGAAAAGCGGTCGACGGGTTAATAGAGAAGTACCTAAAAATATTAGATTTCAGTGCGAAATCTTCGCACGGGCCCTCTGGTAATTACTTAATAATAACTAATCACATTACTAATTAATTTATTAATTATACGTGTATTGAACCACATTTCTAACAAACAAACGTACATATATATGTGTGTGTATAGGTTTCAAACAAAAATGAAACACAAATAATACAACTTTTATATTTCATTATTTTATAACAACCAATAATTATGGGCATCAATAATAATTAATTAACAATGTAGTTAAATGATGTAAAACAAATTCAATAATGAATATTAAATTTTTTAAAAGTATTCATATTTTCATACATTTTAGGCAAACATATGTGCGATTTTTTACAAACAGAAGTGTCATTTGGGAAACTTAGGGGGGCAGTTTCTCCCTCAAAGAATGTGATAAGAATGTATGAATCATTAGAAATTAGTATAAGTAAAGGGCACAAAAGCTAAAATAATTTGTTCAATTTGACTAAAAAAGGGAAATTAGCACTAAGACAACATTTTCAGCCTAGAAATTACTAATTATAAATTTTATTACGTTTTCAATATTCTCAAAATGAGACATGTTTAACATTATTTTGTACTTTAGCTAATTTTAAATATATATATATAAGTATAAAAATGTAACAGTTGTCAATTTTCTTTTAGGATGTGCACAATAAGATCAAAATAAATCTTTGCTCAGTCACCGCCTCCCTCACCCCCCCCCCCCCAAAAAAAAAAAGCTTTGCCACTCCATGCCTCCCTAAGAAAGTATTGAAATGGCACCCCTGTTTGAAAATTTTATCTCCGGTGCCAAGTTGACTCTCCTTGCCTCTATCCAAAATTATTTATTTTCATCTATACTAATATTATAAAGCAGTAAAGATTGTTTGTTTGTAGGGGGTAATCTCTGGAACTACCGAATAGATTTCAAAAGTGATGGTGGCAAATTGATGGTGACAACCCCTGCTCCAACATAGGCTATATTTTATGTCGCTGCTACTAACCCCAGGGGGGTGCAGTAGCGAAAAACGTTCTAAAATTGCGTATTTTGTATACTGAAGGAGCTAGAAATTTGAAATTTGGCATTGTAGTTACTTATAAGATGTAAATGCTCTCTAAGAACAAATAAAAAAAAATTCGAAATTTAAAAGGGTGAAATGAGCGAAAAGCGTTCTAAAAACATTCTAAATTACAATTTCTATGGAATCTCTGGAACTACAGAACCGATTTCAAAACTGATGGAAGCAAATTGATGGTGATAATCCCTGCTCCAACATAGGCTATATTTTATGTCGGTGCCACTAACCCCAGGGGGGGTGCAGGAGCGAAAAACGTTCTAAAATTGCGTATTTTGTATACTGAAGGAGCTAGAAATTTGAAATTTGGCATTGTAGCTACTTATAAGATGTAAATGCTTTCTAAGAACAAATAAAAAGAAAAGAAATTTAAAAAGGGTGAAATGAGCGAAAAGCGTTCTAAAATCATTCTAAATTACAATTTCTATGGAGTCTCTGGAACTACAGAACCGATTTCAAAAGTGATAGTGGCAAATTGATGGTGACAATCCCTGTTCCACCATAGGCTATATTTTATGTCGGTGTCATTAATCCCAGGGGGGTGCAGAAGCGAAAAACGTTTTAAATTGCAATTTTTTTATACTGAAAGAGCTAGATATTTGAAATTTGGCATTGTAGTTACTTATAAGATGTAAATGCTTTCTAAGAACAAATAAAAAAAAAAGAAATTTAAAAAGGGTGAAATGAGCGAAAAGCGTTCTAAAATCATTCTAAATTACAATTTCTATGGAATCTCTGGAACTACAGAACCGATTTCAAAAGTGATGGTGGCGAATTGATGGTGACAATCCCTGTTCCACCATAGGCTATATTTTATGTCGGTGTCATTAATCCCAGGGGGTGCAGAAGCGAAAAACGTTTTAAATTGCAATTTTTTTATACTGAAAAAGCTAGATATTTGAAATTTGGCATGGTAGTTACTTATAAGATGTAAATGCTTTCTAAGAACAAATAAAAAAAAAGAAATTTAAAAAGGGTGAAATGAGCGAAAAGCGTTCTAAAATCATTCTAAATTACAATTTCTATGGAATCTCTGGAACTACAGAACCGATTTCAAAAGTGATAGTGGCAAATTGATGGTGACAATCCCTGTTCCACCATAGGCTATATTTTATGTCGGTGTCATTAATCCCAGGGGGGTGCAGAAGCGAAAAACGTTTTAAATTGCAATTTTTTTACACTGAAAGAGCTAGATATTTGAAATTTGGCATTGTAGTTACTTATAAGATGTAAATGCTCTCTAAGAACAAATTTAAAAAAAATTCGAAATTTAAAAGGGTGAAATAAGCGAAAAGCGTTCTAAAAACATTCTAAATTACAATTTCTATGGAATCTCTGGAACTACAGAACCGATTTCAAAAGTAATGGTGGCAAATTGATAGTGATAATCCCTACTCCAACATATGCTATATTTTATGTCGGTGCCACTAATCCCAGGGCGGTGCAGGAACGAAAAACGTTCTAAAATTGCAATTCTTTTTACACTGAAGGAGCTAGAAATTTAAAATTTGGCATTGTAGTTACTTATAAGATGTAAATGCTCTCTAAGAATAATAATAAAAAAATCAAAATTTAAAAGGGTGAAATGAGCGAAAAGCGTTCTAAAATCATTCAAAATTACAATTTCTATGGAATCTCTGGAACTACAGAACCGATTTCAAAAGTGATGGTGGCAAATTGATGGTGACAATCCCTGCTCCAACAGCATCTTTAATAAGAAGCTATGCGTTGCTGACGACTGGGTTTTTCGCAAATTGTTGCCACAGGTTAATCTCGGAAAATGAAACATTCGAAGTTACTGAAAAAATAATAGCTGGAAAAGTATTTGTCAGAAAATTGTTATACAAACTGCGTTTGAATGGTAAAAAATTGTATTTTTCTTGATATAAATTTCAGATCTAATGATTATGCCGTTTTTCAAATATTGAACTTCAAAAATTACCAAATTTCACAATGGAATACCATAGCGAAACCTTCATGCGTAAAAATATAATGATAAGGGCGACGTGTCCTGACGTGTATATTGGCACGAGTCACAAATTACAGTAGCCTTATTATTCTGTTAAAATATAAGAGTGAATTATGAAATGTCAATATTTTGCTTGATTAAAAGTTTGTTAAGACAAATTGACCAGCGTAGCGGGCGTAGCTTGCTAGTATAAAATAAAACGTAATTAATTTATCAATAAGACAGAAATAGTTTACAATTATACGAATTTCATCTAATAAAAAAATATTTTAAATACACATACCTCTATATATCTTTTGTAATAAATTTCGTAAACAGAGGTGCCCAGTTCTCATTAATCTTCCGTAATATGTGGGTTAATTTGACACAGGTTTAACACGCTTCACACCAGAACTTTTATTAAGAAATTAAATTAAATACATTCTACTTAGAAACCTGAAATTAAATAAATAAAGATTCATCCAATAATTTTTCTGGTTTTAAACTGGGTCAGATTAAACCACATATTACGGAAGATTAGTGGGAATTTGGCACCTCAGCGTAAATATTCATATGTTTTAACACCTTTCTCATAAAGCAATTGAAACAATCGTTTCAAAGTAAAACTTTTCTATTACTGTTAAGTTTGCAGCTTTTAAACATCACGTGACAAGCGTCTTTTAAATTGAGTCACATATGCATTGCTTGATTTATAATTTACACTCGCATCATGAATCAGTCATAACGGATACTGATAAACAGCGGAGTTCACAGCAATAAACAGTGTCTCATTTGAGCGGATACATCTTATATCAAAATGAGTAAAGTTGAAAATTTCCGAAGGAAGGAACGAGATTTTGAAATACAGATAGTTTCGGTTGAGTTTCGGTCAGGCCGAAATTTTGGCAGCAGTTTCGCCGAAAACGAATATTCGGCGAAACTCCGATTTTACGCCGAAACCGAAACCGAAACCGAAATTTCGGTCGATCTCTAATTCTGACCATAATGTAGGCAATAATATTGTCAGAATAGAGTTAAATTACGGTTATGTAACCATTTTCTATAAAAACGGTCAAAGAAATGGACAGTTTGCTGCAAATTTTTAACAATGAATATCAACATTTTTTCGCGAATTTTTCATTTAAAAATATAATTTTATTCAAAATCGGGTTAAAGATATAAAATAACAAAAACTTGATGTTTTTGTTTCAATGTATTATCACGGGTCCGGGCAACGCCGGGCGGGGCTCAGCTAGTACTATTAGAAACATAAAGAATATTTGTCGATCTATCACATGCGACTGGGCAACGGAAAAATGCCATAAAGTTAATCCATCATTTTATAATGAAGTTGTAAAAATATCAAAATGTTGTATTGTCATCTAAAACACACCTGTGTACGTAATTTGTGTAATTCTTGTCTATCAGGAAGTGAGTGTAAAATCGATTACAAAATTCCATCTTTACATAAAAAAACCAAGTTGAGTTAAATGCAAGAACGAAAAATCATTCATCCGGCATAAGATTATGAAACACTTCCCAACACTAACAGAATATTACTAAGAAATTTAATTTTTTTTCATACGATGAAATGAGTTATCTAAATAAGCGATTTAAAAAAATACAAAACTAGTCGTAACTAGTAGTAAACTAGTCGTTGGGGGCCACCGTAATACTTACCCATCATGGATATGCATAATATAAAATGTGAACATAAAACATGTGTACTATTTATAAAATGCATTGCAATTCGAATAAAATCCTGTCTTGATGACGTCGTAAACTTTAAATGCTATATAACTGAATTGCGTAAAAGAAACATCCTTATAACTCCAAAAATGATAATCCTGTATTAACTTAGCGGTTTATTGCGTCGGATGAAGCGTCTCATTTCCAATTAAAATAATATCTTTGAATTAATATTTTTATGAAATACAGGTTCATGAAAATCGAAGAGTGTGAAAATAGGATTCCAAATATTTCGGCAACTCATTATCCGATCGCCTTCATTCTGTATGCAAAATTTATGTTTTTTCATTGTCTTTTATATTCCCTCTTTAAAATAAACAATTTCGGATTTTTTTTATATATACCTTTTATCAGAACGAATATTTCGAGAGTCCGAAAAAAAATAGTTCCGGATAATCGAGGTTACTGAAATTCAATAAGCTTCTTCCAATAATTGCATACTAAGTACATACCAAATTTCAAGTCTCTATTCTATCTCAATCTGTTCGAGATATAGAGCGTTTTCAGACACACAGACAGACGGACGGCAACATTTTTTTTTTCTAAAATCATGTTTTTCAAAATCTCCAGTGTCTGAAACGAGTAAATCCGTCAAAAAAAATTTTTTTTTTCGATTTTTTAAACGATTACAGGATTTAGCCTAAACTACGTATGATGGGTAAGTAAAATTAATTTTCAGCAATTGCTGCCGCTATTCGAAGTCTTTCGTGCAGCCCTGTATAGGATATACAGAATTTGTAAACAACACGTAACACACTAAAAATTACAAAAAAATGCATACTACAGCGGAAAGAGCATTTCTAGCAATGACCGATCCTAGTCAGTCCTCTAACCGAATTATCTGGTGCGTCTCTGTACATGAACGATAAATCTTACGCATTCCATAATCTATAGAAAATAAATTGTAGTGAACCTTCGGGATCTTTTTAAATTGCATTATGTTTCAAGCGTCATAATATGTACAAAATGCACCGCAAGCGATTTTTCTCCATAGATCATAATGTAAAGGAATTATTTTGTACGTCTCTGTAATTGAACTATAAATGCTACTAATTGTATGCTCCGGTAAAAGCATGCTGTAGTCCACCTCAGTAATGCACATTAATTTCATTTATGTTTGAGATATCGTAATATCCATAAAATGCGCCGCAAACGATTTTTCCCCGTAGACCCTAATGTAATGAAATTCTTTTGTGTTTCCGTGTAAATGAACTATTCATGCAACACACTTCATTTATAATATCGAACATTCTACAGTAAAATTGAATAAGGTGTAAAAATTTCATGACAATCGGAGTATATTTACGAGAGTTAGCGCACCGAAAACACTTTTCAACTATGTTGGAAATTTAAAAAAAAAAAAAAAAAAAAAAAGTAAAAATAAGTTTTAATATTTTCAATAAATATGTACATTGCAGGGAGGGGGGGGGTAATAATACGAACCTTTTTCTATGATTTGAGAGAGATTATTATTCTCAAGAAATTAAATTGCAGAGGCTCATGAATGCTAAAGGAGCTCATGATTGATTTTCTTCAATGCTTTAAACTATTTCAATTATTATCATGAAGGAAATTTTTAAGTTCATGTTTAGGTGGGTTCGTAATTATATAAATACGTAGCACTAAGACTCCTATAATAAGACCTCCTATTATAGGAGCTCTACGTAGCACCTATTGTCGTCGTCTGGTCCGTCTGTCCGCATATAACAACCCAAAAACTACCCAACCGAATGGTTTGAAATTTAAGTTATATTATCTTTGCAGAATTTTGTCGAGACTTTTCAGATTTTATGAAAATCGAATCAAAACTTTAGAATATATTAATAAAAATATTTATTAAGAAATTTGATTAAAAAAAAAAAAGAATCGGTGCTTTCTTGTTATAGGAGCTTCCGAGGTTGAATTATCAAGCGACCGAGATACTTATTTTATGATAGAAATTAATCCGCAGACGATAGAATTCATGTCACAGAATTAAAAATCAGCAAGATTTGAATATTCATATAACTAGCTATAGTACGAACGCACCTCGTTTGTCACGTCTGACGTAAAATTTCCAACTTTTTTTTTTAGTTTTTTCCCTTTCAAATTTTCGTAATTAAAACGTGCTACAACTTCGAATAATTTTAGCGTTTCAAAATGTAATATATATATGTTACGGGCAATATGATTAATCCGGTCATTATTAATAATAACGGGTTATTATTAATAATGACCGGACCGGACATAATGGCCGGTTATTATTAATAATAACCGCGGTCATTATTAATAATAACCGGTTATTAGTAATAATGACCGGATTAATCATATTGACTGTAATTATATATATATATATATAGACATATGTCATAGGCTAATTGGGAAATCCGGCTCTTTGCAAACAGCCTAGGCTCTTTGCAAAGAGCCGGTTTAATTGGAGAATCATTTCCCCTTTCCCTATCAGCCTGATGTTTTTCAGGCTTATTGCAAAGAGCCTAGATAGCGTTCGGCTAATTGAAAAATGACCAAGCCTATTTAGAAAATGATCAGTTCTTTGTCAAAATATGGTGTTGTACCCAACTCGAACCTGAAAATTCCATTCGAAGTCGACCCGAACCCGACAGAAAAATTCCATTGGAGAGTAACCCGATCCTAAAAGGACAAAATAAATTCTTTCGAGTCGCAACCCGACTAGAACCAGAAAACTCAAGTTAACCTGAAATCCGACACAAACCCGACAAAAAAACAACAACAAAAAAAAAAAAGCAATCGAACCGTAACCCGATCCGAACCCGACAAAATAAATTCCTTCATGTCACAACGTGACCCGAACCTAAAAATTCGATGTTAACCAGTAACCCAACCCGAACAAGACATAAAAATTCAATCAAACCGTAATCAGATCTGAACCCGATAAAATAAATTCATTCGTGTCGTAAACCGACCCAAAGCCGAAAATAATAGTTAACCCGAACCAGGAAAAAAATTCCATAGAACCGTAACCTGATCCGAACCCGAAAAATAAATTTCGTCGTCATGCAACCCGAACCGAAACCGAAAATTTAAGTTAACCCAAAACCGACCCGAACCTGAAAATTTAATTTAACCCGAAACCTAACCCAAACTGAAAATTGAAGTTAACCCGAAACTCGAACCCGTCAAAAAATCCATCGAACTGTAACCCGATCCGAACCCGATACTCCTCCAAAATAAACTCCTTCGTGTCACAACCCGATCCAAACCAGAAAATTCAAGTTAACCCGAAACTCGACCCGAACCCGATAAAAAATCTATCGAACCATAACCCGATACGAACCCGACAAATTAAATTTCGTCGTCACGCAACCCGATCCGGAACTAAAATTTTAAGTTAACCCAAAAACCAATTTGAACTTGAAAATTTAATTTAACCCGAAACCTAACCCAAACCTGAAAATTAAAGTTAACTCGAAACACAAAGTCGAAACGCAACCCGACCCGAAACTGAAAATTGAAGTTAACCCGAAACCCGAACCGGTAAAAAATTTCCAAACCCGGTTAAATAAATTCCTTCGTGTCACAACCCGATCCAAGCCAAAAAATTCAAGTTGACCCGAAACCCGACCCGAACCTGATAAAAAAATCCATCGAACCGTAACCCGATCCGAACCCGATAAAATAAATTTCTTCGTGTCGCAAACCGACTCGAACCCGAAAATAATAGTTAACCCGAAACCCAACCCGAACCAAGAAAAAATTTCCATCGAACCGTAACCCGATCCGAACCCAAAAAATAAATTTCGTCGTCACGCAACCCGAACCGAAACTGAAAATTTAAGCTAACCCAAAAACCGACCTGAACCTGAAAATTTAATTTAACTCGAAACCTAACCCAAACTGAAAATTGAAGTTAACCCGAAACCCGAACCCGTCAAAAAATCCATCGAACCATAACCCGATCCGAAACCGACAAAATAAATTCCTTCGTGTCACAACCCGATCCAAACCGAAAACGAAGGAATTTATTTTGTCGGGTTCTGATCGGGTTACGGTTCGATGGATTTTTTTTATAGGATTCGGGTCGAGTTTCGGGTTAACTTGAATTTTCTGGCTTGGATCAGGTTGTGACACGAAGGAATTTATTTTGTCGGGTTCGGATCGGGTTACGGTTCGATGAAGTTTTTTACGGGTTCGGGTTTTGGGTTAACTTCAATTTTCAGTTTCGGGTTGGGTTGTGTTTCAACTTTGTGTTTCGAGTTAACTTTAATTTTCAGGTTTGGGTTATGTTTCAGGTTAAATTAAATTTTCAGGTTCAAATTGGTGTTTGGATTAACTTAAAATTTCAGTTTCGGATCGGGTTGCGTAACTACGAAACTTAATTTGTCGGGTTCGGATCGGGTTACGGTTCGGTAGATTTTTTTATTGGGTTCGGGTCGGTTTCGGGTTAACTTGAATTTTCTGGTTTGGATCGGGTTGTGACACGAAGGAATTTATTTTGTCGGGTTCGGGTCGGGTTGCGGTTCGATGGATTTTTTTGTCGGGTTCGGGTCGGGTTTCGGTATAACTTCAATTTTCTGGTCCAGATCTGGTTGCGTGGCGACGAAAATTTTTTTGTCGAGTTCGAATCGGTTTACGTATCAATGGATTTTTATTTCTCTGGTTCGGGTCGGCTTTCGGGTTAAATTAAATTTTCAGGTTCGGGTCGGGTTGCGAGACGAAGAAATTTATTTTGTCGGGTTAGGATCGAGTTACGGTTTGATGGAATTTTTTTCCTGGTTCGGGTTGGGTTTCGGGTTAAATATTATTTTCAGGTTCGGATCGGGTTACGGTTCGATGTTTTTTTTCGGGTTCGTGTCGAATTTCGGGTTAGCTTGAGTTTTCTGGTTCTGGTCGGGTTGCGACTCGAAGGAATTTATTTTGTCCTTTTAGGATCGGGTTACGGTCACTACGGGTACTACAAGTTGGGTACAACACCATATTCTGACAAAGAACTGGTCATTTTCTAAATAGGCATGGTCATTTTTCAATTAGCCTAACTCTATCTAGGCTCTTTGCAATGAGTCTAAAAAATGTCAGGCTGATTGAAAAATAAATGAACCTATTCCAATTAGCCTAACGCTGTCTAGGCTCTTTGCAATAAGCCTTAAAAACATCAGGCTGATTGGGAAAAGGAAAATGATTCTCCAATTAGACCGGCTCTTTGCAAACAGCCTAGGCTGTTTGCGGCATACATAATACGTTGTACTTTTTTATACGTTGGTATTTAAACGGCATGTAATAACCAAAACAGAAAGTTTTTTGCCTTTATATTTATTATGATAGTTTTGGTTTACTGGAAAGGGATAATTCAATCCCCCCCCCCCACACACACACACCACCTTTTTTTTGCAACAATGCATTACAACAATGTACTCCACGTTATTTTTAATTTACAAATCACAACAATAGTTTCTGACGTGCAATTTTTATTTTTTAATTTACAACAATGAAATATCTAATACCATATTTGATACATTTCAACAATTTTATCTTTTCAGTTGCAACAAGTTTTTCTCCGTTCGCTTTGAATTTATGCTGTTCCGGTAATAATAGTTTTGAACAAATTGAGATTATTTTAAAAGCTAAATTTGAGAAATATATCAAAGAGGAAAACCAGTGAGTGATTTCTTATAACATTCGAATTATTTCACTTTTTCTAATTATAACTAGATTTCAATTTACTTTAGCGCTAGTTGTTGAAAACAAAGAATGATTCTTTTAGAAATTTTGAAGCTTTATTAAATTTAAAATGAAACTTTTATATTTAAGATGTTTGAATATATTTATAACGATAAGGACAAACTTCAATACTTTCAATAAATGTGTACATTGGGCGAGGAGAGGGGGGGGGGGGTGTTGAGGCGAGGCCTTCTCTAAGATTTGGGAGAAGTCTACAATCCTTGATTATCAAAATATTAGCTAATAATTTATATTTCAGAGGTTCATGAAAGCCAGTGAAACAGAATGATGTTTTTTTTTCTTAAATGCTTTGTAGGTTTTGCTGTTTAAGTAAGTTTATTTCAGTTATCATAAAGGACATTTTTAAATTGTTTTTTTCTTCAATTTGTATTATTATTATTATTATTATTATTATTATTATTATTATTATTATTATTTAAATCTTTGAAAAGCGCTAAAATTTCTAATAATTTAATTTCGAAATGTAATATGATTTTATCTATAAATTTCTATGTTTAAAACAATTTGACTTATGAAAAATGTATCTTTTTCTAATGTAAAATTAGTATTTCTTTATTAATTACTAGCAAGCTACGCTGGTCATTTCTCTTAACGAACCTTTAATCAAACGAAATATTGACATTTCATAATTCACTTTTATATTTTAACAGAATAATAAGGCTACTATAATTTGTGACTCGTGCTATAGCCAATATACACGTCAGGACACGTCGTCCTTATCATTATCTTTTTACGCGTGAAGGTTTCGCTATGGTACTCCATTGTGAAATTTGGTAATTTTTGACATTCAATATTTGAAAAATGGCATAATCATTAGATTTGAAATTTATATCAAGAAATATGCATTTTTTTACCTTTCAAACGCAGTTTGTCTAGCAATTTTCTGACAAATACTTTTCGAGCTATTATTTTTTTCAGTAACTTCAAATGTTTCATTTTCCGAGATTAATCTATGGCAAAGATTAGCGAAAAACCCTGTCGTCAACAAAGCATAGCTTTATATTAAAGAGGATGTTGGAGCAAGGATTGTCACCATCACTTTTGAAATCGCTTCTGTAGTTCCAGAGATTCCATAGAAATTGTAATTTAGAATGATTTTAGAACGTTTTTCGCTCATTTCACCCTTTTCAATTTCGAATTTATTTTTTTTTTAAATTTATTCTTAGAGAGCATTTATATCTTATAAGTAATTAAAATGCCATATTTCAAATTTCTAGCTCTTTCAGTATAAAAAAAAGTCGCAAATTTTCGAACATTTTTCACTCCTGCACGCCATTGGGGTTAGTGGCACCGACATAAAATATAGCCTATGTTGGAGTAGGGATTGTCACCATCAATTTGCCACCACCACTTTTGAAATCGGTTCTGTAGTTCCAGAGATTCCATAGAAATTGTAATTTAGAATATTTTTAGAACGCTTTTCGCTCATTTCACCCTTTTCTAATTTCGATTTTTTTTTTGTTTTGTTCTTAGAGAGCATTTACATCTTATAAGTAACTACCATGCCAAATTTCAAATTTCTAGCTCCTTCAGTATAAAAAAAAAGTGCAATTTTAGAACGTTTTTCGCTCCTGCACCACCCTGGTATTAGTGGCACCGACGTAAAATATAGCCTATGTTGGAGCAGGGATTGTCATCAAAAATTTGCCACCATCACTTTTGAAATCGCTTCAGTAGTTCCAGAGATTACCCCCTACAAACAAGCAAACAAACAATCTTTACTCCTTTATAATATTAGTTTAGTTAGCATTAAAAGTGATTTTCCTTTGTAGTATCGGACAATAGGAACTTTTATCTCTTTCACTAAGAGTTTAAATAAATGAGCGTCTACAGCATTTAAATTTATTATGAATATGGTTGTACCTTTCTATAAGTTGTTTTAACATGGCATGTAATCACCAAAATAGAACGTTTCTTTTCCCCTTTAATCTTATAATATTTTTTAATTCATCGGAAGACGTAGAGACCTCCTCTCTTTTCGTAACAATGCATTACAACAATGCACTCCACATTATTATTACTTTACAATTAACAACAATAGTTTTTGACGCTCAAAATCATTTATTTACAACAATGAATTTTCTAATAATATGTTTGATATATTTCAACAGTTTTATCTTTTCAGTTGCAAGTGGTTTTTCTCAATTCGCTTCGAATTTATGCTGCTCTGGTAGTAATCATTTTGAACAAATTGAGAATATTTTCGAAGTTAAATTCTGAGATATATCAAAGAGGAAAATCAGTGAGTGATTTCTTATAACATTCGAATTATTTCACTTTATCTAATTATAACTGGATTTCAATTTACTTTAGCGCTAGTTGTTGAAAACAAAGAATGATTCTTTTAGAAATTTTGAAGCTTTATTAAATTTAAAATGAAACTTTTGTATTTAAGATGTTTAGATATAATTTATAACGATAAGGATAAAATTCAATACATTCAATAAATATGTACATTGGACGAGGAGGAGGGGGGGGGGGTTGACGTGAGTTATAGGTCTATAATCCTTGATTATCAAAATATTATATAATAATTATATTTCAGAGGTTCATGAAAGCCAGTGAAACAGAATGGTGATTTATTTTGTGTGTAAGTTTTTGCTGTGTAAATTTATTTCAGTTAAAATTATTAAGGAAATTTTTAAATTGTTTTTCTTCAAGTTTTGTTTTTTATCTTTGAAAAGCGCAAAAATTTCTAATAATTTTAATTTCTAATTGTAATATGTATTTTTTAATCTGTAATTTACTATGTTTAAAACAATTTGAATTATGGAAAATGCATCCTTTTTTAATGTAAAATTAGTATTTTTTTTAAAATCAATTATAGCATTAAAAGTGATTTTTATTTGTAGTATCGGACAATATGAACTTTTATCCCGTTCACTAAGGGTTTAAATAAATGACCGTCTACTCTCTACTGCATGTAAATTTATTATGACTATGGTTGTACCTTTCTATGAGTTGTTTTAACATGACATGTAATCACCAAAACAGAACTTATTTTATTTTTGCCTTTAATCTTATAACATTTTTAATTCATCAGAAGGCGTTTAACATCTTCTCTTTTCGTAACAGTGCATTTCAACAATGCACTCCACATTATTATTATTTTACAATTGACAACAATAGTTTTTGACGCACAAAATCATTTATTTACAACAATGAAATTTCTAGTAATATATTTGATACATTTCAACATTTTTATCTTTTCAGTTGCAATTAGTTTTTCTCAATTCGCTTCGAATTTATGCTGTTCTGGTAGTAATCAATTTGAACAAATTGAGAATATTTTAAAAGCTAAATTCTGAAATATTATCAAAGAGGAAAATCAGTGAGTATTTTCTTATAACATTCGAATTAAGTTACTTTGTCTAATTATAATTGGATTCAATTTACTTTAGCATGAGCTGTCGAAGTAAAGGGCAAAATTAGCACTAGCCACCGATCACATTGCCACTAAAGGAAAAAAAGTGGCTATTAATTTTTTTTTCTATTAGCGGCCACCTTATGGCCACTTTACTACAAAGAAAGTGTACTTTTTTTTTTTTTTCATTTCATCAAGGATTCTACATTTGCTGGTTGAAATATGTTTATATTAACACATTTATTTGGGCTATTAAATTTTAGATTAATACTAATTGAAATTCTAACAAAAGTTTACTGTTTAGAAAATTTAAATAAAAGAGTGACCACTTATAAAACTGCTACTGCTGGCCACTGGCCACTAATGAAATTTCCTAGTCATGTCCTTTATGTCGAAAGCAAAAAATGATTCCTTATTTGCTAGAAAATTTGAAAATTTTTTATATTTAAAACGGAATTTTTATGTTTAAGATGTTTGGATATATTTTAATTGTATAACGATAAGGATAAACTTCAATACTTTCAGTATATGTACATTGCGGGGAGAGAGGGATAACATAAAGTTTTTTCTAAGAGTTGAGTGAAGTCTATAATTCATGATTATCAAGAGATTAATCTAATAATTTATTTTTGAGAAGTTTCATGAAAGCCAGTGAAACAAAGTGGTGCTTAATTTTGTGAAATACATTAATTTATTTCGGTTATTATCATGAAGGAAACCTAAATTGGCTTTTCTTCAAGGATTTTTTTTTTTTTTTAATTTTCATTTTTGAAAAGTGCAAAATTTCGAATAATTTTAATATCAGAATGTAATATGTTTTTTTTTTATATATATAACGTAGTATGTTTAAAGGAATTTGAATTTTTTTAAATGTACCTTTTTCTAATGTTAAATGGATATTTTTCACCAATTATACCATTACACGTGATTTTCATTTGCAGCATTGGACAGTAGGAAATTTTATCTCGTTCACTAAGAGTTTAAATAAATGCGCATCTACTGCATTTAAATTTATTATGACTATGGTTGTACCTTTCTATAAGTTGCTTTAACAGGGTATGCAATCACCAAAACAGAACTTTTTTGCCTTTAATCTTATAACATTTTTAACTCGTCGGAAGGCATTTAACCTCCTTTCTTTTCGTAACAATGCATTGCAACAATGCACTCCATATTATTATTATTTTACAATTGACAACAATAGTTGTTTAGCGCTCAAAATCATTTATTTACAACAATGAAATTTCTAATAATATATTCGATACATTTCAACAGTTTTATCTTTTCAGTGGCAAGCAGTTTTTCCCACATTCGCTTCGAATTTATGCTGTTCTGGTAGTAATCATTTTGAACAAATTGAGAATATTTTAAAAGTTAAATCCTGAAATATATCAAAGAGGAAAATCAGTGAGTATTTTCTTATAACATTCAAATAATTAAGTTACTTTGTCTAATTATAATTGGATTCAATTTACTTTAGCATGAGATGTCGAAGTAAAGTGCAAAATTAGCACTAGCCACCGGCCACATTGCCACTAAAGGAAAAAAAGTAGCTATTAATATTTTTTGTATTAGCGACCACCTTATGGCCACTTTACTACAAAGAAAGTGTACTTTTTTTTTTTCATTTCATCAAGGATTCTACATTTGCTGGTTGAAATATGTTTATATTAACACATTTATTTGGGCTATTAAATTTTAGATTAATACTAATTGAAATTCTAACAAAAGTTTACTGTTTAGAAAATTTAAATAAAAGAGTGACCACTTATAAAACTGCTACTACTGACCACTGGCCACTAATGAAATTTCCCAGTTATGTCCTTTATGTCGAAAGCAAAGAATGATTCCTTATTTCATAGAAAATTTGAAATTTGATTATATTTAAAACGGAACTTTTATGTTTAAGATGTTTGGATATATTTTAATTGTATAACGATAAGGATAAACTTCAATACTTTCAGTATATGTGCATTGCGGGGAGAGAGGGGTGATATGAGGCTGTTTCTAAGAGTTGAGTGAAGTCTAGAATCCATGATTATCAAGAGATTAATCTAATAATTTATTTTTCAGAGGTTCATGAAAGCCAGTGAAACAAAGTGGTGCTTAATTTTGTGAAATACATTAATTTATTTCGGTTATTATCATGAAGGAAATCTAAATTGGTTTTTCTTCAAGATATTTTTTTTCTTTTAAAATTTTGATTTTTGAAAAGTGCAAAATTTCGAATAATTTTAATTTCAGAATGTAATATGTTATTTCACTATATAATGTAGTATGTGTAAAACAATTTGAATTATGGAAAATGTAACTTTTTCTAATGTTAAATGGGTATTTTTCATTAATTATACCATTAAACGTGATTTTCATTTGCAGCATCGGATAGTAGGAAATTTTATCTCGTTCACTAATAATCGTTAAATAAATAAGCATCAACTGCATTTAAAATTTTATTATGACTATGGTTGTACCTTTCTATAAGTTGCTTTAACAATGGCATGTAATCACCAAAACAGAACGCCTTTTTGCCTTTAATCTTATAACATTTATAATTCATCAGAAGGCATTTAACCTCTTCTATTTTCGTAACAATGCATTATAACAATGCACTCCACATTATTATTACTTTACAATTCAAAACAATAGTTTTTCGCGTGCAAAACTTTTTATTTACAACAATGAAAGTTGTAATTAGAATTGGTACATTTCAACAATTAATTTCATTTATTCCACTTACAGATAGAAGTTATCAATTTGCGTAGAATTTATGATGTTATGATATTTATCTTTTCAAATAATTTATAATATTTTTATTTCGTACTTTAAAACATCTTACAGTATTATATTAAGGAGAAAAATAGGTAAGTGTTATATATATAATATTTAAATGAAGTTACTTTGTCTAATCACAGTTGAATTGTAATTTACTTTATCGTGTTATCTACATGCAAATGACGATTCTTAATTTGATAGGACTTCAGAAATTTTATTACATTGATGTTAGCCGGGCGCAAGTGATAATTCGTCAAATATAATTTTCATCTGCATCATCGTATTGCATTCATTTCATTTTAAGCGTGAACCTTTCACTCATTTAATTTAAAAAACACAAATTTAATTTTAAATACATATATTACAGACATTTAAAATACATGTCTATCGCTTATTTCATTTAAAATACAATAATAACAACAACAACAATAATAAATAATAATAAATGATATTAATAATAATTAATAATAATTATAAAAATTAACAACAATAATGCAAGAAACCCCCCCAAAAATATTTCAACATCAAAGCAGTGTTTTTAATTTACACATGCAATAAAAGCTGCTAATGAAATAAGCCTGCTAAAAAAAAAAGGCTGTTGACGAGATTTGCACCCGGCTAACACAAAAATACCAAAAACTTTTGAACAGTAGAATCTCCGCCAAAATGAATATAATATAAATATTATGTAATATAAATATGCTGTATTAATGAGTATAATATATCATATCTTATATAGTTATATGTAAATAAATACTTCTGACACTGCATTTAATATTCCAAATAGATAATATTAAATAAGCACTTAAAATGAAGAAAGCAAAAATAAAAAATAAAATAAAAGTCACTGTAATAAATATTTTCGGCGCCAATGTTGAACACATTGACTATGACTTGGCCCGGATAATACGTAAGTACAGCAGGTTTGGCAATTGTTTTACAAGGGACTGAGTGCATATTAAAATTAAAATTTAATTTGTATACGGTCCCTGCGTCTTATAAGATATATTTAGGGAAAATGTTAACTTTCGTCTAAGAAGAACATAAACAAAACGCTACACATTTACAATTAAAACTTAACAAATAACAAAATTTATGTAATTTCAGTGTTTACTGACACTAAAAACGGAAAGGAGCATTTCTAATGCCGTAAACATTGAAATTTCCTATAATTCAAAATAGTATCATAATTCAGTAAGTTTTAGTTGTAAAAGAATGGGATTTTTAAAAATATCCTTCTAAGATGCAGTACATTTTTACTTTCTTCTATCTATAACAGAAGGAAGTATTGTAATCGAAATTTTTTTTCGACTTCCGGTTTTCGACGGATTTACACGTTTTAGGGGTCAGAGATTCCGAAAAACATATTTTTACAAAATGTCTGCTTGTCCGTCTGTCTATCGTCATTCTATCATCGAAAAGTGTATGAAGTTATGCTTCAAATTGAGCCAGTTTTTTTTTCTATGTTTTTGGCTACGGCCAGCAGATCTACTCGAATTTGGGGATATTTCGACGAAAGAGGACGCTGTGATCTCGATTTTTGTTCCATTTTCACTATCGTATAATCGAAAAGTGCATAAAGTTATGCAGATACTTGAACCAAATTTTTTGTATATGTTTTTAACTATGGCCTGCAGGTCCTAGTTGAATTCGGAGATATTGCGCCTGGAGGGAGCGCCGTGATAGCCATTTAAAGATTTCAAATAAAAAAAAAATACAAAAGAATTAGAAATCCTAAAAATTTTTTGCGTTAAATGTTCTGCCTCTATCCAAGGATTCCAGAGCATTTTTTGTTTTGCATCTATCGTAAAAAATGGCTGAGATATTGCAGTTTGAAATTATAGGGTACCTGACATTTTGAAACAATACAGCAGGATACCTACATAAACGGGTTTAATTTATGAGTTTTAGTAAACATGGTTTCGCCAAATTTTCGTTTATTGTTGTAAGCATAGTTTCAATACTTACATGCTTAACACTATATATTTGTATTCGCAAACGTTAAATTCTCGCCAAACTTGGCGACAAAAATTCGTTGCCATATATGAAGCCAACTTGGCTATGTCTGTCTAATTTGGCGATATTCTCTTTCAAATTCAATGTTGACGAAAACTGGGAATCGGGTTTCACGCTTTTTAGCTTCGTGTATTTTTAGTAGAATTAGTTAAGATCTCAAAATCAAGAAATAGAGAGGCTATCTCTTCCTGTATAGGCCAGAAGGACTTTTCGTAGTTTAGTATAATACATCGGCTGTTCGCATCCAGGTAACCCGACGATTCACAAGCAGCTCGCGTATACAGCAAACAAAATGACAAAAAATATTGTTTTTTTTTTGTGGCGGTGTGATATTGAATTTTGAAGCTTTAACATGTATGAAATGAAAGAAAGTTTTGGGATTGGCATATCCGACTAGTTTAAGATCCAGGGACTAAGAAAAATTATCTTCTTCTTTTCACATAGGGCTATTATTCCATGATGGCTGGGAAATAGGTATACGTATAACCTTTCGGAATATTCCGAGATATATCCCTTCGAAGAGCGAATGGCCAACGATTGTGGTCAAGGGAGTGCGGATAACCAAACTCTCAATACAAGGGAGTAACGACGAACTAGATAAGAGAAGAAGGGTGATATAATCCATCAAGGTGCGGGATGGATGCACGGATATGGGAAGCATGTATTACATGTATTACTATAATTGACAGTAAATTAACGTCACTCTTGCGTTTGAATGTCAACTTAATTTTTTTTTTTTTTACAGCTATAGGTATTTTTGATTAATACCTGGGAATAAGGTATCTCTCCGAATTGCAGGTGACGAAGAATACCGAACAAGAGAGTGGAAGTGAAGTGAATGAAAAGAAAATAGGACTGTAGCCTATCGAAGAAAACATTGTACGCAAGAATAACGGAGGTATGTATAATTGGTATTAAAATAAATGTAACTCTAGCGTTTGAAATTAAATATAAATTTATCTTCTTTTCAGGCATAGCTATTTTCTAATGAAAGCGGGGAAAGAGGTATCCCTCCGAAGTGCAGATGACGAAGGATACTGAACAAGGGAGGGAAAGAAAGTGAATAAAGGGGAATAGGACTGTTGCTTATCGAAGAAAGGATTGGACACACGAATATTGGAGGTATATATAAGTTTAATTGGTATTAAAATAAATGTAACTTGTGTTTAAAACTCAACTTAAAATTTCCTTCTTGTCTTCAAGAATAGCTATTTTCTAATGATGGTGGGGAAATAGGTATCCCTCCAAACTGCGAATGACGAAGGTTACTGAACAGAGTCTGAAAACGAAGTGAATGAAGGGGGAATAGAACTGTAGCCTATCGAAGAAAGGAGTGGACGCACGAATATCGGAGGTATATAAAAGTATAATTGGTATTAAAATAAATGTAACTTGTATTTAAAATTCAACTTCAAACTTTCTTGTGGTTTTCAGGTATAGCTATATTCTAATGATGGCAAGGAAATAGGTATTCCTCCAAAGTGCGACGAAGGCTACTAAACAAGGGAGTGAAAGAAAGTGAATAAAGGGAGAATAGGAATGTTGCTTATCGAAGAAAAGATTGGACACACGAACATTGGAGGTATATATAAGTATAACTGGTATTAAAATAAATGTAACTTGTGTTTAAAACTCAACTTAAAATTTCCTTCTTGTTTACAGGAATAGATATTTTCTAATGATGGCAAGGAAATAGGTATCCCTCCGAAGTGCGACAAAGGCTACTAAACAAGGGAGTGAAAGAAAGTGAATAAAGGGAGAATAGGAATGTTGCTTATCGAAGAAAAGATTGGACACACGAACATTGGAGGTATATATAAGTTTAATTGGTATTAAAATAAATGTAACTTGTGTTTAAAACTCAACTTAAAATTTCCTTCTTGTTTACAGGAATAGCTATTTTCTAATGATGGCGGGGAAATAGGTATCCCTCCAAACAGCGAATGACGAAGGTTACTGAACAAGGGACTGAAAACGAAGTGAATGAAGGGGGAATAGGACTGTAGCCTATCGAAGAAAGGATTGGACGCACGAATATCGGAGGTATATAAAAGTATAATTGGTATTAAAATAAATGTAACTTGTATTTAACATTCAACTTAAAACTTCCTTCTGGTTTTCAGGTATAGCTATTTTCTAATGATGGCAAGGAAATAGGTATCCCTCCAAACTGCGGATGACGAAGGTTATTGAACAAGGGAATGAAAGTGAAGTGAATGAAGAGAAAATAGGACTGTTGCGTATCGAAAAAAGGTTTGGACACACGAATATTGGAGGTATATATGTTTAATTGGTATTAATATTAATGTAATTTCTGTGTAAAATTAATGTAATTTGTGTATAAAATTCAACTTAAAACTTTCTTCTGGTTTTCAGGTATAGCTATTTTCTAAAGATGGCAAGGAAATAGATATCCCTCCGAAGTGCGACGAAGTCTACTAAACAAGGGAGTGAAAGAAAGTGAATAAAGGGAGAATAGGAATGTTGCTTATCGAAGAAAGGATTGGACACACGAATATTGGAGGTAGATATAAGTTTAATTGGTATTAAAATAAATGTAACTTGTGTTTAAAACTCAACTTAAAATTTCCTTCTTGTTTACAGGAATAGCTATTTTCTAATGATGGCAAGGAAATAGGTATCCCTCCGAAGTGCGACGAAGGCTACTAAACAAGGGAGTGAAAGAAAGTGAATAAAAGGAGAATAGGAATGTTGCTTATCGAAGAAAGGATTGGACACACGAATATTGGAGGTATATATAAGTTTAATTGGTGTTAAAATAAATGTAACTTTTGTTTAAAATTCCACTTAAAATTTCCTTCTTGTTTACAGGAATAGCTATTTTCTAATGATGGCGGGGAAATAGGTATCCCTCCAAACTGCGAATGACGAAGGTTACTGAACAAGGGACTGAAAACGAAGTGAATGAAGGGGGAATAGGACTGTAGCCTATCGAAGAAAGGAGTGGACGCACGAATATCGGAGGTATATAAAAGTATAATTGGTATTAAAATAAATATAACTTGTATTTAAAATTCAACTTCAAACTTTCTTGTGGTTTTCAGGTATAGCTATTTTCTAATGATGGCAAGGAAATAGTTATTCCTCCGAAGTCGGATGACGAAGGATACTGAACAAGGGAGTGCATGTGAAGTGAATGAAGGGAGAATAGGACTGTTGCCTATCGAAGAAAGGATTGGACACATGAATAATGGAGGTATATATAAATTAATTGGTATTAAAGTAAATGTAACTTGTGTTTAAAATTCAACTTAAAATTTCCTTCTTGTTTACAGGAATAGCTATTTTCTAATGATGGCGGGGAAATAGGTATCCCTCCGAACTGCGAATGACGAAGGTTACTGAACAAGGGACTGAAAACGAAGTGAATGAAGGGGGAATAGGACTGTAGCCTATCGAATAAAGGATTGGACGCACGAATATCGGAGGTATATAAAAGTATAATTGGTATTAAAATAAATGTAACTTGTATTTAACATTGAACTTAAAACTTTCTTCTGGTTTTCAGGTATAGCTATTTTCTAATGATGGCAAGGAAATAGGTATCCCTCCAAACTGCGGATGACGAAGGTTACTGAACAAGGGCATGAAAGTGAAGTGAATGAAGAGAAAATAGGACTGTTGCGTATCGAAAAAAGGATTGGACGCACGAATATCGGAGGTATATATGTTTAATTGGTATTAATATTAATGTAATTTCTGTGTAAAATTAATGTAATTTGTGTATAAAATTCAACTTAAAACTTTCTTCTGGTTTTCAGGTATAGCTATTTTCTAAAGATGGCAAGGAAATAGATATCCCTCCGAAGTGCGACGAAGGCTACTAAACAAGGGATTGAAAGAAAGTGAATAAAGGGAGAATAGGAATGTTGCTTATCGAAGAAAGGATTAGACACCCGAATATTGGAGGTATATATAAGTTTAATTGGTATTAAAATAAATGTAACTTTTGTTTAAAATTCCACTTAAAATTTCCTTCTTGTTTACAGGAATAGCTATATTCTAATGATGGCGGGGAAATAGGTATCCCTCCAAACTGCGAATGACGAAGGTTACTGAACAAGGGACTGAAAACCAAGTGAATGAAGGGGGAATAGGACTGTAGCCTATCGAAGAAAGGAGTGGACGCACGAATATCGGAGGTATATAAAAGTATAATTGGTATTAAAATAAATGTAACGTATTTAAAATTCAACTTCAAACTTTCTTGTGGTTTTCAGGTATAGCTATTTTCTAATGATGGCAAGGAAATAGTTATTCCTCCGAAGTCGGATGACGAAGGATACTGAACAAGGGAGTGAATGTGAAGTGAATGAAGGGAGAATAGGACTGTTGCCTATCGAAGAATGGATTGGACACATGCATATTGGAGGTATATATAAATTAATTGGTATTAAAGTAAATGTAACTTGTGTTTAAAATTCAACTTAAAATTTCCTTCATATTTTCAGGAATAGCTATTTTCTAATGATGGCGGGGAAATAGGTACACCTCCGAACTGCGGATGACGAAGGTTACTGAACAAGGGAATGAAAACGAAGTGAATGAAGGGGGAATAGGACTGTAGCCTATCGAAGAAAGGATTGGACAAACGAATATCGGAGGTATATAAAAGTATAATTGGTATTAAAATAAATGTAACTTGTATTTAACATTCAACTTAAAACTTTCTTCTGGTTTTCAGGTATAGCTATTTTCTAATGATGGCAAGAAAATAGGTATCCCTCCAAACTGCGGATGACGAAGGTTACTGAACAAGGGCATGAAATTGAAGTGAATGAAGAGAAAATAGGACTGTTGCGTATCGAAAAAAGGTTTGGACACACGAATATTGGAGGTATATATGTTTAATTGGTATTAATATTAATGTAATTTCTGTGTAAAATTAATGTAATTTGTGTATAAAATTCAACTTAAAACTTTCAGGTATAGATATATAGTTATTCCTCCGAAGTCGGATAACGAAGGATACTGAATAAGGGAGTGAAAGAAAGTGAATAAAGGGAGAATAGGAATGTTGCTTATTGAAGAAAGGATTGGATACATGAATATTGGAGGTATATATAAGTTTAATTGGTATTAAAATAAATGTAACTTTTGTTTAAAATTCCACTTAAAATTTCTTTCTTGTTTACAGGAATAGCTATTTTCAAATGATGGCGGGGAAATAGGTATCCCTCCAAACTGCGAATGACGAAGGTTACTGAACAGAGTCTGAAAACGAAGTGAATGAAGGGGGAATAGAACTGTAGCCTATCGAAGAAAGGAGTGGACGCACGAATATCGGAGGTATATAAAAGTATAATTGGTATTAAAATAAATGTAACTTGTATTTAAAATTCAACTTCAAACTTTCTTGTGGTTTTCAGGTATAGCTATATTCTAATGATGGCAAGGAAATAGGTATTCCTCCAAAGTCGGATGACGAAGGATACTGAACAAGGGCGTGAATGTGAAGTGAATGAAGGGAGAATAGTTCTGTAGCCTATCGAAGAAAAAGAAAGGATTGGACGCACGAATATCGGAGGTATATAAAAGTATAATTGGTATTAAAATAAATGTAACTTGTATTTAACATTCAACTTAAAACTTTCTTCTGGTTTTCAGGTATAGCTATTTTCTAATGATGGCAAGGAAATAGGTATCCCTCCAAACTGCGGATGACGAAGGTTACTGAACAAGGGAATGAAAGTGAAGTGAATGAAGAGAAAATAGGACTGTTGCGTATCGAAAAAAGGTTTGGACACACGAATATTGGAGGTATATATGTTTAATTGTTATTAATATTAATGTAATTTCTGTGTAAAATTAATGTAATTTGTGTATAGAATTCAACTTAAAACTTTCTTCTGGTTTTCAGGTATAGATATTTTCTAAAGATGGCAAGGAAATAAGTATCCCTCCGTAGTGCGAAGAAGGATAATAAACAAGGGAGTGAAAGAAAGTGAATAAAGAGAGAATAGGAATTTTGCTTATCGAAGAAAGGATTGGACACACGATCATTGGAGGTATATATAAGTTTAATTGGTATTAAAATTAATGTAACTTGTGTATAAAATTCAACTTAAAACTTTCTTCTTGTTTTCAGGTATAGCTATTTTCTAATGATGGCAAGGAAATAGATATCCCTCCGAAGTGCGACGAAGGCTACTAAACAAGGGAGTGAAAGAAAGTGAATAAAGGGAGAATAGGAATGTTGCTTATCGAAGAAAGGATTGAACACACGATCATTGGAGGTATATATAAGTTTAATTCGTATTAAAATAAATGTAACTTGTGTTTAAAACTCAACTTAAAATTTCCTTCTTGTTTACAGGAATAGCTATTTTCTAATGATGGCAAGGAAATACGTATCCCTCCGCAGTGCGACGAAGGCTACTAAACAAGGGAGTGAAAGAAAGTGAATAAAAGGAGAATAGGAATGTTGCTTATCGAAGAAAGGATTGGACACACGAATATTAGAGGTATATATAAGTTTAATTTGTATTAAAATAAATGTAACTTTTGTTTAAAATTCCACTTAAAATTTCCTTCTTGTTTACAGGAATAGCTATTTTCTAATGATGGCGGGGAAATATGTATCCCTCCGAAGTCGGATGACGAAGGATACTGAACAAGGGAGTGAATGTGAAGTGAATGAAGGGAGAATAGGACTGTTGCGTATCGAAGAATTGATTGGACACATGCATATTGGAGGTATATATAAATTAGTTGGTATTAAAGTAAATGTAACTTGTGTTTAAAATTCATCTTAAAATTTCCTTCATATTTTCAGGAATAGCTATTTTCTAATTATGGCGGGGAAATAGGTATACCTCCGAACTGCGGATGACGAAGGTTACTGAACAAGGGAATGAAAACGAAGTGAATGAAGGGGGAATAGGAATGTAGCCTATCGAAGAAAGGATTGGACGCACGAATATCGGAGGTATATAAAAGTATAATTGGTATTAAAATAAATGTAACTTGTATTTAACATTCAACTTAAAACTTTCTTCTGGTTTTCAGGTATAGCTATTTTCTAATGATGGCAAGGAAATAGGTATCCCTCCTAACTGCGGATGACGAAGGTTACTGAACAAGGGAATGAAAGTGAAGTGAATGAATGGAAAATAGGACTGTTGCGTATCGAAAAAAGGTTTGGACACACGAATATTGGAGGTATATATGTTTAATTGGTATTAATATTAATGTAATTTCTGTGTAAAATTAATGTAATTTGTGTATAAAATTCAACTTAAAACTTTCTTCTGGTTTTCAGGTATAGCTATTTTCTAAAGATGGCAAAAAAATAGATATCCCTCCGAAGTGCGACGAAGGCTACTAAACAAGGGAGTGAAAGAAAGTGAATAAAGGGAGAATAGGAATGTTGCTTATCGAAGAAAGGATTGAACACACGATCATTGCAGGTATATATAAGTTTAATTCGTATTAAAATAAATGTAACTTGTGTTTAAAACTCAACTTAAAATTTCCTTCTTGTTTACAGGAATAGCTATTTTCTAATGATGGCAAGGAAATAGGTATCCCTCCGCAGTGCGACGAAGACTACTAAACAAGGGAGTGAAAGAAAGTGAATAAAAGGAGAATAGGAATGTTGCTTATCGAAGAAAGGATTGGACACACGAATATTGGAGGTATATATAAGTTTAATTGGTATTAAAATAAATGTAACTTTTGTTTAAAATTCCACTTAAAATTTCCTTCTTGTTTACAGGAATAGCTATTTTCTAATGATGGCGGGGAAATATGTATCCCTCCAAACTGCGAATGACGAAGGTTACTGAACAAGGGACTGAAAACGAAGTGAATGAAGGGGGAATAGGACTGTAGCCTATCGAAGAAAGGAGTGGCCGCACGAATATCGGAGGTATATAAAAGTATAATTGGTATTAAAATAAATGTAACTTGTATTTAAATTTCAACTTCAAACTTTCTTGTGGTTTTCAGGTATAGCTATTTTCTAATGATGGCAAGGAAATAGTTATTCCTCCGAAGTCGGATGACGAAGGATACTGAACAAGGGAGTGAATGTGAAGTGAATGAAGGGAGAATAGGACTGTTGCCTATCGAAGAAAGGATTGGACACATGAATATTGGAGGTATATATAAATTAATTGGTATTAAAGTAAATGTAACTTGTGTTTAAAATTCAACTTAAAATTTCCTTCATATTTTCAGGAATAGCTATTTTATAATGATGGCGGGGAAATAGATATACCTCCCAACTGCGGATGACGAAGGTTACTGAACAAGGGAATGAAAACGAAGTGAAAGAAGGGGGAATAGGACTGTAGCCTATCGAAGAAAGGATTGGACGCACGAATATCGGAGGTATATGAAAGTATAATTGGTATTAAAATAAATGTAACTTGTATTTAAAATTCAAGTTAAAACTTTCTTCTGGTTTTCAGGTATAGCTATTTTCTAATGATGGCAAGGAAATGGTTATCCCTCTAAACTGCGTATGACGAAGGTTACTGAACAAGGGAATGAAAGTGAAGTGAATGAATGGAAAATAGGAATGTTGCTTATCGAAGAAAGGATTGGACACACGAATATTGGAGGTATATATAAGTTTAATTGGTGTTAAAATAAATGTAACTTTTGTTTAAAATTCCACTTAAAATTTCCTTCTTGTTTACAGGAATAGCTATTTTCTAATGATGGCGGGGAAATAGGTATCCCTCCAAACTGCGAATGACGAAGGTTACTGAACAAGGGACTGAAAACGAAGTGAATGAAGGGGGAATAGGACTGTAGCCTATCGAAGAAAGGAGTGGACGCACGAATATCGGAGGTATATAAAAGTATAATTGGTATTAAAATAAATATAACTTGTATTTAAAATTCAACTTCAAACTTTCTTGTGGTTTTCAGGTATAGCTATTTTCTAATGATGGCAAGGAAATAGTTATTCCTCCGAAGTCGGATGACGAAGGATACTGAACAAGGGAGTGCATGTGAAGTGAATGAAGGGAGAATAGGACTGTTGCCTATCGAAGAAAGGATTGGACACATGAATAATGGAGGTATATATAAATTAATTGGTATTAAAGTAAATGTAACTTGTGTTTAAAATTCAACTTAAAATTTCCTTCTTGTTTACAGGAATAGCTATTTTCTAATGATGGCGGGGAAATAGGTATCCCTCCGAACTGCGAATGACGAAGGTTACTGAACAAGGGACTGAAAACGAAGTGAATGAAGGGGGAATAGGACTGTAGCCTATCGAATAAAGGATTGGACGCACGAATATCGGAGGTATATAAAAGTATAATTGGTATTAAAATAAATGTAACTTGTATTTAACATTGAACTTAAAACTTTCTTCTGGTTTTCAGGTATAGCTATTTTCTAATGATGGCAAGGAAATAGGTATCCCTCCAAACTGCGGATGACGAAGGTTATTGAACAAGGGAATGAAAGTGAAGTGAATGAAGAGAAAATAGGACTGTTGCGTATCGAAAAAAGGTTTGGACACACGAATATTGGAGGTATATATGTTTAATTGGTATTAATATTAATGTAATTTCTGTGTAAAATTAATGTAATTTGTGTATAAAATTCAACTTAAAACTTTCTTCTGGTTTTCAGGTATAGCTATTTTCTAAAGATGGCAAGGAAATAGATATCCCTCCGAAGTGCGACGAAGTCTACTAAACAAGGGAGTGAAAGAAAGTGAATAAAGGGAGAATAGGAATGTTGCTTATCGAAGAAAGGATTGGACACACGAATATTGGAGGTAGATATAAGTTTAATTGGTATTAAAATAAATGTAACTTGTGTTTAAAACTCAACTTAAAATTTCCTTCTTGTTTACAGGAATAGCTATTTTCTAATGATGGCAAGGAAATAGGTATCCCTCCGAAGTGCGACGAAGGCTACTAAACAAGGGAGTGAAAGAAAGTGAATAAAAGGAGAATAGGAATGTTGCTTATCGAAGAAAGGATTGGACACACGAATATTGGAGGTATATATAAGTTTAATTGGTGTTAAAATAAATGTAACTTTTGTTTAAAATTCCACTTAAAATTTCCTTCTTGTTTACAGGAATAGCTATTTTCTAATGATGGCGGGGAAATAGGTATCCCTCCAAACTGCGAATGACGAAGGTTACTGAACAAGGGACTGAAAACGAAGTGAATGAAGGGGGAATAGGACTGTAGCCTATCGAAGAAAGGAGTGGACGCACGAATATCGGAGGTATATAAAAGTATAATTGGTATTAAAATAAATATAACTTGTATTTAAAATTCAACTTCAAACTTTCTTGTGGTTTTCAGGTATAGCTATTTTCTAATGATGGCAAGGAAATAGTTATTCCTCCGAAGTCGGATGACGAAGGATACTGAACAAGGGAGTGCATGTGAAGTGAATGAAGGGAGAATAGGACTGTTGCCTATCGAAGAAAGGATTGGACACATGAATAATGGAGGTATATATAAATTAATTGGTATTAAAGTAAATGTAACTTGTGTTTAAAATTCAACTTAAAATTTCCTTCTTGTTTACAGGAATAGCTATTTTCTAATGATGGCGGGGAAATAGGTATCCCTCCGAACTGCGAATGACGAAGGTTACTGAACAAGGGACTGAAAACGAAGTGAATGAAGGGGGAATAGGACTGTAGCCTATCGAATAAAGGATTGGACGCACGAATATCGGAGGTATATAAAAGTATAATTGGTATTAAAATAAATGTAACTTGTATTTAACATTGAACTTAAAACTTTCTTCTGGTTTTCAGGTATAGCTATTTTCTAATGATGGCAAGGAAATAGGTATCCCTCCAAACTGCGGATGACGAAGGTTATTGAACAAGGGAATGAAAGTGAAGTGAATGAAGAGAAAATAGGACTGTTGCGTATCGAAAAAAGGTTTGGACACACGAATATTGGAGGTATATATGTTTAATTGGTATTAATATTAATGTAATTTCTGTGTAAAATTAATGTAATTTGTGTATAAAATTCAACTTAAAACTTTCTTCTGGTTTTCAGGTATAGCTATTTTCTAAAGATGGCAAGGAAATAGATATCCCTCCGAAGTGCGACGAAGTCTACTAAACAAGGGAGTGAAAGAAAGTGAATAAAGGGAGAATAGGAATGTTGCTTATCGAAGAAAGGATTGGACACACGAATATTGGAGGTAGATATAAGTTTAATTGGTATTAAAATAAATGTAACTTGTGTTTAAAACTCAACTTAAAATTTCCTTCTTGTTTACAGGAATAGCTATTTTCTAATGATGGCAAGGAAATAGGTATCCCTCCGAAGTGCGACGAAGGCTACTAAACAAGGGAGTGAAAGAAAGTGAATAAAAGGAGAATAGGAATGTTGCTTATCGAAGAAAGGATTGGACACACGAATATTGGAGGTATATATAAGTTTAATTGGTGTTAAAATAAATGTAACTTTTGTTTAAAATTCCACTTAAAATTTCCTTCTTGTTTACAGGAATAGCTATTTTCTAATGATGGCGGGGAAATAGGTATCCCTCCAAACTGCGAATGACGAAGGTTACTGAACAAGGGACTGAAAACGAAGTGAATGAAGGGGGAATAGGACTGTAGCCTATCGAAGAAAGGAGTGGACGCACGAATATCGGAGGTATATAAAAGTATAATTGGTATTAAAATAAATATAACTTGTATTTAAAATTCAACTTCAAACTTTCTTGTGGTTTTCAGGTATAGCTATTTTCTAATGATGGCAAGGAAATAGTTATTCCTCCGAAGTCGGATGACGAAGGATACTGAACAAGGGAGTGCATGTGAAGTGAATGAAGGGAGAATAGGACTGTTGCCTATCGAAGAAAGGATTGGACACATGAATAATGGAGGTATATATAAATTAATTGGTATTAAAGTAAATGTAACTTGTGTTTAAAATTCAACTTAAAATTTCCTTCTTGTTTACAGGAATAGCTATTTTCTAATGATGGCGGGGAAATAGGTATCCCTCCGAACTGCGAATGACGAAGGTTACTGAACAAGGGACTGAAAACGAAGTGAATGAAGGGGGAATAGGACTGTAGCCTATCGAATAAAGGATTGGACGCACGAATATCGGAGGTATATAAAAGTATAATTGGTATTAAAATAAATGTAACTTGTATTTAACATTGAACTTAAAACTTTCTTCTGGTTTTCAGGTATAGCTATTTTCTAATGATGGCAAGGAAATAGGTATCCCTCCAAACTGCGGATGACGAAGGTTACTGAACAAGGGCATGAAAGTGAAGTGAATGAAGAGAAAATAGGACTGTTGCGTATCGAAAAAAGGATTGGACGCACGAATATCGGAGGTATATATGTTTAATTGGTATTAATATTAATGTAATTTCTGTGTAAAATTAATGTAATTTGTGTATAAAATTCAACTTAAAACTTTCTTCTGGTTTTCAGGTATAGCTATTTTCTAAAGATGGCAAGGAAATAGATATCCCTCCGAAGTGCGACGAAGGCTACTAAACAAGGGATTGAAAGAAAGTGAATAAAGGGAGAATAGGAATGTTGCTTATCGAAGAAAGGATTAGACACCCGAATATTGGAGGTATATATAAGTTTAATTGGTATTAAAATAAATGTAACTTTTGTTTAAAATTCCACTTAAAATTTCCTTCTTGTTTACAGGAATAGCTATATTCTAATGATGGCGGGGAAATAGGTATCCCTCCAAACTGCGAATGACGAAGGTTACTGAACAAGGGACTGAAAACCAAGTGAATGAAGGGGGAATAGGACTGTAGCCTATCGAAGAAAGGAGTGGACGCACGAATATCGGAGGTATATAAAAGTATAATTGGTATTAAAATAAATGTAACGTATTTAAAATTCAACTTCAAACTTTCTTGTGGTTTTCAGGTATAGCTATTTTCTAATGATGGCAAGGAAATAGTTATTCCTCCGAAGTCGGATGACGAAGGATACTGAACAAGGGAGTGAATGTGAAGTGAATGAAGGGAGAATAGGACTGTTGCCTATCGAAGAATGGATTGGACACATGCATATTGGAGGTATATATAAATTAATTGGTATTAAAGTAAATGTAACTTGTGTTTAAAATTCAACTTAAAATTTCCTTCATATTTTCAGGAATAGCTATTTTCTAATGATGGCGGGGAAATAGGTACACCTCCGAACTGCGGATGACGAAGGTTACTGAACAAGGGAATGAAAACGAAGTGAATGAAGGGGGAATAGGACTGTAGCCTATCGAAGAAAGGATTGGACAAACGAATATCGGAGGTATATAAAAGTATAATTGGTATTAAAATAAATGTAACTTGTATTTAACATTCAACTTAAAACTTTCTTCTGGTTTTCAGGTATAGCTATTTTCTAATGATGGCAAGAAAATAGGTATCCCTCCAAACTGCGGATGACGAAGGTTACTGAACAAGGGCATGAAATTGAAGTGAATGAAGAGAAAATAGGACTGTTGCGTATCGAAAAAAGGTTTGGACACACGAATATTGGAGGTATATATGTTTAATTGGTATTAATATTAATGTAATTTCTGTGTAAAATTAATGTAATTTGTGTATAAAATTCAACTTAAAACTTTCAGGTATAGATATATAGTTATTCCTCCGAAGTCGGATAACGAAGGATACTGAATAAGGGAGTGAAAGAAAGTGAATAAAGGGAGAATAGGAATGTTGCTTATTGAAGAAAGGATTGGATACATGAATATTGGAGGTATATATAAGTTTAATTGGTATTAAAATAAATGTAACTTTTGTTTAAAATTCCACTTAAAATTTCTTTCTTGTTTACAGGAATAGCTATTTTCAAATGATGGCGGGGAAATAGGTATCCCTCCAAACTGCGAATGACGAAGGTTACTGAACAGAGTCTGAAAACGAAGTGAATGAAGGGGGAATAGAACTGTAGCCTATCGAAGAAAGGAGTGGACGCACGAATATCGGAGGTATATAAAAGTATAATTGGTATTAAAATAAATGTAACTTGTATTTAAAATTCAACTTCAAACTTTCTTGTGGTTTTCAGGTATAGCTATATTCTAATGATGGCAAGGAAATAGGTATTCCTCCAAAGTCGGATGACGAAGGATACTGAACAAGGGCGTGAATGTGAAGTGAATGAAGGGAGAATAGTTCTGTAGCCTATCGAAGAAAAAGAAAGGATTGGACGCACGAATATCGGAGGTATATAAAAGTATAATTGGTATTAAAATAAATGTAACTTGTATTTAACATTCAACTTAAAACTTTCTTCTGGTTTTCAGGTATAGCTATTTTCTAATGATGGCAAGGAAATAGGTATCCCTCCAAACTGCGGATGACGAAGGTTACTGAACAAGGGAATGAAAGTGAAGTGAATGAAGAGAAAATAGGACTGTTGCGTATCGAAAAAAGGTTTGGACACACGAATATTGGAGGTATATATGTTTAATTGTTATTAATATTAATGTAATTTCTGTGTAAAATTAATGTAATTTGTGTATAGAATTCAACTTAAAACTTTCTTCTGGTTTTCAGGTATAGATATTTTCTAAAGATGGCAAGGAAATAAGTATCCCTCCGTAGTGCGAAGAAGGATAATAAACAAGGGAGTGAAAGAAAGTGAATAAAGAGAGAATAGGAATTTTGCTTATCGAAGAAAGGATTGGACACACGATCATTGGAGGTATATATAAGTTTAATTGGTATTAAAATTAATGTAACTTGTGTATAAAATTCAACTTAAAACTTTCTTCTTGTTTTCAGGTATAGCTATTTTCTAATGATGGCAAGGAAATAGATATCCCTCCGAAGTGCGACGAAGGCTACTAAACAAGGGAGTGAAAGAAAGTGAATAAAGGGAGAATAGGAATGTTGCTTATCGAAGAAAGGATTGAACACACGATCATTGGAGGTATATATAAGTTTAATTCGTATTAAAATAAATGTAACTTGTGTTTAAAACTCAACTTAAAATTTCCTTCTTGTTTACAGGAATAGCTATTTTCTAATGATGGCAAGGAAATACGTATCCCTCCGCAGTGCGACGAAGGCTACTAAACAAGGGAGTGAAAGAAAGTGAATAAAAGGAGAATAGGAATGTTGCTTATCGAAGAAAGGATTGGACACACGAATATTAGAGGTATATATAAGTTTAATTTGTATTAAAATAAATGTAACTTTTGTTTAAAATTCCACTTAAAATTTCCTTCTTGTTTACAGGAATAGCTATTTTCTAATGATGGCGGGGAAATATGTATCCCTCCGAAGTCGGATGACGAAGGATACTGAACAAGGGAGTGAATGTGAAGTGAATGAAGGGAGAATAGGACTGTTGCGTATCGAAGAATTGATTGGACACATGCATATTGGAGGTATATATAAATTAGTTGGTATTAAAGTAAATGTAACTTGTGTTTAAAATTCATCTTAAAATTTCCTTCATATTTTCAGGAATAGCTATTTTCTAATTATGGCGGGGAAATAGGTATACCTCCGAACTGCGGATGACGAAGGTTACTGAACAAGGGAATGAAAACGAAGTGAATGAAGGGGGAATAGGAATGTAGCCTATCGAAGAAAGGATTGGACGCACGAATATCGGAGGTATATAAAAGTATAATTGGTATTAAAATAAATGTAACTTGTATTTAACATTCAACTTAAAACTTTCTTCTGGTTTTCAGGTATAGCTATTTTCTAATGATGGCAAGGAAATAGGTATCCCTCCTAACTGCGGATGACGAAGGTTACTGAACAAGGGAATGAAAGTGAAGTGAATGAATGGAAAATAGGACTGTTGCGTATCGAAAAAAGGTTTGGACACACGAATATTGGAGGTATATATGTTTAATTGGTATTAATATTAATGTAATTTCTGTGTAAAATTAATGTAATTTGTGTATAAAATTCAACTTAAAACTTTCTTCTGGTTTTCAGGTATAGCTATTTTCTAAAGATGGCAAAAAAATAGATATCCCTCCGAAGTGCGACGAAGGCTACTAAACAAGGGAGTGAAAGAAAGTGAATAAAGGGAGAATAGGAATGTTGCTTATCGAAGAAAGGATTGAACACACGATCATTGCAGGTATATATAAGTTTAATTCGTATTAAAATAAATGTAACTTGTGTTTAAAACTCAACTTAAAATTTCCTTCTTGTTTACAGGAATAGCTATTTTCTAATGATGGCAAGGAAATAGGTATCCCTCCGCAGTGCGACGAAGACTACTAAACAAGGGAGTGAAAGAAAGTGAATAAAAGGAGAATAGGAATGTTGCTTATCGAAGAAAGGATTGGACACACGAATATTGGAGGTATATATAAGTTTAATTGGTATTAAAATAAATGTAACTTTTGTTTAAAATTCCACTTAAAATTTCCTTCTTGTTTACAGGAATAGCTATTTTCTAATGATGGCGGGGAAATATGTATCCCTCCAAACTGCGAATGACGAAGGTTACTGAACAAGGGACTGAAAACGAAGTGAATGAAGGGGGAATAGGACTGTAGCCTATCGAAGAAAGGAGTGGCCGCACGAATATCGGAGGTATATAAAAGTATAATTGGTATTAAAATAAATGTAACTTGTATTTAAATTTCAACTTCAAACTTTCTTGTGGTTTTCAGGTATAGCTATTTTCTAATGATGGCAAGGAAATAGTTATTCCTCCGAAGTCGGATGACGAAGGATACTGAACAAGGGAGTGAATGTGAAGTGAATGAAGGGAGAATAGGACTGTTGCCTATCGAAGAAAGGATTGGACACATGAATATTGGAGGTATATATAAATTAATTGGTATTAAAGTAAATGTAACTTGTGTTTAAAATTCAACTTAAAATTTCCTTCATATTTTCAGGAATAGCTATTTTATAATGATGGCGGGGAAATAGATATACCTCCCAACTGCGGATGACGAAGGTTACTGAACAAGGGAATGAAAACGAAGTGAAAGAAGGGGGAATAGGACTGTAGCCTATCGAAGAAAGGATTGGACGCACGAATATCGGAGGTATATGAAAGTATAATTGGTATTAAAATAAATGTAACTTGTATTTAAAATTCAAGTTAAAACTTTCTTCTGGTTTTCAGGTATAGCTATTTTCTAATGATGGCAAGGAAATGGTTATCCCTCTAAACTGCGTATGACGAAGGTTACTGAACAAGGGAATGAAAGTGAAGTGAATGAATGGAAAATAGGAATGTTGCTTATCGAAGAAAGGATTGGACACACGAATATTGGAGGTATATATAAGTTTAATTGGTGTTAAAATAAATGTAACTTTTGTTTAAAATTCCACTTAAAATTTCCTTCTTGTTTACAGGAATAGCTATTTTCTAATGATGGCGGGGAAATAGGTATCCCTCCAAACTGCGAATGACGAAGGTTACTGAACAAGGGACTGAAAACGAAGTGAATGAAGGGGGAATAGGACTGTAGCCTATCGAAGAAAGGAGTGGACGCACGAATATCGGAGGTATATAAAAGTATAATTGGTATTAAAATAAATATAACTTGTATTTAAAATTCAACTTCAAACTTTCTTGTGGTTTTCAGGTATAGCTATTTTCTAATGATGGCAAGGAAATAGTTATTCCTCCGAAGTCGGATGACGAAGGATACTGAACAAGGGAGTGCATGTGAAGTGAATGAAGGGAGAATAGGACTGTTGCCTATCGAAGAAAGGATTGGACACATGAATAATGGAGGTATATATAAATTAATTGGTATTAAAGTAAATGTAACTTGTGTTTAAAATTCAACTTAAAATTTCCTTCTTGTTTACAGGAATAGCTATTTTCTAATGATGGCGGGGAAATAGGTATCCCTCCGAACTGCGAATGACGAAGGTTACTGAACAAGGGACTGAAAACGAAGTGAATGAAGGGGGAATAGGACTGTAGCCTATCGAATAAAGGATTGGACGCACGAATATCGGAGGTATATAAAAGTATAATTGGTATTAAAATAAATGTAACTTGTATTTAACATTGAACTTAAAACTTTCTTCTGGTTTTCAGGTATAGCTATTTTCTAATGATGGCAAGGAAATAGGTATCCCTCCAAACTGCGGATGACGAAGGTTATTGAACAAGGGAATGAAAGTGAAGTGAATGAAGAGAAAATAGGACTGTTGCGTATCGAAAAAAGGTTTGGACACACGAATATCGGAGGTATATATGTTTAATTGGTATTAATATTAATGTAATTTCTGTGTAAAATTAATGTAATTTGTGTATAAAATTCAACTTAAAACTTTCTTCTGGTTTTCAGGTATAGCTATTTTCTAAAGATGGCAAGGAAATAGATATCCCTCCGAAGTGCGACGAAGTCTACTAAACAAGGGAGTGAAAGAAAGTGAATAAAGGGAGAATAGGAATGTTGCTTATCGAAGAAAGGATTGGACACACGAATATTGGAGGTAGATATAAGTTTAATTGGTATTAAAATAAATGTAACTTGTGTTTAAAACTCAACTTAAAATTTCCTTCTTGTTTACAGGAATAGCTATTTTCTAATGATGGCAAGGAAATAGGTATCCCTCCGAAGTGCGACGAAGGCTACTAAACAAGGGAGTGAAAGAAAGTGAATAAAAGGAGAATAGGAATGTTGCTTATCGAAGAAAGGATTGGACACACGAATATTGGAGGTATATATAAGTTTAATTGGTGTTAAAATAAATGTAACTTTTGTTTAAAATTCCACTTAAAATTTCCTTCTTGTTTACAGGAATAGCTATTTTCTAATGATGGCGGGGAAATAGGTATCCCTCCAAACTGCGAATGACGAAGGTTACTGAACAAGGGACTGAAAACGAAGTGAATGAAGGGGGAATAGGACTGTAGCCTATCGAAGAAAGGAGTGGACGCACGAATATCGGAGGTATATAAAAGTATAATTGGTATTAAAATAAATATAACTTGTATTTAAAATTCAACTTCAAACTTTCTTGTGGTTTTCAGGTATAGCTATTTTCTAATGATGGCAAGGAAATAGTTATTCCTCCGAAGTCGGATGACGAAGGATACTGAACAAGGGAGTGCATGTGAAGTGAATGAAGGGAGAATAGGACTGTTGCCTATCGAAGAAAGGATTGGACACATGAATAATGGAGGTATATATAAATTAATTGGTATTAAAGTAAATGTAACTTGTGTTTAAAATTCAACTTAAAATTTCCTTCTTGTTTACAGGAATAGCTATTTTCTAATGATGGCGGGGAAATAGGTATCCCTCCGAACTGCGAATGACGAAGGTTACTGAACAAGGGACTGAAAACGAAGTGAATGAAGGGGGAATAGGACTGTAGCCTATCGAATAAAGGATTGGACGCACGAATATCGGAGGTATATAAAAGTATAATTGGTATTAAAATAAATGTAACTTGTATTTAACATTGAACTTAAAACTTTCTTCTGGTTTTCAGGTATAGCTATTTTCTAATGATGGCAAGGAAATAGGTATCCCTCCAAACTGCGGATGACGAAGGTTACTGAACAAGGGCATGAAAGTGAAGTGAATGAAGAGAAAATAGGACTGTTGCGTATCGAAAAAAGGATTGGACGCACGAATATCGGAGGTATATATGTTTAATTGGTATTAATATTAATGTAATTTCTGTGTAAAATTAATGTAATTTGTGTATAAAATTCAACTTAAAACTTTCTTCTGGTTTTCAGGTATAGCTATTTTCTAAAGATGGCAAGGAAATAGATATCCCTCCGAAGTGCGACGAAGGCTACTAAACAAGGGATTGAAAGAAAGTGAATAAAGGGAGAATAGGAATGTTGCTTATCGAAGAAAGGATTAGACACCCGAATATTGGAGGTATATATAAGTTTAATTGGTATTAAAATAAATGTAACTTTTGTTTAAAATTCCACTTAAAATTTCCTTCTTGTTTACAGGAATAGCTATATTCTAATGATGGCGGGGAAATAGGTATCCCTCCAAACTGCGAATGACGAAGGTTACTGAACAAGGGACTGAAAACCAAGTGAATGAAGGGGGAATAGGACTGTAGCCTATCGAAGAAAGGAGTGGACGCACGAATATCGGAGGTATATAAAAGTATAATTGGTATTAAAATAAATGTAACGTATTTAAAATTCAACTTCAAACTTTCTTGTGGTTTTCAGGTATAGCTATTTTCTAATGATGGCAAGGAAATAGTTATTCCTCCGAAGTCGGATGACGAAGGATACTGAACAAGGGAGTGAATGTGAAGTGAATGAAGGGAGAATAGGACTGTTGCCTATCGAAGAATGGATTGGACACATGCATATTGGAGGTATATATAAATTAATTGGTATTAAAGTAAATGTAACTTGTGTTTAAAATTCAACTTAAAATTTCCTTCATATTTTCAGGAATAGCTATTTTCTAATGATGGCGGGGAAATAGGTACACCTCCGAACTGCGGATGACGAAGGTTACTGAACAAGGGAATGAAAACGAAGTGAATGAAGGGGGAATAGGACTGTAGCCTATCGAAGAAAGGATTGGACAAACGAATATCGGAGGTATATAAAAGTATAATTGGTATTAAAATAAATGTAACTTGTATTTAACATTCAACTTAAAACTTTCTTCTGGTTTTCAGGTATAGCTATTTTCTAATGATGGCAAGAAAATAGGTATCCCTCCAAACTGCGGATGACGAAGGTTACTGAACAAGGGCATGAAATTGAAGTGAATGAAGAGAAAATAGGACTGTTGCGTATCGAAAAAAGGTTTGGACACACGAATATTGGAGGTATATATGTTTAATTGGTATTAATATTAATGTAATTTCTGTGTAAAATTAATGTAATTTGTGTATAAAATTCAACTTAAAACTTTCAGGTATAGATATATAGTTATTCCTCCGAAGTCGGATAACGAAGGATACTGAATAAGGGAGTGAAAGAAAGTGAATAAAGGGAGAATAGGAATGTTGCTTATTGAAGAAAGGATTGGATACATGAATATTGGAGGTATATATAAGTTTAATTGGTATTAAAATAAATGTAACTTTTGTTTAAAATTCCACTTAAAATTTCTTTCTTGTTTACAGGAATAGCTATTTTCAAATGATGGCGGGGAAATAGGTATCCCTCCAAACTGCGAATGACGAAGGTTACTGAACAGAGTCTGAAAACGAAGTGAATGAAGGGGGAATAGAACTGTAGCCTATCGAAGAAAGGAGTGGACGCACGAATATCGGAGGTATATAAAAGTATAATTGGTATTAAAATAAATGTAACTTGTATTTAAAATTCAACTTCAAACTTTCTTGTGGTTTTCAGGTATAGCTATATTCTAATGATGGCAAGGAAATAGGTATTCCTCCAAAGTCGGATGACGAAGGATACTGAACAAGGGCGTGAATGTGAAGTGAATGAAGGGAGAATAGTTCTGTAGCCTATCGAAGAAAAAGAAAGGATTGGACGCACGAATATCGGAGGTATATAAAAGTATAATTGGTATTAAAATAAATGTAACTTGTATTTAACATTCAACTTAAAACTTTCTTCTGGTTTTCAGGTATAGCTATTTTCTAATGATGGCAAGGAAATAGGTATCCCTCCAAACTGCGGATGACGAAGGTTACTGAACAAGGGAATGAAAGTGAAGTGAATGAAGAGAAAATAGGACTGTTGCGTATCGAAAAAAGGTTTGGACACACGAATATTGGAGGTATATATGTTTAATTGTTATTAATATTAATGTAATTTCTGTGTAAAATTAATGTAATTTGTGTATAGAATTCAACTTAAAACTTTCTTCTGGTTTTCAGGTATAGATATTTTCTAAAGATGGCAAGGAAATAAGTATCCCTCCGTAGTGCGAAGAAGGATAATAAACAAGGGAGTGAAAGAAAGTGAATAAAGAGAGAATAGGAATTTTGCTTATCGAAGAAAGGATTGGACACACGATCATTGGAGGTATATATAAGTTTAATTGGTATTAAAATTAATGTAACTTGTGTATAAAATTCAACTTAAAACTTTCTTCTTGTTTTCAGGTATAGCTATTTTCTAATGATGGCAAGGAAATAGATATCCCTCCGAAGTGCGACGAAGGCTACTAAACAAGGGAGTGAAAGAAAGTGAATAAAGGGAGAATAGGAATGTTGCTTATCGAAGAAAGGATTGAACACACGATCATTGGAGGTATATATAAGTTTAATTCGTATTAAAATAAATGTAACTTGTGTTTAAAACTCAACTTAAAATTTCCTTCTTGTTTACAGGAATAGCTATTTTCTAATGATGGCAAGGAAATACGTATCCCTCCGCAGTGCGACGAAGGCTACTAAACAAGGGAGTGAAAGAAAGTGAATAAAAGGAGAATAGGAATGTTGCTTATCGAAGAAAGGATTGGACACACGAATATTAGAGGTATATATAAGTTTAATTTGTATTAAAATAAATGTAACTTTTGTTTAAAATTCCACTTAAAATTTCCTTCTTGTTTACAGGAATAGCTATTTTCTAATGATGGCGGGGAAATATGTATCCCTCCGAAGTCGGATGACGAAGGATACTGAACAAGGGAGTGAATGTGAAGTGAATGAAGGGAGAATAGGACTGTTGCGTATCGAAGAATTGATTGGACACATGCATATTGGAGGTATATATAAATTAGTTGGTATTAAAGTAAATGTAACTTGTGTTTAAAATTCATCTTAAAATTTCCTTCATATTTTCAGGAATAGCTATTTTCTAATTATGGCGGGGAAATAGGTATACCTCCGAACTGCGGATGACGAAGGTTACTGAACAAGGGAATGAAAACGAAGTGAATGAAGGGGGAATAGGAATGTAGCCTATCGAAGAAAGGATTGGACGCACGAATATCGGAGGTATATAAAAGTATAATTGGTATTAAAATAAATGTAACTTGTATTTAACATTCAACTTAAAACTTTCTTCTGGTTTTCAGGTATAGCTATTTTCTAATGATGGCAAGGAAATAGGTATCCCTCCTAACTGCGGATGACGAAGGTTACTGAACAAGGGAATGAAAGTGAAGTGAATGAATGGAAAATAGGACTGTTGCGTATCGAAAAAAGGTTTGGACACACGAATATTGGAGGTATATATGTTTAATTGGTATTAATATTAATGTAATTTCTGTGTAAAATTAATGTAATTTGTGTATAAAATTCAACTTAAAACTTTCTTCTGGTTTTCAGGTATAGCTATTTTCTAAAGATGGCAAAAAAATAGATATCCCTCCGAAGTGCGACGAAGGCTACTAAACAAGGGAGTGAAAGAAAGTGAATAAAGGGAGAATAGGAATGTTGCTTATCGAAGAAAGGATTGAACACACGATCATTGCAGGTATATATAAGTTTAATTCGTATTAAAATAAATGTAACTTGTGTTTAAAACTCAACTTAAAATTTCCTTCTTGTTTACAGGAATAGCTATTTTCTAATGATGGCAAGGAAATAGGTATCCCTCCGCAGTGCGACGAAGACTACTAAACAAGGGAGTGAAAGAAAGTGAATAAAAGGAGAATAGGAATGTTGCTTATCGAAGAAAGGATTGGACACACGAATATTGGAGGTATATATAAGTTTAATTGGTATTAAAATAAATGTAACTTTTGTTTAAAATTCCACTTAAAATTTCCTTCTTGTTTACAGGAATAGCTATTTTCTAATGATGGCGGGGAAATATGTATCCCTCCAAACTGCGAATGACGAAGGTTACTGAACAAGGGACTGAAAACGAAGTGAATGAAGGGGGAATAGGACTGTAGCCTATCGAAGAAAGGAGTGGCCGCACGAATATCGGAGGTATATAAAAGTATAATTGGTATTAAAATAAATGTAACTTGTATTTAAATTTCAACTTCAAACTTTCTTGTGGTTTTCAGGTATAGCTATTTTCTAATGATGGCAAGGAAATAGTTATTCCTCCGAAGTCGGATGACGAAGGATACTGAACAAGGGAGTGAATGTGAAGTGAATGAAGGGAGAATAGGACTGTTGCCTATCGAAGAAAGGATTGGACACATGAATATTGGAGGTATATATAAATTAATTGGTATTAAAGTAAATGTAACTTGTGTTTAAAATTCAACTTAAAATTTCCTTCATATTTTCAGGAATAGCTATTTTATAATGATGGCGGGGAAATAGATATACCTCCCAACTGCGGATGACGAAGGTTACTGAACAAGGGAATGAAAACGAAGTGAAAGAAGGGGGAATAGGACTGTAGCCTATCGAAGAAAGGATTGGACGCACGAATATCGGAGGTATATGAAAGTATAATTGGTATTAAAATAAATGTAACTTGTATTTAAAATTCAAGTTAAAACTTTCTTCTGGTTTTCAGGTATAGCTATTTTCTAATGATGGCAAGGAAATGGTTATCCCTCTAAACTGCGTATGACGAAGGTTACTGAACAAGGGAATGAAAGTGAAGTGAATGAATGGAAAATAGGAATGTTGCTTATCGAAGAAAGGATTGGACACACGAATATTGGAGGTATATATAAGTTTAATTGGTGTTAAAATAAATGTAACTTTTGTTTAAAATTCCACTTAAAATTTCCTTCTTGTTTACAGGAATAGCTATTTTCTAATGATGGCGGGGAAATAGGTATCCCTCCAAACTGCGAATGACGAAGGTTACTGAACAAGGGACTGAAAACGAAGTGAATGAAGGGGGAATAGGACTGTAGCCTATCGAAGAAAGGAGTGGACGCACGAATATCGGAGGTATATAAAAGTATAATTGGTATTAAAATAAATATAACTTGTATTTAAAATTCAACTTCAAACTTTCTTGTGGTTTTCAGGTATAGCTATTTTCTAATGATGGCAAGGAAATAGTTATTCCTCCGAAGTCGGATGACGAAGGATACTGAACAAGGGAGTGCATGTGAAGTGAATGAAGGGAGAATAGGACTGTTGCCTATCGAAGAAAGGATTGGACACATGAATAATGGAGGTATATATAAATTAATTGGTATTAAAGTAAATGTAACTTGTGTTTAAAATTCAACTTAAAATTTCCTTCTTGTTTACAGGAATAGCTATTTTCTAATGATGGCGGGGAAATAGGTATCCCTCCGAACTGCGAATGACGAAGGTTACTGAACAAGGGACTGAAAACGAAGTGAATGAAGGGGGAATAGGACTGTAGCCTATCGAATAAAGGATTGGACGCACGAATATCGGAGGTATATAAAAGTATAATTGGTATTAAAATAAATGTAACTTGTATTTAACATTGAACTTAAAACTTTCTTCTGGTTTTCAGGTATAGCTATTTTCTAATGATGGCAAGGAAATAGGTATCCCTCCAAACTGCGGATGACGAAGGTTACTGAACAAGGGCATGAAAGTGAAGTGAATGAAGAGAAAATAGGACTGTTGCGTATCGAAAAAAGGATTGGACGCACGAATATCGGAGGTATATATGTTTAATTGGTATTAACATTAATGTAATTTCTGTGTAAAATTAATGTAATTTGTGTATAAAATTCAACTTAAAACTTTCTTCTGGTTTTCAGGTATAGCTATTTTCTAAAGATGGCAAGGAAATAGATATCCCTCCGAAGTGCGACGAAGGCTACTAAACAAGGGATTGAAAGAAAGTGAATAAAGGGAGAATAGGAATGTTGCTTATCGAAGAAAGGATTAGACACCCGAATATTGGAGGTATATATAAGTTTAATTGGTATTAAAATAAATGTAACTTTTGTTTAAAATTCCACTTAAAATTTCCTTCTTGTTTACAGGAATAGCTATTTTCTAATGATGGCGGGGAAATAGGTATCCCTCCAAACTGCGAATGACGAAGGTTACTGAACAAGGGACTGAAAACCAAGTGAATGAAGGGGGAATAGGACTGTAGCCTATCGAAGAAAGGAGTGGACGCACGAATATCGGAGGTATATAAAAGTATAATTGGTATTAAAATAAATGTAACGTATTTAAAATTCAACTTCAAACTTTCTTGTGGTTTTCAGGTATAGCTATTTTATAATGATGGCAAGGAAATAGTTATTCCTCCGAAGTCGGATGACGAAGGATACTGAACAAGGGAGTGAATGTGAAGTGAATGAAGGGAGAATAGGACTGTTGCCTATCGAAGAATGGATTGGACACATGCATATTGGAGGTATATATAAATTAATTGGTATTAAAGTAAATGTAACTTGTGTTTAAAATTCAACTTAAAATTTCCTTCATATTTTCAGGAATAGCTATTTTCTAATGATGGCGGGGAAATAGGTACACCTCCGAACTGCGGATGACGAAGGTTACTGAACAAGGGAATGAAAACGAAGTGAATGAAGGGGGAATAGGACTGTAGCCTATCGAAGAAAGGATTGGACAAACGAATATCGGAGGTATATAAAAGTATAATTGGTATTAAAATAAATGTAACTTGTATTTAACATTCAACTTAAAACTTTCTTCTGGTTTTCAGGTATAGCTATTTTCTAATGATGTCAAGAAAATAGGTATCCCTCCAAACTGCGGATGACGAAGGTTACTGAACAAGGGCATGAAATTGAAGTGAATGAAGAGAAAATAGGACTGTTGCGTATCGAAAAAAGGTTTGGACACACGAATATTGGAGGTATATATGTTTAATTGGTATTAATATTAATGTAATTTCTGTGTAAAATTAATGTAATTTGTGTATAAAATTCAACTTAAAACTTTCAGGTATAGATATATAGTTATTCCTCCGAAGTCGGATAACGAAGGATACTGAATAAGGGAGTGAAAGAAAGTGAATAAAGGGAGAATAGGAATGTTGCTTATTGAAGAAAGGATTGGATACATGAATATTGGAGGTATATATAAGTTTAATTGGTATTAAAATAAATGTAACTTTTGTTTAAAATTCCACTTAAAATTTCTTTCTTGTTTACAGGAATAGCTATTTTCAAATGATGGCGGGGAAATAGGTATCCCTCCAAACTGCGAATGACGAAGGTTACTGAACAGAGTCTGAAAACGAAGTGAATGAAGGGGGAATAGAACTGTAGCCTATCGAAGAAAGGAGTGGACGCACGAATATCGGAGGTATATAAAAGTATAATTGGTATTAAAATAAATGTAACTTGTATTTAAAATTCAACTTCAAACTTTCTTGTGGTTTTCAGGTATAGCTATATTCTAATGATGGCAAGGAAATAGGTATTCCTCCAAAGTCGGATGACGAAGGATACTGAACAAGGGCGTGAATGTGAAGTGAATGAAGGGAGAATAGTTCTGTAGCCTATCGAAGAAAAAGAAAGGATTGGACGCACGAATATCGGAGGTATATAAAAGTATAATTGGTATTAAAATAAATGTAACTTGTATTTAACATTCAACTTAAAACTTTCTTCTGGTTTTCAGGTATAGCTATTTTCTAATGATGGCAAGGAAATAGGTATCCCTCCAAACTGCGGATGACGAAGGTTACTGAACAAGGGAATGAAAGTGAAGTGAATGAAGAGAAAATAGGACTGTTGCGTATCGAAAAAAGGTTTGGACACACGAATATTGGAGGTATATATGTTTAATTGTTATTAATATTAATGTAATTTCTGTGTAAAATTAATGTAATTTGTGTATAGAATTCAACTTAAAACTTTCTTCTGGTTTTCAGGTATAGATATTTTCTAAAGATGGCAAGGAAATAAGTATCCCTCCGTAGTGCGAAGAAGGATAATAAACAAGGGAGTGAAAGAAAGTGAATAAAGAGAGAATAGGAATTTTGCTTATCGAAGAAAGGATTGGACACACGATCATTGGAGGTATATATAAGTTTAATTGGTATTAAAATTAATGTAACTTGTGTATAAAATTCAACTTAAAACTTTCTTCTTGTTTTCAGGTATAGCTATTTTCTAATGATGGCAAGGAAATAGATATCCCTCCGAAGTGCGACGAAGGCTACTAAACAAGGGAGTGAAAGAAAGTGAATAAAGGGAGAATAGGAATGTTGCTTATCGAAGAAAGGATTGAACACACGATCATTGGAGGTATATATAAGTTTAATTCGTATTAAAATAAATGTAACTTGTGTTTAAAACTCAACTTAAAATTTCCTTCTTGTTTACAGGAATAGCTATTTTCTAATGATGGCAAGGAAATACGTATCCCTCCGCAGTGCGACGAAGGCTACTAAACAAGGGAGTGAAAGAAAGTGAATAAAAGGAGAATAGGAATGTTGCTTATCGAAGAAAGGATTGGACACACGAATATTGGAGGTATATATAAGTTTAATTTGTATTAAAATAAATGTAACTTTTGTTTAAAATTCCACTTAAAATTTCCTTCTTGTTTACAGGAATAGCTATTTTCTAATGATGGCGGGGAAATATGTATCCCTCCGAAGTCGGATGACGAAGGATACTGAACAAGGGAGTGAATGTGAAGTGAATGAAGGGAGAATAGGACTGTTGCGTATCGAAGAATTGATTGGACACATGCATATTGGAGGTATATATAAATTAGTTGGTATTAAAGTAAATGTAACTTGTGTTTAAAATTCATCTTAAAATTTCCTTCATATTTTCAGGAATAGCTATTTTCTAATTATGGCGGGGAAATAGGTATACCTCCGAACTGCGGATGACGAAGGTTACTGAACAAGGGAATGAAAACGAAGTGAATGAAGGGGGAATAGGAATGTAGCCTATCGAAGAAAGGATTGGACGCACGAATATCGGAGGTATATAAAAGTATAATTGGTATTAAAATAAATGTAACTTGTATTTAACATTCAACTTAAAACTTTCTTCTGGTTTTCAGGTATAGCTATTTTCTAATGATGGCAAGGAAATAGGTATCCCTCCTAACTGCGGATGACGAAGGTTACTGAACAAGGGAATGAAAGTGAAGTGAATGAATGGAAAATAGGACTGTTGCGTATCGAAAAAAGGTTTGGACACACGAATATTGGAGGTATATATGTTTAATTGGTATTAATATTAATGTAATTTCTGTGTAAAATTAATGTAATTTGTGTATAAAATTCAACTTAAAACTTTCTTCTGGTTTTCAGGTATAGCTATTTTCTAAAGATGGCAAAAAAATAGATATCCCTCCGAAGTGCGACGAAGGCTACTAAACAAGGGAGTGAAAGAAAGTGAATAAAGGGAGAATAGGAATGTTGCTTATCGAAGAAAGGATTGAACACACGATCATTGCAGGTATATATAAGTTTAATTCGTATTAAAATAAATGTAACTTGTGTTTAAAACTCAACTTAAAATTTCCTTCTTGTTTACAGGAATAGCTATTTTCTAATGATGGCAAGGAAATAGGTATCCCTCCGCAGTGCGACGAAGACTACTAAACAAGGGAGTGAAAGAAAGTGAATAAAAGGAGAATAGGAATGTTGCTTATCGAAGAAAGGATTGGACACACGAATATTGGAGGTATATATAAGTTTAATTGGTATTAAAATAAATGTAACTTTTGTTTAAAATTCCACTTAAAATTTCCTTCTTGTTTACAGGAATAGCTATTTTCTAATGATGACGGGGAAATATGTATCCCTCCAAACTGCGAATGACGAAGGTTACTGAACAAGGGACTGAAAACGAAGTGAATGAAGGGGGAATAGGACTGTAGCCTATCGAAGAAAGGAGTGGCCGCACGAATATCGGAGGTATATAAAAGTATAATTGGTATTAAAATAAATGTAACTTGTATTTAAATTTCAACTTCAAACTTTCTTGTGGTTTTCAGGTATAGCTATTTTCTAATGATGGCAAGGAAATAGTTATTCCTCCGAAGTCGGATGACGAAGGATACTGAACAAGGGAGTGAATGTGAAGTGAATGAAGGGAGAATAGGACTGTTGCCTATCGAAGAAAGGATTGGACACATGAATATTGGAGGTATATATAAATTAATTGGTATTAAAGTAAATGTAACTTGTGTTTAAAATTCAACTTAAAATTTCCTTCATATTTTCAGGAATAGCTATTTTATAATGATGGCGGGGAAATAGATATACCTCCCAACTGCGGATGACGAAGGTTACTGAACAAGGGAATGAAAACGAAGTGAAAGAAGGGGGAATAGGACTGTAGCCTATCGAAGAAAGGATTGGACGCACGAATATCGGAGGTATATGAAAGTATAATTGGTATTAAAATAAATGTAACTTGTATTTAAAATTCAAGTTAAAACTTTCTTCTGGTTTTCAGGTATAGCTATTTTCTAATGATGGCAAGGAAATGGTTATCCCTCTAAACTGCGTATGACGAAGGTTACTGAACAAGGGAATGAAAGTGAAGTGAATGAATGGAAAATAGGACTGTTGCGTATCGAAAAAAGGTTTGGGCACACGAATATTGGAGGTATATATGTTTAATTGGTATTAATATTAATGTAATTTCTGTGTCAAATTAATGTAATTTGTGTATAAAATTCAACTTAAAACTTTCTTCTGGTTTTCAGGTATAGATATATAGTTTTTCCTCCGAAGTCGGATGACGAAGGATACTGAACAAGGGAGTGAAAGAAAGTGAATAAAGGGAGAATAGGAATGTTGCTTATTGAAGAAAGGATTGGACACATGAATATTGGAGGTATATATAAGTTTAATTGGTATTAAAGTAAATGTAATTTGTGTTTAAAACTCAATTTAAATTTCTTTCTTGTTTACAGGAATAGCTATTTTCTAATGATGGCGGGGAAATAGGTATCCCTCCAAACTGCGAATGACGAAGGTTACTGAACAAGGGACTGGAAACGAAGTGAATGAAGAGGGAGTAGGGCTGTAGCCTATCGAAGAAAGGATTGGACGCACGAATATTGGAGGTATAAAAAAGTATAATTGGTATTAAAATAAATGTAACTTGTATTTAAAATTCAACTTAAAACTTTCTTCTGGTTTTCAGGTATAGCTATTTTCTAATGATGGCAAAGAAATGTGCGGATGACGAAGCATACTGAACAAGGGATTGAAAGTTAAGTGAATGAAGGGAAAATAGGACTGTTGCGTATCGAAAAAAGGTTTGGACACACGAATATTGGAGGTATATATGTTTAATTGGTATTAATATTAATGTAATTTCTGTATAAAATTCAACTTAAAACTGTCTTCTGGTTTTCAGGTATAGCTATTTTCTAAAGTTGGCAAGGAAATAGGTATCCCTTCGTAGTGCGACGAAGGATACTAAACAAGGGAGTGAAAGAAAGTGAATAAAATTGAGAATAGGCATGTTGCTTATCGAAGAAAGGATTGGACACATGAATATTGGAGGTATATATAAGTTTAATTGGTATTAAAATTAATGTAACTTGTGTATAAAATTTAACTTAAAACTTTCTTCTTCTTTTCAGGTATAGCTATTTTCTAATGATGGCAAGGAAATAGGTATTCCTACGAAGTCAGATGACGAAGGATACTGAACAAGGGAGTGAATGTGAAGTGAATGAAGGGAGAATAGGACTGTAGCCTATCGAAGAAAGGATTGGACGCACGAATATCGGAGGTATATAAAAGTATAATTGGTATTAAAATAAATGTAACTTGCATTTAAAATTCAACTTAAAACTTTCTTCTGGTTTTCAGGTATAGCTATTTTCTAATGATGGCAAGGAAATAGGTGTCCCTCCAAACTGCGGATGACGAAGATTACTGAACAAGGGAATGAAAGTGAAGTGAATGAAGAGAAAATAGGACTGTTGCGTATCGAAAAAAGGATTGGACGCACGAATATTGGAGGTATATATAAGTTTAATTGGTATTAAAATAAATGTAACTTTTGTTTAAAATTCCACTTAAAATTTCCTTCTTGTTTACAGGAATAGCTATTTTCTAATGATGGCGGGGAAATAGGTATCCCTCCAAACTGCGAATGACGAAGGTTACTGAACAAGGGACTGAAAACCAAGTGAATGAAGGGGGAATAGGACTGTAGCCTATCGAAGAAGGGAGTGGACGCACGAATATCGGAGGTATATAAAAGTATAATTGGTATTAAAATAAATGTAACGTATTTAAAATTCAACTTCAAACTTTCTTGTGGTTTTCAGGTATAGCTATTTTCTAATGATGGCAAGGAAATAGTTATTCCTCCGAAGTCGGATGACGAAGATTACTGAACAAGGGCATGAAAGTGAAGTGAATGAAGAGAAAATAGGACTGTTGCGTATCGAAAAAAGGTTTGGACACACGAATATTGGAGGTATATATGTTTAATTGGTATTAATATTAATGTAATTTCTGTGTAAAATTAATGTAATTTGTGTATAAAATTCAACTTAAAACTTTCTTCTGGTTTTCAGGTATAGCTATTTTCTAAAGATGGCAAGGAAATAGATATCCCTCCGAAGTGCGACGAAGGCTACTAAACAAGGGAGTGAAAGAAAGTGAATAAAGGGAGAATAGGAATGTTGCTTATCGAAGAAAGGATTGGACACACGAATATTGGAGGTAGATATAAGTTTAATTGGTATTAAAATAAATGTAACTTGTGTTTAAAACTCAACTTAAAATTTCGTTCTTGTTTACAGGAATAGCTATTTTCTAATGATGGCAAGGAAATAGGTATCCCTCCGAAGTGCGACGAAGGCTACTAAACAAGGGAGTGAAAGAAAATGAATAAAAGGAGAATAGGAATGTTGCTTATCGAAGAAAGGATTGGACACACGAATATTGGAGGTATATATAAGTTTAATTGGTGTTAAAATAAATGTAACTTTTGTTTAAAATTCCACTTAAAATTTCCTTCTTGTTTACAGGAATAGCTATTTTCTAATGATGGCGGGGAAATAGGTATCCCTCCGAACTGCGAATGACGAAGGTTACTGAACAAGGGACTGAAAACGAAGTGAATGAAGGGGGAATAGGACTGTAGCCTATCGAAGAAAGGATTGGACGCACGAATATCGGAGGTATATAAAAGTATAATTGGTATTAAAATAAATGTAACTTGTATTTAACATTGAACTTAAAACTTTCATCTGGTTTTCAGGTATAGCTATTTTCTAATGATGGCAAGGAAATAGGTATCCCTCCAAACTGCGGATGACGAAGGTTACTGAACAAGGGAATGAAAGTGAAGTGAATGAAGAGAAAATAGGACTGTTGCGTATCGAAAAAAGGATTGGACGCACGAATATCGGAGGTATATATGTTTAATTGGTATTAATATTAATGTAATTTCTGTATAAAATTAATGTAATTTGTGTATAAAATTCAACTTAAAACTTTCTTCTGGTTTTCAGGAATAGCTATTTTCTAATGATGGCAAGGAAATAGGTATCCCTCCGAAGTGCGACGAAGGCTACTAAACAAGGGAGTGAAAGAAGTGAATAAAAGGAGAATAGGAATGTTGCTTATCGAAGAAAGGATTGGACACACGAATATTGGAGGTATATATAAGTTTAATTGGTGTTAAAATAAATGTAACTTTTGTTTAAAATTCCACTTAAAATTTCCTTCTTGTTTACAGGAATAGCTATTTTCTAATGATGGCGGGGAAATAGGTATCCCTCCAAACTGCGAATGACGAAGGTTACAGAACAAGGGACTGAAAACGAAGTGAATGAAGGGGGAATAGGACTGTAGCCTATCGAAGAAAGGATTGGACACACGAATATTGGAGGTATATATAAGTTTAATTGGTGTTAAAATAAATGTAACTTTTGTTTAAAATTCCACTTAAAATTTCCTTCTTGTTTACAGGAATAGCTATTTTCTAATGATGGCGGGGAAATAGGTATCCCTCCAAACTGCGAATGACGAAGGTTACAGAACAAGGGACTGAAAACGAAGTGAATGAAGGGGGAATAGGACTGTAGCCTATTGAAGAAAGGAGTGGACGCACGAATATCGGAGGTATATAAAAGTATAATTGGTATTAAAATAAATATAACTTGTATTTAAAATTCAACTTCAAACTTTCTTGTGGTTTTCAGGTATAGCTATTTTCTAATGATGGCAAGGAAATAGTTATTCCTCCGAAGTCGGATGACGAAGGATACTGAACAAGGGAGTGCATGTGAAGTGAATGAAGGGAGAATAGGACTGTTGCCTATCGAAAAAAGGTTTGGACACACGAATATTGGAGGTATATATGTTTAATTGGTATTAATATTAATGTAATTTCTGTATAAAATTCAACTTAAAACTGTCTTCTGGTTTTCAGGTATAGCTATTTTCTAAAGTTGGCAAGGAAATAGGTATCCCTTCGTAGTGCGACGAAGGATACTAAACAAGGGAGTGAAAGAAAGTGAATAAAATTGAGAATAGGCATGTTGCTTATCGAAGAAAGGATTGGACACATGAATATTGGAGGTATATATAAGTTTAATTGGTATTAAAATTAATGTAACTTGTGTATAAAATTTAACTTAAAACTTTCTTCTTCTTTTCAGGTATAGCTATTTTCTAATGATGGCAAGGAAATAGGTATTCCTACGAAGTCAGATGACGAAGGATACTGAACAAGGGAGTGAATGTGAAGTGAATGAAGGGAGAATAGGACTGTAGCCTATCGAAGAAAGGATTGGACGCACGAATATCGGAGGTATATAAAAGTATAATTGGTATTAAAATAAATGTAACTTGCATTTAAAATTCAACTTAAAACTTTCTTCTGGTTTTCAGGTATAGCTATTTTCTAATGATGGCAAGGAAATAGGTGTCCCTCCAAACTGCGGATGACGAAGATTACTGAACAAGGGAATGAAAGTGAAGTGAATGAAGAGAAAATAGGACTGTTGCGTATCGAAAAAAGGATTGGACGCACGAATATTGGAGGTATATATAAGTTTAATTGGTATTAAAATAAATGTAACTTTTGTTTAAAATTCCACTTAAAATTTCCTTCTTGTTTACAGGAATAGCTATTTTCTAATGATGGCGGGGAAATAGGTATCCCTCCAAACTGCGAATGACGAAGGTTACTGAACAAGGGACTGAAAACCAAGTGAATGAAGGGGGAATAGGACTGTAGCCTATCGAAGAAGGGAGTGGACGCACGAATATCGGAGGTATATAAAAGTATAATTGGTATTAAAATAAATGTAACGTATTTAAAATTCAACTTCAAACTTTCTTGTGGTTTTCAGGTATAGCTATTTTCTAATGATGGCAAGGAAATAGTTATTCCTCCGAAGTCGGATGACGAAGATTACTGAACAAGGGCATGAAAGTGAAGTGAATGAAGAGAAAATAGGACTGTTGCGTATCGAAAAAAGGTTTGGACACACGAATATTGGAGGTATATATGTTTAATTGGTATTAATATTAATGTAATTTCTGTGTAAAATTAATGTAATTTGTGTATAAAATTCAACTTAAAACTTTCTTCTGGTTTTCAGGTATAGCTATTTTCTAAAGATGGCAAGGAAATAGATATCCCTCCGAAGTGCGACGAAGGCTACTAAACAAGGGAGTGAAAGAAAGTGAATAAAGGGAGAATAGGAATGTTGCTTATCGAACAAAGGATTGGACACACGAATATTGGAGGTAGATATAAGTTTAATTGGTATTAAAATAAATGTAACTTGTGTTTAAAACTCAACTTAAAATTTCGTTCTTGTTTACAGGAATAGCTATTTTCTAATGATGGCAAGGAAATAGGTATCCCTCCGAAGTGCGACGAAGGCTACTAAACAAGGGAGTGAAAGAAAATGAATAAAAGGAGAATAGGAATGTTGCTTATCGAAGAAAGGATTGGACACACGAATATTGGAGGTATATATAAGTTTAATTGGTGTTAAAATAAATGTAACTTTTGTTTAAAATTCCACTTAAAATTTCCTTCTTGTTTACAGGAATAGCTATTTTCTAATGATGGCGGGGAAATAGGTATCCCTCCGAACTGCGAATGACGAAGGTTACTGAACAAGGGACTGAAAACGAAGTGAATGAAGGGGGAATAGGACTGTAGCCTATCGAAGAAAGGATTGGACGCACGAATATCGGAGGTATATAAAAGTATAATTGGTATTAAAATAAATGTAACTTGTATTTAACATTGAACTTAAAACTTTCATCTGGTTTTCAGGTATAGCTATTTTCTAATGATGGCAAGGAAATAGGTATCCCTCCAAACTGCGGATGACGAAGGTTACTGAACAAGGGAATGAAAGTGAAGTGAATGAAGAGAAAATAGGACTGTTGCGTATCGAAAAAAGGATTGGACGCACGAATATCGGAGGTATATATGTTTAATTGGTATTAATATTAATGTAATTTCTGTATAAAATTAATGTAATTTGTGTATAAAATTCAACTTAAAACTTTCTTCTGGTTTTCAGGAATAGCTATTTTCTAATGATGGCAAGGAAATAGGTATCCCTCCGAAGTGCGACGAAGGCTACTAAACAAGGGAGTGAAAGAAGTGAATAAAAGGAGAATAGGAATGTTGCTTATCGAAGAAAGGATTGGACACACGAATATTGGAGGTATATATAAGTTTAATTGGTGTTAAAATAAATGTAACTTTTGTTTAAAATTCCACTTAAAATTTCCTTCTTGTTTACAGGAATAGCTATTTTCTAATGATGGCGGGGAAATAGGTATCCCTCCAAACTGCGAATGACGAAGGTTACAGAACAAGGGACTGAAAACGAAGTGAATGAAGGGGGAATAGGACTGTAGCCTATCGAAGAAAGGATTGGACACACGAATATTGGAGGTATATATAAGTTTAATTGGTGTTAAAATAAATGTAACTTTTGTTTAAAATTCCACTTAAAATTTCCTTCTTGTTTACAGGAATAGCTATTTTCTAATGATGGCGGGGAAATAGGTATCCCTCCAAACTGCGAATGACGAAGGTTACTGAACAAGGGACTGAAAACGAAGTGAATGAAGGGGGAATAGGACTGTAGCCTATCGAAGAAAGGAGTGGACGCACGAATATCGGAGGTATATAAAAGTATAATTGGTATTAAAATAAATATAACTTGTATTTAAAATTCAACTTAAAACTTTCTTCTGGTTTTCAGGTATAGCTATTTTCTAATGATGGCAAGGAAATAGGTATCCCTCCAAACTGCGGATGACGAAGGTTACTGAACAAGGGAATGAAAGTGAAGTGAATGAAGAGAAAATAGGACTGTTGCGTATCGAAAAAAGGATTGGACGCACGAATATCGGAGGTATATATGTTTAATTGGTATTAATATTAATGTAATTTCTGTATAAAATTAATGTAATTTGTGTATAAAATTCAACTTCAAACTTTCTTGTGGTTTTCAGGTATAGCTATTTTCTAATGATGGCAAGGAAATAGTTATTCCTCCGAAGTCGGATGACGAAGGATACTGAACAAGGGAGTGCATGTGAAGTGAATGAAGGGAGAATAGGACTGTTGCCTATCGAAGAAAGGATTGGACACATGAATAATGGAGGTATATATAAATTAATTGGTATTAAAGTAAATGTAACTTGTGTTTAAAATTCAACTTAAAATTTCCTTCTTGTTTACAGGAATAGCTATTTTCTAATGATGGCGGGGAAATAGGTATCCCTCCGAACTGCGAATGACGAAGGTTACTGAACAAGGGACTGAAAACGAAGTGAATGAAGGGGGAATAGGACTGTAGCCTATCGAATAAAGGATTGGACGCACGAATATCGGAGGTATATGAAAGTATAATTGGTATTAAAATAAATGTAACTTGTATTTAAAATTCAACTTAAAACTTTCTTCTGGTTTTCAGGTATAGCTATTTTCTAATGATGGCAAGGAAATGGTTATCCCTCTAAACTGCGTATGACGAAGGTTACTGAACAAGGGAATGAAAGTGAAGTGAATGAATGGAAAATAGGACTGTTGCGTATCGAAAAAAGGTTTGGACACACGAATATTGGAGGTATATATGTTTAATTGGTATTAATATTAATGTAATTTCTGTGTAAAATTAATGTAATTTGTGTATAAAATTCAACTTAAAACTTTCTTCTGGTTTTCAGGTATAGATATATAGTTTTTCCTCCGAAGTCGGATGACGAAGGATACTGAACAAGGGAGTGAAAGAAAGTGAATAAAGGGAGAATAGGAATGTTGCTTATTGAAGAAAGGATTGGACACATGAATATTGGAGGTATATATAAGTTTAATTGGTATTAAAGTAAATGTAATTTGTGTTTAAAACTCAATTTAAATTTCTTTCTTGTTTACAGGAATAGCTATTTTCTAATGATGGCGGGGAAATAGGTATCCCTCCAAACTGCGAATGACGAAGGTTACTGAACAAGGGACTGGAAACGAAGTGAATGAAAAGGGAGTAGGGCTGTAGCCTATCGAAGAAAGGATTGGACGCACGAATATTGGAGGTATAAAAAAGTATAATTGGTATTAAAATAAATGTAACTTGTATTTAAAATTCAACTTAAAACTTTCTTCTGGTTTTCAGGTATAGCTATTTTCTAATGATGGCAAAGAAATGTGCGGATGACGAAGCATACTGAACAAGGGATTGAAAGTTAAGTGAATGAAGGGAAAATAGGACTGTTGCGTATCGAAAAAAGGTTTGGACACACGAATATTGGAGGTATATATGTTTAATTGGTATTAATATTAATGTAATTTCTGTATAAAATTCAACTTAAAACTGTCTTCTGGTTTTCAGGTATAGCTATTTTCTAAAGTTGGCAAGGAAATAGGTATCCCTTCGTAGTGCGACGAAGGATACTAAACAAGGGAGTGAAAGAAAGTGAATAAAATTGAGAATAGGCATGTTGCTTATCGAAGAAAGGATTGGACACATGAATATTGGAGGTATATATAAGTTTAATTGGTATTAAAATTAATGTAACTTGTGTATAAAATTCAACTTAGAACTTTCTTCTTGTTTTCAGGTATAGCTATTTTCTAATGATGGCAAGGAAATAGGTATTCCTCCGAAGTCAGATGACGAAGGATACTGAACAAGGGAGTGAATGTGAAGTGAATGAAGGGAGAATAGGACTGTAGCCTATCGAAGAAAGAATTGGACGCACGAATATCGGAGGTATATAAAAGTATAATTGGTATTAAAATAAATGTAACTTGCATTTAAAATTCAACTTAAAACTTTCTTCTGGTTTTCAGGTATAGCTATTTTCTAAAGATGGCAAGGAAATAGATATCCCTCCGAAGTGCGACGAAGGCTACTAAACAAGGGAGTGAAAGAAAGTGAATAAAGGGAGAATAGGAATGTTGCTTATCGAAGAAAGGATTGGACACACGAATATTGGAGGTATATATAAGTTTAATTGGTGTTAAAATAAATGTAACTTTTGTTTAAAATTCCACTTAAAATTTCCTTCTTGTTTACAGGAATAGCTATTTTCTAATGATGGCGGGGAAATAGGTATCCCTCCGAACTGCGAATGACGAAGGTTACTGAACAAGGGACTGAAAACGAAGTGAATGAAGGGGGAATAGGACTGTAGCCTATCGAAGAAAGGATTGGACGCACGAATATCGGAGGTATATAAAAGTATAATTGGTATTAAAATAAATGTAACTTGTATTTAACATTGAACTTAAAACTTTCTTCTGGTTTTCAGGTGTAGCTATTTTCTAATGATGGCAAGGAAATAGGTATCCCTCCAAACTGCGGATGACGAAGGTTACTGAACAAGGGAATGAAAGTGAAGTGAATGAAGAGAAAATAGGACTGTTGCGTATCGAAAAAAGGATTGGACGCACGAATATCGGAGGTATATATGTTTAATTGGTATTAATATTAATGTAATTTCTGTGTAAAATTAATGTAATTTGTGTATAAAATTCAACTTAAAACTTTCTTCTGGTTTTCAGGAATAGCTATTTTCTAATGATGGCAAGGAAATAGGTATCCCTCCGAAGTGCGACGAAGGCTACTAAAAAAGGGAGTGAAAGAAAGTGAATAAAAGGAGAATAAGAATGTTGCTTATCGAAGAAAGGATTGGACACACGAATATTGGAGGTATATATAACTTTAATTGGTGTTAAAATAAATGTAACTTTTGTTTAAAATTCCACTTAAAATTTCCTTCTTGTTTACAGGAATAGCTATTTTCTAATGATGGCGGGGAAATAGGTATCCCTCCGAACTGCGAATGACGAAGGTTACTGAACAAGGGACTGAAAACGAAGTGAATGAAGGGGGAATAGGACTGTAGCCTATCGAAGAAAGGATTGGACACACGAATATTGGAGGTATATAGAAGTTTAATTGGTGTTAAAATAAATGTAACTTTTGTTTAAAATTCCACTTAAAATTTCCTTCTTGTTTACAGGAATAGCTATTTTCTAATGATGGCGGGGAAATAGGTATCCCTCCAAACTGCGAATGACGAAGGTTACTGAACAAGGGACTGAAAACGAAGTGAATGAAGGGGGAATAGGACTGTAGCCTATCGAAGAAAGGAGTGGACGCACGAATATCGGAGGTATATAAAAGTATAATTGGTATTAAAATAAATATAACTTGTATTTAAAATTCAACTTCAAACTTTCTTGTGGTTTTCAGGTATAGCTATTTTCTAATGATGGCAAGGAAATAGTTATTCCTCCGAAGTCGGATGACGAAGGATACTGAACAAGGGAGTGCATGTGAAATGAATGAAGGGAGAATAGGACTGTTGCCTATTGAAGAAAGGATTGGACACATGAATAATGGAGGTATATATAAATTAATTGGTATTAAAGTAAATGTAACTTGTGTTTAAAATTCAACTTAAAATTTCCTTCTTGTTTACAGGAATAGCTATTTTCTAATGATGGCGAGGAAATTAGGTATCCCTCCGAACTGCGAATGACGAAGGTTACTGAACAAGGGACTGAAAACGAAGTGAATGAAGGGGGAATAGGACTGTAGCCTATCGTATAAAGGATTGGACGCACGAATATCGGAGGTATATGAAAGTATAATTGGTATTAAAATAAATGTAACTTGTATTTAAAATTCAAGTTAAAACTTTCTTCTGGTTTTCAGGTATAGCTATTTTCTAATGATGGCAAGGAAACGGTTATCCCTCTAAACTGCGTATGACGAAGGTTACTGAACAAGGGAATGAAAGTGAAGTGAATGAATGGAAAATAGGACTGTTGCGTATCGAAAAAAGGTTTGGACACACGAATATTGGAGGTATATATGTTTAATTGGTATTAATATTAATGTAATTTCTGTGTAAAATTAATGTAATTTGTGTATAAAATTCAACTTAAAACTTTCTTCTGGTTTTCAGGTATAGATATATAGTTTTTCCTCCGAAGTCGGATGACGAAGGATACTGAACAAGGGAATGAAAGAAAGTGAATAAAGGGAGAATAGGAATGTTGCTTATTGAAGAAAGGATTGGACACATGAATATTGGAGGTATATATAAGTTTAATTGGTATTAAAATTAATGTAACTTGTGTATAAAATTCAACTTAAAACTTTCTTCTTGTTTTCAGGTATAGCTATTTTCTAATGATGGCAAGGAAATAGGTATTCCTCCGAAGTCAGATGACGAAGGATACTGAACAAGGGAGTGAATGTGAAGTGAATGAAGGGAGAATAGGACTGTAGCCTATCGAAGAAAGGATTGGACGCACGAATATCGGAGGTATATAAAAGTATAATTGGTATTAAAATAAATGTAACTTGCATTTAAAATTCAACTTAAAACTTTCTTCTGGTTTTCAGGTATAGCTATTTTCTAATGATGGCAAAGAAATAGGTGTCCCTCCAAACTGCGGATGACGAAGATTACTGAACAAGGGAATGAAAGTGAAGTGAATGAAGAGAAAATAGGACTGTTGCGTATCGAAAAAAGGTTTGGACACACGAATATTGGAGGTATATATGTTTAATTGGTATTAATATTAATGTAATTTCTGTGTAAAATTACTGTAATTTGTGTATAAAATTCAACTTAAAACTTTCTTCTGGTTTTCAGGTATAGCTATTTTCTAAAGATGGCAAGGAAATAGATATCCCTCCGAAGTGCGACGAAGGCTACTAAACAAGGGAGTGAAAGAAAGTGAATAAAGGGAGAATAGGAATGTTGCTTATCGAAGAAAGGATTGGACACACGAATATTGGAGGTATATATAAGTTTAATTGGTGTTAAAATAAATGTAACTTTTGTTTAAAATTCCACTTAAAATTTCCTTCTTGTTTACAGGAATAGCTATTTTCTAATGATGGCGGGGAAATAGGTATCCCTCCGAACTGCGAATGACGAAGGTTACTGAACAAGGGACTGAAAACGAAGTGAATGAAGGGGGAATAGGACTGTAGCCTATCGAAGAAAGGATTGGACGCACGAATATCGGAGGTATATAAAAGTATAATTGGTATTAAAATAAATGTAACTTGTATTTAACATTGAACTTAAAACTTTCTTCTGGTTTTCAGGTATAGCTATTTTCTAATGATGGCAAGGAAATAGGTATCCCTCCAAACTGCGGATGACGAAGGTTACTGAACAAGGGAATGAAAGTGAAGTGAATGAAGAGAAAATAGGACTGTTGCGTATCGAAAAAAGGATTGGACGCACGAATATCGGAGGTATATATGTTTAATTGGTATTAATATTAATGTAATTTCTGTGTAAAATTAATGTAATTTGTGTATAAAATTCAACTTAAAACTTTCTTCTGGTTTTCAGGAATAGCTATTTTCTAATGATGGCAAGGAAATAGGTATCCCTCCGAAGTGCGACGAAGGCTACTAAAAAAGGGAGTGAAAGAAAGTGAATAAAAGGAGAATAGGAATGTTGCTTATCGAAGAAAGGATTGGACACACGAATATTGGAGGTATATATAACTTTAATTGGTGTTAAAATAAATGTAACTTTTGTTTAAAATTCCACTTAAAATTTCCTTCTTGTTTACAGGAATAGCTATTTTCTAATGATGGCGGGGAAATAGGTATCCCTCCGAACTGCGAATGACGAAGGTTACTGAACAAGGGACTGAAAACGAAGTGAATGAAGGGGGAATAGGACTGTAGCCTATCGAAGAAAGGATTGGACACACGAATATTGGAGGTATATAGAAGTTTAATTGGTGTTAAAATAAATGTAACTTTTGTTTAAAATTCCACTTAAAATTTCCTTCTTGTTTACAGGAATAGCTATTTTCTAATGATGGCGGGGAAATAGGTATCCCTCCAAACTGCGAATGACGAAGGTTACTGAACAAGGGACTGAAAACGAAGTGAATGAAGGGGGAATAGGACTGTAGCCTATCGAAGAAAGGAGTGGACGCACGAATATCGGAGGTATATAAAAGTATAATTGGTATTAAAATAAATATAACTTATATTTAAAATTCAACTTCAAACTTTCTTGTGGTTTTCAGGTATAGCTATTTTCTAATGATGGCAAGGAAATAGGTATTCCTCCGAAGTCAGATGACGAAGGATACTGAACAAGGGAGTGAATGTGAAGTGAATGAAGGGAGAATAGGACTGTAGCCTATCGAAGAAAGGATTGGACGCACGAATATCGGAGGTATATAAAAGTATAATTGGTATTAAAATAAATGTAACTTGCATTTAAAATTCAACTTAAAACTTTCTTCTGGTTTTCAGGTATAGCTATTTTCTAATGATGGCAAAGAAATAGGTGTCCCTCCAAACTGCGGATGACGAAGATTACTGAACAAGGGAATGAAAGTGAAGTGAATGAAGAGAAAATAGGACTGTTGCGTATCGAAAAAAGGTTTGGACACACGAATATTGGAGGTATATATGTTTAATTGGTATTAATATTAATGTAATTTCTGTGTAAAATTACTGTAATTTGTGTATAAAATTCAACTTAAAACTTTCTTCTGGTTTTCAGGTATAGCTATTTTCTAAAGATGGCAAGGAAATAGATATCCCTCCGAAGTGCGACGAAGGCTACTAAACAAGGGAGTGAAAGAAAGTGAATAAAGGGAGAATAGGAATGTTGCTTATCGAAGAAAGGATTGGACACACGAATATTGGAGGTAGATATAAGTTTAATTGGTATTAAAATAAATGTAACTTGTGTTTATAACTCAACTTAAAATTTCCTTCTTGTTTACAGGAATAGCTATTTTCTAATGATGGCAAGGAAATAGGTATCCCTCCGAAGTGCGACGAAGGCTACTAAACAAGGGAGTGAAAGAAAGTGAATAAAAGGAGAATAGGAATGTTGCTTATCGAAGAAAGGATTGGACACACGAATATTGGAGGTGTATATAAGTTTAATTGGTATTAAAATAAATGTAACTTTTGTTTATAACTCAACTTAAAATTTCCTTCTTGTTTACAGGAATAGCTATTTTCTAATGATGGCGGGGAAATATGTATCCGTCCAAACTGCGAATGACGAAGGTTACTGAACAAGGGACTGAAAACGAAGTGAATGAAGGGGGAATAGGACTGTAGCCTATCGAAGAAAGGAGTGGCCGCACGAATATCGGAGGTATATAAAAGTATAATTGGTATTAAAATAAATGTAACTTGTATTTAAAATTCAACTTCAAACTTTCTTGTGGTTTTCAGGTATAGCTATTTTCTAATGATGGCAAGGAAATAGTTATTCCTCCGAAGTCGGATGACGAAGGATACTGAACAAGGGAGTGAATGTGAAGTGAATGAAGGGAGAATAGGACTGTTGCCTATCGAAGAAAGGATTGGACACATGAATATTGGAGGTATATATAAATTAATTGGTATTAAAGTAAATGTAACTTGTGTTTAAAATTACACTTAAAATTTCCTTCATATTTTCAGGAATAGCTATTTTATAATGATGGCGGTGAAATAGATATACCTCCCAACTGCGGATGACGAAGGTTACTGAACAAGGGAATGAAAACGAAGTGAAAGAAGGGGGAATAGGACTGTAGCCTATCGAAGAAAGGATTGGACGCACGAATATCGGAGGTATATGAAAGTATAATTGGTATTAAAATAAATGTAACTTGTATTTAAAATTCAAGTTAAAACTTTCTTCTGGTTTTCAGGTATAGCTATTTTCTAATGATGGCAAGGAAATGGTTATCCCTCTAAACTGCGTATGACGAAGGTTACTGAACAAGGGAATGAAAGTGAAGTGAATGAATGGAAAATAGGACTGTTGCGTATCGAAAAAAGGTTTGGACACACGAATATTGGAGGTATATATGTTTAATTGGTATTAATATTAATGTAATTTCTGTGTAAAATTAATGTAATTTGTGTATAAAATTCAACTTAAAACTTTCTTCTGGTTTTCAGGTATAGATATATAGTTTTTCCTCCGAAGTCGGATGACGAAGGATACTGAACAAGGGAGTGAAAGAAAGTGAATAAAGGGAGAATAGGAATGTTGCTTATTGAAGAAAGGATTGGACACATGAATATTGGAGGTATATATATATTTAATTGGTATTAAAGTAAATGTAATTTGTGTTTAAAACTCAATTTAAATTTCTTTCTTGTTTACAGGAATAGCTATTTTCTAATGATGGCGGGGAAATAGGTATCCCTCCAAACTGCGAATGACGAAGGTTACTGAACAAGGGACTGGAAACGAAGTGAATGAAGAGGGAGTAGGGCTGTAGCCTATCGAAGAAAAGATTGGACGCACGAATATTGGAGGTATAAAAAAGTATAATTGGTATTAAAATAAATGTAACTTGTATTTAAAATTCAACTTAAAACTTTCTTCTGGTTTTCAGGTATAGCTATTTTCTAATGATGGCAAAGAAATGAGCGGATGACGAAGCATACTGAACAAGGGATTGAAAGTTAAGTGAATGAAGGGAAAATAGGACTGTTGCGTATCGAAAAAAGGTTTGGACACACGAATATTGGAGGTATATATGTTTAATTGGTATTAATATTAATGTAATTTCTGTATAAAATTCAACTTAAAACTGTCTTCTGGTTTTCAGGTATAGCTATTTTCTAAAGTTGGCAAGGAAATAGGTATTCCTCCGAAGTCAGATGACGAAGGATACTGAACAAGGGAGTGAATGTGAAGTGAATGAAGGGAGAATAGGACTGTAGCCTATCGAAGAAAGGATTGGACGCACGAATATCGGAGGTATATAAAAGTATAATTGGTATTAAAATAAATGTAACTTGCATTTAAAATTCAACTTAAAACTTTCTTCTGGTTTTCAGGTATAGCTATTTTCTAATGATGGCAAGGAAATAGGTGTCCCTCCAAACTGCGGATGACGAAGATTACTGAACAAGGGAATGAAAGTGAAGTGAATGAAGAGAAAATAGGACTGTTGCGTATCGAAAAAAGGTTTGGACACACGAATATTGGAGGTATATATGTTTAATTGGTATTAATATTAATGTAATTTCTGTGTAAAATTACTGTAATTTGTGTATAAAATTCAACATAAAACTTTCTTCTGGTTTTCAGGTATAGATATTTTCTAAAGATGGCAAGGAAATAAGTATCCCTCCGTAGTGCGAAGAAGGATAATAAACAAGGGAGTGAAAGAAAGTGAATAAAGAGAGAATAGGAATTTTGCTTATCGAAGAAAGGATTGGACACACGATCATTGGAGGTATATATAAGTTTAATTGGTATTAAAATTAATGTAACTTGTGTATAAAATTCAACTTAGAACTTTCTTCTTGTTTTCAGGTATAGCTATTTTCTAATGATGGCAAGGAAATAGATATCCCTCCGAAGTGCGACGAAGGCTACTAAACAAGGGAGTGAAAGAAAGTGAATAAAGGGAGAATAGGAATGTTGCTTATCGAAGAAAGGATTGAACACACGATCATTGGAGGTATATATAAGTTTAATTCGTATTAAAATAAATGTAACTTGTGTTTAAAACTCAACTTAAAATTTCCTTCTTGTTTACAGGAATAGCTATTTTCTAATGATGGCAAGGAAATAGGTATCCCTCCGCAGTGCGACGAAGGCTACTAAAGAAGGGAGTGAAAGAAAGTGAATAAAAAGAGAATAGGAATGTTGCTTATCGAAGAAAGGATTGGACACACGAATATTGGAGGTATATATAAGTTTAATTGGTATTAAAATAAATGTAACTTTTGTTTAAAATTCTACTTAAAATTTCCTTCTTGTTTACAGGAATAGCTATTTTCTAATGATGGCGGGGAAATAGGTATCCCTCCAAACTGCGAATGACGAAGGTTACTGAACAAGGGACTGAAAACGAAGTGAATGAAGGGGGAATAGGACTGTAGCCTATCGAAGAAAGGAGTGTACGCACGAATATCGGAGGTATATAAAAGTATAATTGGTATTAAAATAAATGTAACGTATTTAAAATTCAACTTCAAACTTTCTTGTGGTTTTCAGGTATAGCTATTTTCTAATGATGGCAAGGAAATAGTTATTCCTCCGAAGTCGGATGACGAAGGATACTGAACAAGGGAGTGAATGTGAAGTGAATGAAGGGAGAATAGGACTGTTGCCTATCGAAGAAAGGATTGGACACATGAATATTGGAGGTATATATAAGTTTAATTGGTATTAAAGTAAATGTAATTTGTGTTTAAAACTCAACTTAAAATTTCTTTCTTGTTTACAGGAATAGCTATTTTCTAATGATGGCGGGGAAATAGGTATACCTCCGAACTGCGGATGACGAAGGTTACTGAACAAGGGAATGAAAACGAAGTGAATGAAAGGGGAATAGGACTATAGCCTATCGAAGAAAGGATTGGACGCACGAATATCGGAGGTATATAAAAGTATAATTGGTATTAAAATAAATGTAACTTGTATTTAACATTCAACTTAAAACTTTCTTCTGGTTTTCAGGTATAGCTATTTTCTAATGATGGCAAGGAAATAGGTATCCCTCCTAACTGCGGATGACGAAGGTTACTGAACAAGGGCATGAAAGTGAAGTGAATGAAGAGAAAATAGGACTGTTGCGTATCGAAAAAAGGTTTGGACACACGAATATTGGAGGTATATATGTTTAATTGGTATTAATATTAATGTAATTTCTGTGTAAAATTAATGTAATTTGTGTATAAAATTCAACTTAAAACTTTCTTCTGGTTTTCAGGTATAGCTATTTTCTAAAGATGGCAAAAAAATAGATATCCCTCCGAAGTGCGACGAAGGCTACTAAACAAGGGAGTGAAAGAAAGTGAATAAAGGGAGAATAGGAATGTTGCTTATCGAAGAAAGGATTGAACACACGATCATTGGAGGTATATATAAGTTTAATTCGTATTAAAATAAATGTAACTTGTGTTTAAAACTCAACTTAAAATTTCCTTCTTGTTTACAGGAATAGCTATTTTCTAATGATGGCAAGGAAATAGGTATCCCTCCGCAGTGCGACGAAGGCTACTAAACAAGGGAGTGAAAGAAAGTGAATAAAAGGAGAATAGGAATGTTGCTTATCGAAGAAAGGACTGGACACACGAATATTGGAGGTATACATAAATTTAATTGGTATTAAAATAAATGTAACATTTGTTTAAAATTCCACTTAAAATTTCCTTCTTGTTTACAGGAATAGCTATTTTCTAATGATGGCGGGGAAATATGTATCCCTCCAAACTGCGAATGACGAAGGTTACTGAACAAGGGACTGAAAACGAAGTGAATGAAGGGGGAATAGGACTGTAGCCTATCGAAGAAAGGAGTGGCCGCACGAATATCGGAGGTATATAAAAGTATAATTGGTATTAAAATAAATGTAACTTGTATTTAAAATTCAACTTCAAACTTTCTTGTGGTTTTCAGGTATAGGTATTTTCTAATGATGGCAAGGAAATAGTTATTCCTCCGAAGTCGGATGACGAAGGATACTGAACAAGGGAGTGAATGTGAAGTGAATGAAGGGAGAATAGGACTGTTGCCTATCGAAGAATGGATTGGACACATGCATATTGGAGGTATATATAAATTAATTGGTATTAAAGTAAATGTAACTTGTGTTTAAAATTCAACTTAAAATTTCCTTCATATTTTCAGGAATAGCTATTTTATAATGATGGCGGGGAAATAGATATACCTCCCAACTGCGGATGACGAAGGTTACTGAACAAGGGAATGAAAACGAAGTGAAAGAAGGGGGAATAGGACTGTAGCCTATCGAAGAAAGGATTGGACGCACGAATATCGGAGGTATATGAAAGTATAATTGGTATTAAAATAAATATAACTTGTATTTAAAATTCAAGTTAAAACTTTCTTCTGGTTTTCAGGTATAGCTATTTTCTAATGATGGCAAGGAAATGGTTATCCCTCTAAACTGCGTATGACGAAGGTTACTGAACAAGGGAATGAAAGTGAAGTGAATGAATGGAAAATAGGACTGTTGCGTATCGAAAAAAGGTTTGGACACACGAATATTGGAGGTATATATGTTTAATTGGTATTAATATTAATGTAATTTCTGTGTAAAATTAATGTAATTTGTGTATAAAATTCAACTTAAAACTTTCTTCTGGTTTTCAGGTATAGATATATAGTTTTTCCTCCGAAGTCGGATGACGAAGGATACTGAACAAGGGAGTGAAAGAAAGTGAATAAAGGGAGAATAGGAATGTTGCTTATTGAAGAAAGGATTGGACACATGAATATTGGAGGTATATATAAGTTTAATTGGTATTAAAGTAAATGTAATTTGTGTTTAAAACTCAATTTAAATTTCTTTCTTGTTTACAGGAATAGCTATTTTCTAAAGTTGGCAAGGAAATAGGTATCCCTTCGTAGTGCGACGAAGGATACTAAACAAGGGAGTGAAAGAAAGTGAATAAAATTGAGAATAGGCATGTTGCTTATCGAAGAAAGGATTGGACACATGAATATTGGAGGTATATATAAGTTTAATTGGTATTAAAATTAATGTAACTTGTGTATAAAATTCAACTTAAAACTTTCTTCTTGTTTTCAGGTATAGCTATTTTCTAATGATGGCAAGGAAATAGGTATTCCTCCGAAGTCAGATGACGAAGGATACTGAACAAGGGAGTGAATGTGAAGTGAATGAAGGGAGAATAGGACTGTAGCCTATCGAAGAAAGGATTGGACGCACGAATATCGGAGGTATATAAAAGTATAATTGGTATTAAAATAAATGTAACTTGCATTTAAAATTCAACTTAAAACTTTCTGCTGGTTTTCAGGTATAGCTATTTTCTAATGATGGCAAGGAAATAGGTGTCCCTCCAAACTGCGGATGACGAAGATTACTGAACAAGGGAATGAAAGTGAAGTGAATGAAGAGAAAATAGGACTGTTGCGTATCGAAAAAAGGTTTGGACACACGAATATTGGAGGTATATATGTTTAATTGGTATTAATATTAATGTAATTTCTGTGTAAAATTACTGTAATTTGTGTATAAAATTCAACTTAAAACTTTCTTCTGGTTTTCAGGTATAGATATTTTCTAAAGATGGCAAGGAAATAAGTATCCCTCCGTAGTGCGAAGAAGGATAATAAACAAGGGAGTGAAAGAAAGTGAATAATGAGAGAATAGGAATTTTGCTTATCGAAGAAAGGATTGGACACACGATCATTGGAGGTATATATAAGTTTAATTGGTATTAAAATTAATGTAACTTGTGTATAAAATTCAACTTAAAACTTTCTTCTTGTTTTCAGGTATAGCTATTTTCTAATGATGGCAAGGAAATAGATTTCCCTCCGAAGTGCGACGAAGGCTACTAAACAAGGGAGTGAAAGAAAGTGAATAAAGGGAGAATAGGAATGTTGCTTATCGAAGAAAGGATTGAACACACGATCATTGGAGGTATATATAAGTTTAATTCGTATTAAAATAAATGTAACTTGTGTTTAAAACTCAACTTAAAATTTCCTTCTTGTTTACAGGAATAGCTATTTTCTAATGATGGCAAGGAAATAGGTGTCCCTCCGCAGTGCGACGAAGGCTACTAAACAAGGGAGTGAAAGAAAGTGAATAAAAAGAGAATAGGAATGTTGCTTATCGAAGAAAGGATTGGACACACGAATATTGGAGGTATATATAAGTTTAATTGGTATTAAAATAAATGTAACTTTTGTTTAAAATTCCACTTAAAATTTCCTTCTTGTTTACAGGAATAGCTATTTTCTAATGATGGCGGGGAAATAGGTATCTCTCCAAACTGCGAATGACGAAGGTTACTGAACAAGGGACTGAAAACGAAGTGAATGAAGGGGGAATAGGACTGTAGCCTATCGAAGAAAGGAGTGTACGCACGAATATCGGAGGTATATAAAAGTATAATTGGTATTAAAATAAATGTAACGTATTTAAAATTCAACTTCAAACTTTCTTGTGGTTTTCAGGTATAGCTATTTTCTAATGATGGCAAGGAAATAGTTATTCCTCCGAAGTCGGATGACGAAGGATACTGAACAAGGGAGTGAATGTGAAGTGAATGAAGGGAGAATAGGACTGTTGCCTATCGAAGAAAGGATTGGACACATGAATATTGGAGGTATATATATGTTTAATTGGTATTAAAGTAAATGTAATTTGTGTTTAAAACTCAACTTAAAATTTCTTTCTTGTTTACAGGAATAGCTATTTTCTAATGATGGCGGGGAAATAGGTATACCTCCGAACTGCGGATGACGAAGGTTACTGAACAAGGGAATGAAAACGAAGTGAATGAAGGGGGAATAGGACTGTAGCCTATCGAAGAAAGGATTGGACACACGAATATTGGAGGTATATATGTTTAATTGGTATTAATATTAATGTAATTTCTGTGTAAAATTAATGTAATTTCTGTATAAAATTCAACTTAAAACTTTCTTCTGGTTTTCAGGTATAGCTATTTTCTAAAGATGGCAAAAAAATAGATATCCCTCCGAAGTGCGACGAAGGCTACTAAACAAGGGAGTGAAAGAAAGTGAATAAAGGGAGAATAGGAATGTTGCTTATCGAAGAAAGGATTGAACACACGATCATTGGAGGTATATATAAGTTTAATTCGTATTAAAATAAATGTAACTTGTGTTTAAAATTCAACTTAAAATTTCCTTCTTGTTTACAGGAATAGCTATTTTCTAATGATGGCAAGGAAATAGGTATCCCTCCGCAGTGCGACGAAGGCTACTAAACAAGGGAGTGAAAGAAAGTGAATAAAAGGAGAATAGGAATGTTGCTTATCGAAGAAAGGATTGGACACACGAATATTTCAGGTATATATAAATTTAATTGGTATTAAAATAAATGTAACATTTGTTTAAAATTCCACTTAAAATTTCCTTCTTGTTTACAGGAATAGCTATTTTCTAATGATGGCGGGGAAATATGTATCCCTCCAAACTGCGAAGGACGAAGGTTACTGAACAAGGGACTGAAAACGAAGTGAATGAAGGGGGAATAGGACTGTAGCCTATCGAAGAAAGGAGTGGCCGCACGAATATCGGAGGTATATAAAAGTATAATTGGTATTAAAATAAATGTAACTTGTATTTAAAATTCAACTTCAAACTTTTTTGTGGTTTTCAGGTATAGCTATTTTCTAATGATGGCAAGGAAATAGTTATTCCTCCGAAGTCGGATGACGAAGGATACTGAACAAGGGAGTGAATGTGAAGTGAATGAAGGGAGAATAGGACTGTTGCCTATCGAAGAATGGATTGGACACATGCATATTGGAGGTATATATAAATTAATTGGTATTAAAGTAAATGTAACTTGTGTTTAAAATTCAACTTAAATTTTCCTTCATATTTTCAGGAATAGCTATTTTCTAATTATGGCGGGGAAATAGGTATACCTCCGAACTGCGGATGACGAAGGTTACTAAACAAGGGAATGAAAACGAAGTGAATGAAGGGGGAATAGGAATGTAGCCTATCGAAGAAAGGATTGGACGCACGAATATCGGAGGTATATAAAAGTATAATTGGTATTAAAATAAATGTAACTTGTATTTAACATTCAACTTAAAACTTTCTTCTGGTTTTCAGGTATAGCTATTTTCTAATGATGGCAAGGAAATAGGTATCCCTCCTATCTGCGGATGACGAAGGTTACTGAACAAGGGAATGAAAGTGAAGTGAATGAATGGAAAATAGGACTGTTGCGTATCGAAAAAAGGTTTGGACACACGAATATTGGAGGTATATATGTTTAATTGGTATTAATATTAATGTAATTTCTGTGTAAAATTAATGTAATTTTTGTATAAAATTCAACTTAAAACTTTCTTCTGGTTTTCAGGTATAGCTATTTTCTAAAGATGGCAAAAAAATAGATATCCCTCCGAAGTGCGACGAAGGCTACTAAACAAGGGAGTGAAAGAAAGTGAATAAAGGGAGAATAGGAATGTTGCTTATCGAAGAAAGGATTGAACACACGATCATTGGAGGTATATATAAGTTTAATTCGTATTAAAATAAATGTAACTTGTGTTTAAAACTCAACTTAAAATTTCCTTCTTGTTTACAGGAATAGCTATTTTCTAATGATGGCGGGGAAATATGTATCCCTCCAAACTGCGAATGACGAATGTTACTGAACAAGGGACTGAAAACGAAGTGAATGAAGGGGGAATAGGACTGTAACCTACCGAAGAAAGGAGTGGCCGCACGAATATCGGAGGTATATAAAAGTATAATTGGTATTAAAATAAATGTAACTTGTATTTAAAATTCAACTTCAAACTTTCTTCTGGTTTTCAGGTATAGCTATTTTCTAGTGATGGCAAAGAAATGTGCGGATGACGAAGCATACTGAACAAGGGATTGAAAGTCAAGTGAATGAAGGGAAAATAGGACTGTTGCGTATCGAAAAAAGGTTTGGACACAAGAATATTGGAGGTATATATGTTTAATTGGTATTAATATTAATGTAATTTCTGTATAAAATTCAACTTAAAACTTTCTTCTGGTTTTCAGGTATAGCTATTTTCTAAAGTTGGCAAGGAAATAGGTATCCCTTCGTAGTGCGACGAAGGATACTAAACAAGGGAGTGAAAGAAAGTGAATAAAATTGAGAATAGGCATGTTGCTTATCGAAGAAAGGATTGGACACATGAATATTGGAGGTATATATAAGTTTAATTGGTATTAAAATTAATGTAACTTGTGTATAAAATTCAACTTAAAACTTTCTTCTTGTTTTCAGGTATAGCTATTTTCTAATGATGGCAAGGAAATAGGTATTCCTCCGAAGTCAGATGACGAAGGATACTGAACAAGGGAGTGAATGTGAAGTGAATGAAGGGAGAATAGGACTGTAGCCTATCGAAGAAAGGATTGGACGCACGAATATCGGAGGTATATAAAAGTATAATTGGTATTAAAATAAATGTAACTTGCATTTAAAATTCAACTTAAAACTTTCTTCTGGTTTTCAGGTATAGCTATTTTCTAATGATGGCAAGGAAATAGGTGTCCCTCGAAACTGCGGATGACGAAGATTACTGAACAAGGGAATGAAAGTAAAGTGAATGAAGGGAAAATAGGACTGTTGCGTATCGAAAAAAGGTTTGGGCACACGAATATTCTAGGTATATATGTTTAATTGGTATTAATATTAATGCAATTTCTGTATAAAATTAATGTAATTTGTGTATAAAATTCAACTTAAAACTTTCTTCTGGTTTTCAGGTATAGCTATTCTCTAAAGATGGCAAGGAAATAAGTATTCCTCCGTAGTGCGACGAAGAATAATAAACAAGGGAGTGAAAGAAAGACGAAGTTGAATGGAAGTTTCACTGTATACGTTTAATTGGTTTTAAAGTAAATGTAACTTGTGTTTAAAATTCAACTTAGAATTTCCTTCTTGTTTTCCGGAATAGCTATTTTCTAATGATGGCGGGGAAATAAGTATCCCTCCGAAGTGCGTATAACGAAGGATACTAAACAATTGAGTGAAGCGAAGCGAATGGAAGGAGAATAGGACTGTAGCCTACCGAAGAAAAAATTCGACGCACGAATATCAGAGGTACATAAAAGCATAATTGGTGTTAAAATTAATGTAACTTCTGTATAAAATTCAACTTTAAACTTTCTTCTGGCTTACAGGTATAGCTATTTTCTAATGATGGCAAGGAAATAGGTATCCCTCCGAAGTGTGTATGACGAAGGATACTAAACAAGGGATTGAAAGAAAGTGAATAAAGGGAGAATAGGAATTTTGCTTATCGAAGAAAGGATTGGACACATGAATATTGAGGTATATATATGTTTAATTGGTATTAAAATTAATGTAATTTGTGTATAAAATTCAACTTAAAACTTCTTCTGGTTTTCAGGTATAGCTATTTTCTAACGATGGCAAGGAAATAGGTATCCCTCCGAAGTGCGATGAAGATTACTAAACAAGGGAGTGAAAGAAAGTGAATAAAGGGAGCATAGGAATGTTGCTTATCGAAGAAAGGATTGGACGGACGAATATTGCAGGTATATATAAGTTTAATTGGTATTAAAATAAATGTAACTTTTGTTTAAAATTCCACTTAAAATTTCCTTCTTGTTTACAGGAATAGCTATTTTCTAATGATGGCGGGGAAATAGGTATCACTCTAAACTGCGAATGACGAAGGTTACTGAACAAGGGACTGAAAACGAAGTGAATGAAGGGAGAATAGGACTGTAGTCTATCGAAGAAAGGAGTGGACGCACGAATATCGGAGGTATATAAAAGTATAATTGGTATTAAAATAAATGTAACTTGTATTTAAAATTCAACTTCAAACTTTCTTGAGGTTTTCAGGTATAGCTATTTTCTAATGATGGCAAGGAAATAGGTATTCCTCCGAAGTGCGGATGACGAAGGATACTGAAAAAGGGAGTGAAAGTGAAGTGAATGAAGGGAGAATAGGACTGTTGCCTATCGAAGAAAGGATTGGACACATGAATATTGGAGGTATATATAAATTAATTGGTATTAAAGTAAATGTAACTTGTGTTTAAAATTCAACTTACAATTTCCTTCATGTTTTCAGGAATAGCTAATTTCTAATGATGGCGGGGAAATAAGTATCCCTCCAAAGTGCGTATGACGAACGATACTAAACAATTGAGTGAAGCGAAGCGAATGGAAGAAGAATAGGACTGTAGCCTACCGAAGAAAAAATTCGACGCACGAATATCAGAGGTATATAAAAACATAATTGGTGTTAAAATTAATGTAACTTGTGTATAAAATTCAACTTAAAACTTTCTTCTGGGTTTCAGGTATAGCTATTTTCTAATGATGGCAAGGAAATAGGTATCCTTCCGAAGTGCGTATGACGAAGGATACTGAACAAAGGATTGCAAGTGAAGTGAATGAAGGGAAAAAAGGACTGCTGCCTATCGAAAAAAGGATTGGACACACGAATATTGGAGGTATATATAAGTTTAATTGGTATTAAAATAAATGTAACTTGTGTTTAAAACTCAACTTAAAATTTCCTTGTTTTCAGGAATAGCTATTTTCTAATGATGGCGGGAAATAGGTATCCCTCCGAAGTGCGTATGACGAAAGGTACTAAACAAGGGAGTGAAAGAAAGTGAATAAAGTGTGTATAAAACTTGATCTGGTCGCATAAGTAAGCAGGACGTTTACTTATGCGACCAGATCTAGTTTTATAAGAAATTTTGCCATCTGAGCTAGGATTAGGTAAAAGCTAATTATTGTTGTCATAAGATTTACCATAACATGAACAGTCACTTAAAGAATTATCATGATTATAATTAACATCAAAATTGAATTCAAAATTCACAGTTTTATTAAACGGTTTTTCTATTTTTGAAAGATTTAAATATTTTCTATTCTTATAAAAAATGCTACCTGAATCCGTTTTGATTTTGTATGATCTAGGTTTGTCAGCCTTAGAAAGGACTATGGCAGGTTTCCAAGTTTTGGTTTTGACATCTTGAACAAATACTTTATCCCCTGGTTTTAGTGGCTTAAGCTCCTTCACATTTCTATCAAAATAATGTTTCTGCTTATTTTGTCTCTGTTTAAGTTTAGGGACAATGTCTTTTACAATTTTGGGATTTAGTAATTTTTTACTAATTGGCAATTTAGTTCTTAACCTGCGGTTAAATAGCAGCTAAGCTGTTGATAAACCTATACCTGTGATGGGACTATTTCTGTATTCAAGTAAAGCTACTATTGGCTTCTTATTTTCCTCTTTTGCTTTTTTGAATAATGATTTTACAATGCCCACAGCTTTTTCTACCATCCCGTTACTTTGAGAATGATAGGGACTAATGAAAGATGGTTCAATGTCCCACTCTTTAGCAAAATTGTTAAATTCAAAGCTATTGAATGGATTATTATCGCAAACAATTGTTTCTGGAATTCCAAATCTGGAAATAACATTCTCCAGAACTACAATGATATCACCCATAGTTTTGCTATTAACCTTTTCCACCTCAATCCACTTTGAAAAGTAATCAACAATAATGGCATAATTTATCCCATTAAAATACATTAAATCCATTCCTATTTTCTGAAATGGCCTATCAGGAATACTATGGGGAAGCAGTGGTTCATTAGATAGTGTTTTACGAAATTTCATGCAAACCTCACATTTTTGTACAACATCTTCAATGTCTCGTGAGAGACCAGGCCAAAACATAATTTCACGAGCTCTATTTTTGCATTTTTCCATACCTAAATGAGATTCATGAATTAAGGACAACATTTCAGGTCTTAGTGTTTTAGGGACAATAATTTTGTCATTCAAGAATAACAAACCTTCAATAAGAAACAAATCATTTTGTAATTTATAATATTTCCTTAAATTACTTTTGAGTTTATTTTTATCAGGCCATCCCTCCTTACAATAATTCTTAATTTCTTTAAGTTCCTCATCCTCCCCTATTGCCTTTCTAAATTGTTCTACTCTACGAATACTCATTGGAAGATATTTTGCAATTGAATGTACAGTTTGTAACATTTCTGGGTCATCTTTAACTGCATCTTTGATAAAAGCTCGAGATAATGTGTCTGCAATATACATATCTTTACCTGATAAGTAATTAACATCAAAGGTATACTTCAGTAATTTAAGAAGCATTTTCTGAAGACGATTAGAAATTTTGCTGATTGGTTTTTCAACAATTGATGTTAAAGGTTTGTGATCACTTTGGACTTTCACTTTATGACCATACACAAAATTATGGTACTTTTCAAAAGCAAAAACTATAGCTAACAGCTCTTTCTCAATATGTGCATAGCTCTTTACAGTATCTGTAAGGCTTCTAGAAACAAAAGATACAGGGTGGCCTTCTTGCAATAGACAGACGCCCATGCCATCTTTAGAACTATCACACTGTATTGTTATTTCTTTTGAGCTATCAAAAACTTTTAGAACAGGAGCTGAACTAATCAATTTCTTAATATTATTACCAAAAGATGTCAACATTATTTTTGAGTAGTATTCTTAATGGAGCTGTAATTTGAGATACATTTGGAATAAATTTGGATAAAAAATTTACCATGCCTAAAAATCTCCTTATATCTTTCTTATTTTGTGGTTGATTTATTTCATTAATAGCCCTTACATGAGATTTATCAACCATAACTCCCTTTTCTGAATATATTTTACTTCCTTCACCCGAAACTGAAGTTTGTCAGGATTAAACTTAACATTATTGGCTTTGGCTCTCTCTAAGACTTCGATTAGTCTTTTATCATGTTCGGCCTCAGATTTTCCTCTTACTATGAAATCGTCGAAGTAAATTTCTACACCCTGAATGTCACTAAATAATTTTTGACTGCGTTTTTGAAACACCTCAGGAGCTGATGATATTCCAAAAGGTAAAACATTAAATTTAAAACGTCCAAATGGAGAGTTGAAAGTACATACATAAGAACTCTCTTCATCTAAAGGAACCTGCCAAAACCCTTCTTTTAAATCTAGAACCGTGAAATACTCATTTCCTTTCAAACGACTAATGATTTCCTCACTTGATGGGATCATATGATGCTCTCTTTTTATAGCTTTATTTAAATTTCTCGGATCTAAGCAAATACGTAACTTCCCATTAGGTTTTCCGACTACAATTAAACTATTTACCCAATCAGTAGGTTTGTTTACCCGTGAAATAATGCCTCTTGTTTCTAAATCAGCTAAAGTATCTTTTAACTCATTAATTATAGCTAGGGGAACTCGTCTAGGAGGGTCAATAACAGGGCTAACATTATCTTTTAACTCTATATGATAAGGGTCACCTGGAAACTTGCCAGAGCCTTTGAACACTTCATTATATTTAGTCAAAATATCATTTTTACAAGAAATTTCAATATTATCAATTCTCTGAATTAGATTTAAAAGTTTACAAGCATTTAATCCTAAAATAGGTCTAGAATCAACATTGACAATAATAAAATTTAACTTAACATTTTTACACTTATCTGTTGAGCATAATAAACTTACCTTGCCTTCCGGCTTTAGCTTGTAGTTACCATATGATACTAAAACAATTTTAGTTTCATTTAAATTAGAATTCTCATATAATTTTAAATTATTATATACAAATAAAGGTAATATATTAGCCTCTGCTCCAGTGTCTAATTTAAAGTTAATTAGTTTGTTGTTTATAGAAATGTTTTTACACCAAATAGTCTCATTAGACTTTTCCTTACTTGTTGACACAGAGTCTATATACAAATTCGACATTTCTTGTGTGCACTCGGTAACATTATGATGAATCTCATCAACTTTTCGATTTTTGCTGTTACTGCTAAACTTTTCCTTTGTATTTTTGCACATTGCTGCGAAGTGATTTTTGCCTTTACACAAATTGCACAACTTATTGAAAGCAGGGCATTCTCGTTTCTTATGAGACGTGCCACATTTGCTACAATGCAACACACCACTTTTTGAAGATTGATACACTTGAGCACTACTCTGTTGATTTCTTTTTACTCGTACAGCATCTATTTCCTATTTGGGATCTGTAATGGATTTGATTTGTTCTTTACTGGCCTCTGATGCTCGAACAAACTCAGTAGCTCTCTGAAGGGAAAGTTTAGGCTCTCTAAGGAGTCTTTCTTGGAGGGATTTGTCCTGGATCCCAAGAACAATTCTATCTCGGACCAGTGAGTCTTCCTGCTCTCCAAATTCACAGGAGGAAGCAATCGTCTTCAATTGAGTCAAATAAACATCTACAGTTTGACCTTCTAACTGTATACAGCTGAAAAATTTGTAGCGTTCAAATACGACGTTTTTTCGAGGAATGCAATGCTCCTCAAACTTTTTTATCACTTGATCAAATTTCTGTTGGTCTCCTTCTGCATCAAATTTGAAAGTGTTGAAAATGCCGACACCCTCATCTCCAAGAAGATTCAGTAGAATGGCGATTTTCGTCTCTTCCGCTTTACTGGACTTTTCAGAGGCTATCAAAAAATTCATGAATTTTTGATACCACTTATTCCAATTGTCCGCTATATTACCAGTAGAAAAATTCATTTCTGCAGGTGGCCTAAAAATCTCCATGATTTTGCTCGTTGAACACAAAGTTCTTCTTTTTACGAACACGGTAGTTCTATCTCAATCATTTAGCATCGGCGCGATTTTAACACTTCTGACACCATGTTTTGTTTTATTGCATATTAGAACACAATAGTTCATTAGTCTTTATATTATTTATTAAGTATAATATAAGTAAAATTGAAAAATACAATTAGTCAACAACATGACTCTAAAATCACAATATCAAGAGCATTGAAAACAACCTCCGGTTGCCACTTACAGATCACTAAATACTTAAAACGATTACGATTACAAAATACATGTATAATGATATGTCACATATAATGATATGTCACAAAGGGAGAATAGGACTGTTGCTTATTGAAGAAAGGATTGGACACACGAATATTGGAGGTATATATAAGTTTAATTGGTATTGAAATAAATGTAACTTGTGTTTAAAACTCAACTTAAAATTTCCTTCTTGTCTTCAGGAATAGCTATTTTCTAATGATGGCGGAGAAATAGTATCCCTCCGAAGTGCGTATGACGAAGGATATTAAACAAGGGATTGAAAGAAAGTGAATAAAGGGGAATAGGACTGTTGCTTATCGAAGAAAGGATTGGACACACGAATATTGGAGATATATACAGTGGAACTTCCCTTTAACGAAGTCTCTATTTAACGAAGTTTTCTACTTAAGGAAATTTTCTGCAGAACTTTGACTTTGAACACCATTAGCATGTAAATTAATCTCCATATTACGAAAAATATATTCTATATAACGAAGTTTATTCCACTTTTGTACTTGTATAGAATTCAAACTAAGAGGTGTCTGTTGCGATGGATATGCGAATTTATATCAGCGGATTGTAAGAAAATGAACACAGTTAAATAATTTTCATTCTGCTTGGTGCTAAATAAAACATTTTTTTTCACACTAAGAAGAACACTTGTTATTATTACTCTCCCACAGTGAGACTTTATATATTATAGCGCTGACAGTAGGAGGAAATCAAAATCCCCTTTTTATATTCAATGATATAGATGATGCAGTGACGCAATGGCATCAGATGCATTGAAGCAAAAAATATTAATTGGAGTAAGACAGTTACCATTCTGACCTTCCACATTGCTGATAGATAAATGCTTTTTACATACACAAGAATGTGCTTCAAAATGCAAATCGAAGAACATCAAAGTTATTTGTGTTCCTGCCAGTGCAACTTTTAAATTTCAGCCATTAGTCAAAGGAATAATAAAAAACCTTGCAGTACATTATCGACAAAGACAATGTAGTGAAAACATTAGTTTGAGAACCTGTGCATCAGAGCCTATGTTTTGTAAAAGACGGCTTCATAATTGAAACTGAATTAAATACTTCGGAATCCAACACCTGTTTGTCATATCTGAAGGAAAAATTTCACGAATTTAAGTTGATTTCTATTTAACGAATTTTCTTCATAACGAAATTTTTAAGTGTAACGATGAGACTTCGTTGAATGGAAGTTTCACTGTATACGTTTAATTGGTTTTAAAGTAAATGTAACTTGTGTTTAAAATTCAACTTAGAATTTCCTTCTTGTTTTCCGGAATAGCTATTTTCTAATGATGGCGGGGAAATAAGTATCCCTCCGAAGTGCGTATAACGAAGGATACTAAACAATTGAGTGAAGCGAAGCGAATGGAAGGAGAATAGGACTGTAGCCTACCGAAGAAAAAATTCGACGCACGAATATCAGAGGTACATAAAAGCATAATTGGTGTTAAAATTAATGTAACTTCTGTATAAAATTCAACTTTAAACTTTCTTCTGGCTTACAGGTATAGCTATTTTCTAATGATGGCAAGGAAATAGGTATCCCTCCGAAGTGTGTATGACGAAGGATACTAAACAAGGGATTGAAAGAAAGTGAATAAAGGGGAATAGGACTGTTGCTTATCGAAGAAAGGATTGGACACACGAATATTGGAGGTATATAAAAGTATAATTGGTATTAAAGTAAATGTAACTTTTGTTTAAAACTCAACTTAAAATTTCCTTCTTGTCTTCAAGAATAGCTATTTTCTAATGATGGTGGGGAAATAGGTATCCCTCCAAACTGCGGATGACGAAGGATACTGAACAAGGGATTGAAAGTGAAGTGAATGAAGGGAAAATGGGACTGTTGCGTATCGAAAAAAGATTTGGACACACTAATATTGGAGGTATATATGTTTAATTGGTATTAATATTAATGTAATTTCTGTAAAGGAAATAGGTATCCCTCCGAAGTGCGGATGACGAAGGATACTGAACAAGGGAGTGAAATTGAAGTGAATGAAGGGATAATAGGACTGTTGCCTATCGAAGAAAGGATTGGACACATGAATATTGGAGGTATATATAAGTTTAATTGGTATTAAAATTAATGTAACTTGTGTATAAAATTCAACTTAAAACTTTCTTCTGGTTTTCAGGTATAGCTATTTTCTAATGATGGCAAGGAAATAGGTATCCCTCCGAAGTACGGATGATGAAGGATACTGAACAAGGGAGTGAAAGTGAAGTGAATGAAGGGATAATAGGACTGTTGCCTATCGAAGAAAGGATTGGACACATGAATATTGGAGGTATATATAAGTTTAATTGGTATTAAAGTAAATGTAACTTGTGTTTAAAATTCAACTTAAAATTTCCTTCTTGTTTTCAGGAATAGCTATTTTCTAATGATGGCGGAGAAATAGGTATCCCTCCGAAATGCGTATGACGAAGGATACTAAACAATTGAGTGAAGCGAAGCGAATGGAAGGAGAATAGGACTGTAGCCTACCGAAGAAAAAACTATCTACCTATATTGAAACAAAATCTTTGTTTAAATATAGGTCAATGGAAATTTTGTTTGAATCAACAAAAAAAAATTTTTTTTTTTGCAATTCCAAAAAAAAAAAAAAAAAAATATCGTCAGCAAAATATGTTTTGTTAATTGAAGTAAAATGGTTCAATTTTACTTGAATTTTGCTAAAACAACCAAAATGTAGTCAACAAAACATGTTTTGTAGTTTTAATCAATTCCTTTTTCTGAGTGAATGGTTCAACGAATAATGAGTAGTACATGTACTCGAAGCACTAATTACACACCCTTTGAGCTGTTAACCGGAGTAAAAATTAGAGATAAGGAAAATTTAAAAATTAAACAGATCCTTGATGAGGAATATGAGCACGCATTTGAAGAGGAAAGACAGAACAACAGAGATATCACAAAGCAAAACATACTGAAAATCCAAGAGGAAAATCGCAAAAAATTTCAATCCGCAAGCGAAAAAAGGCAAGAGGCTATCAAGTAGGTGATTTAGTCGCAATTCAGAAAACCCGATTTGGGGTCGGCATGAAGCTACGACCAAAGTTCCCTGGTCCTTATAAGGTGATTAACGTGAACAATAAAGACAGATATGATGTTGAAAAGGTGGGTTACCAAGAAGGTCCAAGACTAACATCCAGTGCAGCAGATCACATGAAGCCATGGGCTTCTGCCATCTAAGGTGCAGCAACTGTGCTTTTTAGTGCTTTTGTGTTATTTTAGTGTGCTTTTATATATATATATATATATATATATATAAAGTGAACTCTTATTATCCAAGCATTGTGAACAAAATATGAATTTTATAACTCTGCCCGAGTTGCAGACAAACTTTTAACCTGTAAACCATAGATTTACATATCATAGACAATATAGACTAGAACTTTCAGGATTTATTATTTTTATATTATGTGTTATAATTGTAATTTCCTAGTATTTAGCGATTTAACGTTGCTATTTTTTTTTGTTGTATGTTGTTTGTTTGTGTTTGTTTTTATAGTATTTTACAGGTTCCATGAGAGTCGTCCAGTCTCTGATCTGATACGCAGAGTAGGTATCTGTGAGCACCCAGATTTGTCAGGAGGGCCGATTGTGGTGTCCGAAATTATTCATACTAGACCAGATGTAAAGCCGAAGCCGAAGGACCAGACCAAAGTTCAAATTCATGCAGACTGAGCGCTATTAATTTGGCTTGCTGCAGCGAGCACTGATTTCTGGAAAATGGCTTTTAACTTCGGTCACGGAAAGAATGTATCTGTGGGAAGAGGGTTTTGTATTGTTAAATTGGGCGTTGTCCCCTAATAATTTTACTCTGATAGCTATCTATTTAAAAGTAATGATGAGTGTTGAAATATATCATTGTAAATAGCAATCTTGTTATATTTTAATCAAGAGAATATTAAATGTTTAAAGTATAAATATTGGAATTTGTCTTCATGAGACTGGCGTTACTTTTTCCAACTTTACCCTCCCTACACACACACACACACACTCACATACATAATAATTTCCAGGGCTGCGGAGTCGGTGGGAAAAATGACCGACTCTGACTCCTGAAATTTTAAAGGAACCGACTCCGACTCCAACTCCGACTCCGACTCCGGGACGTCTAAAGTACTAGTGTTGCCTGTTGATTCCTGTTATTCAGATTGCTTTACTGCTGTCATTTGTTTTGAAATAGTAATAGTCGCTTTATTAAATTTGCCATTAAATAAAGGAAATATTACTATTTAAAAAAAATGGCAGCAATCAAGCAATCAGAATAAAAAAAACTCAACTGGCAACACTGCAACCTGCTGTTACATTCCTGTTTAACCTTGAAGTATATGATGTGTATATTTTTGGATGAATTATGGGTATAAGCTGTGATAGATAGTCAAGACTAGGACTCATTTACTGCAGCGGCAAACTTCTGACAGTATTTTAGTATAAAAAGTTTCACATTTTTTCACCAAAATATGGGTGAAAGGATGTTTAATTTTGGTTTTATACCAATTCCTGCAGACCCAAAAAATAGGAGGCAAAAATTTTACAATTTAAGCATCATTTGGGGTCTCTAGAACCCGAAAAATTACGGGGAATGCAAGAAAAATAAAAATGAAAATTTTACTATTTTAGCATTAATTCTGTTCTCACGGCTTCGTAAAAAAGGGGCAGAAATTTTAAATTTTCAGCATTATTAATTGTACAATTTTGGGTCCTGCAGACCCGAAAAATCCAAATATTGAAATCTAAAGAAGTAAATAAAATAGAAATTTCACTAATTTCAGATCCCGCTGACTTGGAAAAGAAAATGCAAAATGTTGTAATTTTGGAGTTATTGTGTCTTCAAGACCCGAAAAATTCTAATGTAAGGGAAGAAAAATAAAGAGGAAAATTTTGTACTTCCTGCATTAACTTTATAATTTTGGCTAAATTTCGGGTCTGCAAAACCTGAATATCGAAAGAAGAAAGATGACTGAAATTTCCCTATTTCATCATTATTTTGAGTACTGCAGACTCAGGAAAAAAATCATAATTTCATTTTTTTTGTGGGGGGAGGGGGGGGGAGGGGGAGGTTCTATGCACACGAAAAATAAGGGACAAGATTACTACAATTTCAGCATTACTCTTGGTCCTACAGACCTGAAGAATCTGAGGGAAACAAGAAAACAAAAGGGAAAAATTTTCTATTACAATGATATTTCGGATTCTGTAGACTCCAAAAAGAGCAGAAACTTCCAATTTTCGCATTACCTAGAGTTCTGCAAACCCCAAAAAACTGAGTGAAAGTATTGCATACTAATATAAAATATAAACTACAGATTTCAATTAAAAGCAGTTTTCATATACACTGTAAACTGGACGGTATATTGGACCTGTTTAAGCTGGGTTTCCTTGTATATATAGTCCAAATATAAAAATAATAATTCAGTTTATAAATTTAAAATTACATAGAATTGGTTTAATTTCACTTCAAACTGTCTAAAAAACAAGCTGGAGTCGGAGTCGGAGTCGGCCTGTTTTTTAGTGACTCCAACTCCGACTCTTTTGTCCAAAAATAGGCCCGACTCCACGACTCCGATTCCGCAGCCCTGATAATTTCTTTCTGAAAAAAAAAATCATTTCACCTAAATAAATGTAGGAGAAATAAAAAATTAAATGAAAGGCTATATATATATATATATATATAAAATCATACAAAAATACAAAATTAAAAGGAGTTAAGACATAAGCAACAGGAAAAAATATCGATTTTTCTTATAAAAGCGCTTGATTGTATGTTTTAAATTTATCCGTGATCATTTTTAAAAGAGCTAATTATTTGAAAAATGCGAGAAGAGCTTCAGATACGACAACAAAAAATTCCAGCCTCCCTTAACTATTACATTTTTTGTTTGATTTAAGACGCTGTGTTATGATCAGACATCACGGACGAGTTTTTAAATACAAAAATCCTTTAAAATGTAAAATATATATTTATGTTTTGAAAAACAACATTTTATGTAAGTAAACAGTGTTCGTAAATATCACAATATTTTCGAAAATATCAAAAATATCCGATATTTTAATGTATATCCTTTTTTTTTTTTTTTTTTTTTTTTTTTTAATGTATATCCGATATTTTCAAAACAGTCAACTTACTGCTGATTATAAATATTTTCAAATGTAATATAAATTAGAAAAGAAAACATATTGCACGTAACATGAAAGCTTAATAAAACAATATTCTAAATTCAAGGGTGGATCCAGGCAAAATTTGAGGCCTATTTAGAGCCTTTTCACAAAAATCAATTTAATAAAATGAGCCTCTTCACAAAATTCTTTATAACAAAACAGCCCTTCACAAAATTCCTTTTAATAAAATAGGCACTTTCACAAAATTCTATTCCACAAAAACTTACTATTTATTAATTATTTATTATTTTGTGATTTTTTGAAATGTGTAATTTGTAAACAAATAAGTTCACCAGAGAGGAAAACTTCAGCAAAAAGATTTAAAAAAGTTTTTGTTAATAAATGCTTGGTTCGAATTTGAGTAACTGGATTTCAACTTTCGTTACAAAATGTTATTCTTCACCAAAATATAACAAATTTCAATAAAACAATATTCTAAATGTCTTTTTCTTTTTTTCACTTATAACAATACTGAAGATCAACTAATCAAAAATAGAAACAATTTTCTTTTCATATTCATAAAAAAAACAAAAAAAAAACAATAGGATTCAGTATCAAGTAGTAAGAAAAATTTATGTTATCTACAATAAAATTTTAAATACGAAATAATGTTTTTCTAATTGAAAAATTTGAACATAAATGTATAAGTTTGTCTTATTTCTTTATTCCATAACCTGTAGTGCAGTTTAAGGGGTCATAGAACTTTTATAACGTCGAAAAGATGAAATAAATGGCCATTTTTGTCATTTTATATCTTAAGAAGTATGTAATACAAAAACCCAATTTTTAAAGGTGGAAATAGATACATGTTTCTTCTTTATCTCATATATTTTTTAGATCATAATGGAGAATATTAGTTGTTATATAAATACGTAGCATCTATAGTCGTCGTCTGATTCGTCCGTCTGTCCGCCCGTCCGCATATAACAGCGCAAAAACTACCCAACCGAATGATTTGAAATTTAATATATATTATCGTTGCATAATTTTGTCAAGTAATTTCAAATTTTATGAAAATCGAATCAGAACTTAAAGAGATATTAAAAGTTTTTTTTATTCTATTAAATCCTATCATGCGTAATCTATATAGTAAAAGCATAAGTCATGTGACTGAGGAAAACAAATACGGGAAACCACTTCTTTTTCCCTATGCCAGGCGGCCACTTTTATTCAGAATTATTTTTTTCGAATAAAATTGCATAAAAGTTGCATTTTTAGAAAGATCGTTCAAAAAAATTGTTTGCTTGAGAGATGAGTTACATTAAAACATGTATAGATTCTGAGATAATTTTAGTGGAAATTAGGTTAACAGCGCAGAATATCTCAATCCATTAACGTAAATAAACAAAAGATTCATTCATCGTGAGTCATAAAAATATTAAACCATGGAGGTAATCATTCGCAAAACAAAATCTACATGGTGAATTTTGCATCTCTCTCTGGTGTCGAAAAAAAAAATCGCATTTGTAAACATGGCATACGTAATAAGAAAAAAAAAAGGCATGCTCATTTTGCTCATAGCAGACGATATAATTTACTTCACTGAAATTATAAGGATGATTTTTTTTACATCGCGAAACTTGTTATAAAACGAACGCACCTCCTATGTCACGTTTGACGTACAATTTCCAACTTGTTATGTATTAAAAACAAAGCTGTATCTTGCTTATGCAACATTTTTTAGCAATACACTAAGAAAAAAATGTTTTCATCTAAAAATAGGATGAAAATTTTGGTTGGCTTTAAAAAGGCCTACCATTACACTATATATCCTGAAAATTCTATGAAAAAATATCGAAAAGTTTTGTAACTATATACCTTGCATGCAATGCCCTCAACTCACATTTTGATGACACAAAAATCACTTTAAAATTCACTCTCTGAAAATATTCCGTATTTAACAACTATTAAGAGTTGTCATTCATTTTAATTTAAAGTGATGTTCAGAAATGATTACTTTTTAATGTATATGTTACGGTCAATATGATTAATCCGGTCATTATTAATAATAACCGGTTATTATTAATAATGACTGCGGTTATTATTAATGATAACCAGCCATTATGTCCGGTCATTATTAATAATAACCGGTCATTATTAATAATGACCGGATTAATCATATTGACCATAACATATTATATATATATATTGCAAAGATTCAATATTTTGAAGGTTTAAAAGTCCTAAAACCGCTTCAACCTGCGGCCCGCGGGTGGTCCGGCGAGCTTTTATGTGCGGCCCAAGACACACCTATTTATAAAATTAATTCAGATGTGCATAAAATATTTAAGATCTTCCACTGTTCTTTCATATATTTCCACGGGAAGATAAAATTTGTCCTGTTATTACTTACCCATCATACGTAGTATAGGGTAAATCTTGTAATCGTTTTAAAAATCGAAAAAGAAATTTTGGCGGATTTACTCGTTTCAGACACATGGAGATTCCGAAACACATATCTTTAGAGAAAAAAAAATTGTCGTCCGTCTGTCTGTGTGTGTGTGTCTGTAAACGCTCTATCTCCAGAACAAATTGAGATAGAGACTTGAAATTTGGTATGTACTTATGTAATAATGGGAAGAAGCTTACTGAATTTCAGTAACCTCGATTATCCGGAACTATTTTGTTTCGGACTCTCGAAATATTCGTTCTGATAAAAGGTATATAAAAATTTTCGAAATTGTTTATTTTAAGGAGGGAATATAAAAGACAATTAAAAAACATAATTTTTGCATAAAGAATGAAGTCGATGGGATAATGAGTTGCCGAGATAGTTGTAATCTTATTTTCCACACTCTTCGATTTTTCGTGACCCTGTATTTCATCCAAATTTCAATTCAAAGATATATTTCAATTGGAAATGAGACGCATCATCCGACGCAGTAAACTCTTAGTGAATAGGACTATCATTTTTAGAGATATGAGGATATTTCTTTTACGCAATTCAGTAATAGAACATTTAAAGTTTAGGATGTCAGCAAGCCACGATTTTATTCGCATTGCGATGAATTTTATAAGTAGATTACGCATGTTTTATTTTCATATTTTATATTATGCATATCCATGATGGGTAAGTATTACGGTGGCCCTCAACGACTAGTTTATAATTATACTAATTTAATCCCTTGCCTGTGTCACCCGAATCCAGTTCGAGACACCCAGACGTGCCCTATTTGGAATGCCCGAACTGATTTTGGGGAGGTGAAAAATCAGTGGTTCTGTTCCATTAGTTCTATTTCCTTTTTTAAATGTGTAATGTAATTTCATTTACTATTTTTACAATAGATAATAGTTGAGTAAAGTTTGACTATAAACCATTAATTTTTCTCATGTATATTTCTCTTACGTGGCGCGGAAATAAGGCTGAATTTCTAGATTATCGTTTGGCAACAATCGTAGTTTCCAGCTCCAATATGGCGGCCATTGTATCACCCTGGCACGAGCAGTGAAACTTAAACTATCAATTATTAAAAATAAAATAACATGTACGTAATCAAAAGCGTTTGAGATGATTCCTCATTTTAATTATGAGTAATATCGTTAATTCCAAATGAATTCTCGCCCCACCAGTGGCTGAGAGGTTATGCTCTCAAAGCTGGTAGACGGGAGGTGCTGGGTTCAAACCCATGTCGCACTCGTCGACCTAACCGTTCGGAGTTTTCCGTGGTTTTCTTCGAACCTTGCCGTAAATACGTGTTAGGATCCCTTAGAAAGACCCCCCCCCCCCTTGGACCTATATCCCTCGTGTTGATAATTGGCCGTCATAAATCAACCCAACTCAACCCAAATGAATTCTCAACTCATATTTAGAATTTATTTACGAATTTCATTCACATGAAAACTGGAGAGAATAAAAATAGCAACTGTCTAGAGTGCACCCTGCTGCCATCTGTTGCTGTCTTGATGAAATAAATGAAATATCACGTAGTGTTTTTTAAAATGAATTTAAGCCGTGCTGTACAATGTTATAGGAACAATGAGTTTTAAACTAATTGTTTTTCCAAGATCCTTTTTTCATAGTATTTAAATGATTTATGCCCATTAGTAGCACCAATATAAATGCATTTTTAATTGTGTTTTCAACGAAGTTTTCAATTACTTTTTTTTACATATAAAACAAATTGTCAATTTCATATGTTAAAATGATTTATGGCAGTACTCCTTCCAGCTAGAATTGCTTGGGACCGCGTAGTGGTCTAAATGTGACTTGCTTAGCAATTCACGGGGGGTTGGCGAGCGGTAGCGAGTAGGGGGCTGAGTCCCAATTTACAATAACATACACGTATACGTAGTACGTATGAAAAACACATTTTATAGAGAATAAGTATAGCGTTTAGAACTAAAAATAATAATTAATTAATATAGTGTTCTTAGCGTATGGTATCAAGGCACTGTATCTGGAATCACTTCCCTTTTTGGTCTTTTGGCAGTAGGACTAGCTTCAGAGTCAGAGGACCTTATGTCGCTGAAAAAAGCTGTCCAAAGTGGTCTGTTTCTGCCGCTTCTTTAAGATTTGCCTAAAATGGGGCAAGACATTATTATTATACAAGTTGCTTACAAGAAACTTTCTTTGGTTCCATGAGGGAGCACTCGCAGTCAATAAAAAAAAGCAAAAGAATAAACTAATAAAACAGGAATAAAACAATAATAATAAAACAAAAATAAAACAGGAAATAAACGAAATCCGAGGCAACCGACGAAAAGCAAAACAAAATTTCCGCGGAAAAAATCGACGATAACCGAAGTTAACGAAAACCGAGGTATTACTGTATATTAAAACATCTCAAATGCCGTTCCCTTAGTCAAAAGTTCTTTTACTTATAGTCCTATTGGTGCTACAGCGGTGTATACATTTTTTAACACTTTCCAACCTAGTTGAAAAGTGTTTATGTCTGCCGTCTGTCCGTGCTCTAACTCCCATAAATATGCTCGGATTGCCCTGCAATTTTTATATGTTATTGTCGTTATCTACAGCATGTTCCCTATTTCAACTGAAGTGTGTAGCACTGATAGTTTTTTTACAGGGACACTCAAAAGAATTCCGTTACATTACGGTCTATGGGGAAAAATCATTTGCGGTTTATTTTAATGATGTTTCACTATTTTAAACGCATTGAAATTTATATGTATCACTAAGGTGCATTACAAGAGGCTTACTACAGAATAGTGTGTGTATAGCAGTCATCGTTCATTTACAGGGACACACAAAAGAAGTCTCTACTGTCTGTTAACAATAGTTCCTGGAAGTGCGTTTTAAGTTGCTAAACGCGATTTTAAATTTAACTCACTTTTTGTCTATTACTTGGTGTGTATAAATTCTGTATTTCATATACAGGGCAGCACAAAAGTTCGCGAACACATTTCCGTTTATTGAAGGAAACTCCAGAAGGAGAATTTTAAACTGTGCTACGCGTTTCCTAACTAAACTAAAATTTAGCATCCTATGTAGCATATATACAAATCTATAGATCATATACAGGGTTGAATAAAAATATTCGGATATTTTTCCGAATATTGTATATGTTGGGAATATATGTTGGAAATTTCTGAAATCACGTTTTTAAATATGTTATACGTTTTCCAAATTGTTTATACTTAGATGGTATCTTTCAGCTTATTAAACGGTAATGATTTGTAAAATTATTTTGGAAGCGTTGGAAAGTGTTACATAATCTATGCTTGACGCATGATTTTTCGTTCTTGTTAATCTTTAACTCTAATCAAACATTATTCCAAATTGATTAAATTTGCGGTATATATTTCTGTATTACAAAAAAAAAAAAAAAAAAGTTTTTGTGTTGAGAAAAAGACTGATTTATTAAAGAATTACGTATTATTACTTTTCTTGTATAGCTAATAATACTTATCGTTGTTAAAGTTTTGTCGCAAAAAAAAAAAAAAAAATTGGCAGCAAAAAGTTTTACACCACAATTTCCAAACAAGAATCATCATGGCATATTTCTACATAGAAATCAGTCACAAAATATATTGTTTGGAAATAGTGGTGCTAAAATTTTTTGATTTTTTTTTTCCGCGACAAACGTTCAATCCTACTGATTATATTAACTTTATTATATTGCTTTGTTATAATTATTTTGTTATCTTACTATTTTAATTACCCATTTTTTATATTAGTATATAAGTGCATTGCGGCCCGCCTAACGTCGCAAACATATGTTTGTGGCCCGCGAGAGAAAAAGGTTGAGAATGGCTGGTTTAAACTGTACTAAACCTAAAAGACGTTTTTCTAATGAAGCTGTAAATAACTGATTATCTAAATTAGACTGTTTTTTTTTTTTTTTTTTTTTTTTTTTTTTTTTTTTGTTAGGTAGATTTCGTAAGAAATATTACCTATTACATTCTTCCCTAAGTTGGAATTCTTGGAATTTTTTTTGCAAATCTACACCGATCGTGACTCCTAGAACCCAAAACCACCCCAGTTCAAAACTTTATCTATATCTGTCTATCTATCTATATCACTTTTTTATGGACACGATAACTTCCATAATTCCGCAGAAATCTCTTCCAGTCTTATACATAATATCTCGGTCAAGTTCGTTAATGGGCAAAATCAAACCAGGGAGGGGGGGGGGGGGCTTTTTGCAAAACAGAAAAAACTCCATAACTTCTTAATTTTGATACGTATCGAATCCGTTTAAAGTTATTATTACTTCTAGGAAAGGGCCAAAAATTTATGTATGACAGATTTTTGATGTCATTAAAAATGCCCCCAAAGGGGGAGAAAATATAGGGGTTTCAGAAGAAATGAATTCATAACTTCGTCAATTCGCAAGATATCAAATCTGCTTGAATTTATTATAAATCTTCTTAATATCATCTACAACTTTTATATTAACAAGTTTTTATAGGACCAACTCTTACAGCAAAAAAAAAAATAAAAAATAAAAAATAAAAAAATAAATAAATAAAATAAAAAAATAAATCCCTGCTGGCTCCGCCTACAGGCAGAGGTATATTTCGAAGTGGGCAGTCCCAACTGCCGCATCATGGCAAATAGGTCTTTCTTCTGCAATTCCCAATAAACAGGCACCCCACGGTCTGCGTCTTCGAAATCTACCTGTGCCTGTAGGCCGAGGCGTCAGGGATTCTTTTTTTTCTTTTCAATGGCTGTTCTGAGTTAATTGTGTCCCACATAATGATTGGATCTACATTTAAAAATGCAGCTTCGAACGTAAAGCTTGGAAAATATATTTGTCTAACAAAGTCATTGCCAGAAACAAAAGTTCTTCGTCTAACAGAACGACACATTCAATAACAATTGAAAAAAAAAAAAAAAAAAAAGTCATTTACGTTGTGTCTGAAAATATCCTGTAGAGTGATATTTTGAAAGTAAATATCAAATATATGAAAATATCAAACATCATGATGTTTTGAAAATAAATCTACCCTATTAAAATCCGTGCGCGTATCTATCTATGTAATCTCAAAAACTCGGAAACCACAGGGGCTACGAAATTTGGCACACGGGTTGCTGGTAGGGGACCCATGAACGATAGGGACAAAAAATTCCCAAATTTTAAATAGATTTTTTTTAATTTTATGTTTGACAAATTTTTGCCTTTTTTATGTGAAACCCGTAATCGCGCGAATTCTAACCCGTTCTAAATGTTTACTGCAACTTTACGTACTCCATTCTGCTATACTAAGAAGCTGTAGCGGGTATTACGATAATTCTTTTACCTCGTATGCAAATAATTAGAGAATTTTTAATTGCGCTTAATTATTACCTTTTTAAAAAAATAAAGAAAATCATTTTATCTCAAATATCAACAAAACTTTTTACTCTATTTATTCCTTTATTCCAAAGATATCTATTTATCGTCTGCTTCCATAGCAACATGATAAATTAAATTTCATTAAAAAAATGCACAGTAGTAGAAAAATATTTTTTTTAATCGAATAGTAAATCCAAATTTTTAATAGACATAACAAATTTCATATTCACAAACTTTAGTTTTGGTTGTATTGATTTTTATTTTTAATTTTGGTTTTAGAATTAAATTCATGAACTCCGTGCGTAGAACGGGTTAAACAGCTAGTATTGGATATACAGTGTCTCACAAAAGTGATGGGACACTTGTGCTTTATAAAAAGAAACTGCAATAAAATAAATAAACAAACATGTGCAAAAATTTTTTGGGTGTGTTTCATATTTAAAGTTAGTAACAATTATTACATAACATACATTTTGTCAAAATATTAAAATATTAATTTAGTAAAAATACAATTGTTCAGAACGGAGCAAAAAATGGCTCACATAAGTGATGGGACACTTACTTTTCCATCAAATATTTATCCAAAAATTTGACTTTTTAAAAGGTTTTAATATTTTGTTGGATTTCCTTTTACTTTTAAAACATGATTTAATCTTTTTGGGATGGATTCGACTAATTTTTTTGTGATTTCTGGAGTGATTTTACCCCATTCTTCTTGAAGCACCGATTTTAGTTGTTGTTTTGAAGAAATGGTGTGTTTGCGAATTCTTGATTCCAATTCTTGCCAAATATTCTCTATGGGATTTAAGTCTGGAGATTGTGGTGGTGTTTTTATTATTTCAGGACAGTTATATAGCAGCCAGAGTCTAACGTTCAGAGCAGTGTGCTTGGGATCATTGTCCTGGTAGAATTTAAAATCGTTATGAAGGTTCAATTTTCGTGCTGAAGATTTCAAATTTTGCTTTAAAATATCAATATACTTGTACTGATCCATTACACTGTCAATAAAAACAAGATTACCAACTCCAGCGGACGACATACACCCCCATACCATAACTCCTCCTCCACCATGTTTTACTGTTGGTACCAAGTTCTGTTTGCGAAATTCTTCCCTGGGTTTTCTCCACACCAAGATTCTACCGTCAGAACCAAATATATTAAATTTACTCTCATCAGCAAATATAACTTTATTCCAGTAATCAGAATTCTTATTTATGTTGGATTTTGCGAAAGCTAGTCTGAGTTTTCTATTCTTTTCACTTACGAAGAATTTTTTCCTGGCTACTCTACCGTGATATCCAGCAGATCGAATTACCCTTCTAATAGTCTCAAGATTAACAATTATTCCATATAATGCTTGTAAATCAGCAGCAACTTTTGAAGCACTAATTCTTGGATTTTTTTTAATATTTCGAACGATAATTCGCTTTATTCCATTGGATAGCTTTGATGGTCGGCCAGGTCTTCTTTTATCCTGAATCATATGATTCTTTTTATATCGTTTAATGATATTGAAAACTGTTGAACGACTCAAGTTAACTGTTTCAGCAGTTTTTCTAACAGATTTTCCACGTTCAATATGCAAATTAATAACTAATTTTTGAATTTCAGGCGAAGTTTCTTTTCGTTTAGCATTCATGGCTACACAGAGCTAAAAAACACAAAAATTCCAAAACAAACTGGAGAGAAATACTGCAGACGATTTTATAAATTATTGCCAATTGCTTTTAAGTAAAAATAAAACCCCCAAAAATATTTTTATTGCTTATTTCAGACGATTTTTGTTGCATATATAATGGTGCCCCATCACTTATGCGAGCTATTTTTTGCTCCGTTCTAAACATTTGTATTTTTATTAAATTAATATTTTAATATTTTGACAAAATGTATGTTATGTAATAATCTTTACTAAATTTAAGTATGAAACACACCCACAAAAAAATGTGTACATGTTTTTTTAATTTATTTGATTAGTTTCCTTTTGTAAAGCACAAGTGTCCCATCACTTATGTGAGACACTGTATATCACGATATACAGTGTCTCACATAAGTGATGGGACACTTGTGCTTTACAAAAGGAAACTAATCAAATAAATTAAAAAAACATGTACACATTTTTTTTGTGGGTGTGTTTCATACTTAAATTTAGTAAAGATTATTACATAACATACATTTTGTCAAAATATTAAAATATTAATTTAATAAAAATACAAATGTTTAGAACGGAGCAAAAAATAGCTCACATAAGTGATGGGACACCATTATATATGCAACAAAAATCGCCTGAAATAAGCAATAAAAATATTTTTTGGGGTTTTATTTTTACTTAAAAGCAATTGGCAATAATTTATAAAATCGTCTGCAGTATTTCTCTCCAGTTTGTTTTGGAATTTTTGTGTTTTTTAGCTCTGTGTAGTCATGAATGCTAAACGAAAAGAAACTTCGCCTGAAATTCGAAAATTAGTTATTAATTTGCATATTGAACGTGGAAAATCTATTAGAAAAACTGCTGAAACAGTTAACTTGAGTCGTTCAACAGTTTTCAATATCATTAAACGATATAAAAAGAATCATATGATTCAGGATAAAAGAAGACCTGGCTGACCATCAAAGCTATCCAATGGAATAAAGCGAATTATCGTTCGAAATATTAAAAAAAATCCAAGAATTAGTGCTTCAAAAGTTGCTGCTGATTTACAAGCATTATATGGAATAATTGTTAATCCTGAGACTATTAGAAGGGTAATTCGATCTGCTGGATATCACGGTAGAGTAGCCAGGAAAAAATTCTTCGTAAGTGAAAAGAATAGAAAACTCAGACTAGCTTTCGCAAAATCCAACATAAATAAGAATTCTGATTACTGGAATAAAGTTATATTTGCTGATGAGAGTAAATTTAATATATTTGGTTCTGACGGTAGAATCTTGGTGTGGAGAAAACCCAGGGAAGAACTTCGCAAACAGAACTTGGTACCAACAGTAAAACATGGTGGAGGAGGAGTTATGGTATGGGGGTGTATGTCGTCCGCTGGAGTTGGTAATTTTGTTTTTATTGACAGTATAATGGATCAGTACAAGTATATTGATATTTTAAAGCAAAATTTGAAATCTTCAGCACGAAAATTGAACCTTCATAACGATTTTAAATTCTACCAGGACAATGACCCCAAGCACACTGCTCTGAACGTTAGACTCTGGCTGCTATATAACTGTCCTGAAATAATAAAAACACCACCACAATCTCCAGACTTAAATCCCATAGAGAATATTTGGCAAGAATTGGAATCAAGAATTCGCAAACACACCATTTCTTCAAAACAACAACTAAAATCGGTGCTTCAAGAAGAATGGGGTAAAATCACTCCAGAAATCACAAAAAAAATAGTCGAATCCATCCCAAAAAGATTAAATCATGTTTTAAAAGTAAAAGGAAATCCAACAAAATATTAAAACCTTTTAAAAAGTAAAATTTGTGGATAAATATTTGATGGAAAAGTAAGTGTCCCATCACTTATGTGAGCCATTTTTTGCTCCGTTCTGAACAATTGTATTTTTACTAAATTAATATTTTAATATTTTGACAAAATGTATGTTATGTAATAATTGTTACTAACTTTAAATATGAAACACACCCAAAAAATTTTTGCACATGTTTGTTTATTTATTTTATTGCAGTTTCTTTTTATAAAGCACAAGTGTCCCATCACTTTTGTGAGACACTGTATATCCATTGATGATTCCCGAACACTGTAAGTAAATAAAGCAGAATGAAAAATAGAATGAAAAAATGTTTATTCGAAGGATGAAAAAATAAAAATTTCTTTAATTAACTCATTTCATTGATTTTGTATTTCCATTATTTTTCCATAATTGTAATTTAATTTTGCAATTAAAAAAAAACGTTATTTAAATTTAAAATTGTAATTATGGAAGTAAATGCCTGAACGAATTTCTCCAGCAATTTGGAGATTGTGTTTGTACGCTGTACGTGAATGTAGAACATTTTTCACATAGATAAATACATAATTCTCTTTTTAACACTTTCCAACCTAGTTGAAAAGTGTTTATGACTTTGGTTTGTCTGGCCGTCTGGCCGTCTGCCGTCTGCCGTCTGTCCGTGCTCTAACTCCCGTAAATATGCTCGGATTGCCCTGCAAATTTTATATGTTATAATCGTTATCTATAGCATGTTCCCTATTTCAACGGAAGTGTGTAGCACTTATAGTTTTTTTACAGGGACACTCAAAAGAATTCCGTTACATTGCGGTCTATGGGGAAAAATCATTTGCGGTTTATTTAAATAATGTTTCAATACTTTAAACGCATTGAAATTTATATATATCACTAAGGTGCATTAGAAGAAGCTTAATATGGAATAGGGTGTGCATAGCACTTATACTTACTTTACAGGGACAGTCAAAAGAATTCCGTTACATTACGTCTATGGAGAAAAATCGTCTGCGGTTTATTTAAATAATGTTTCACTATTTAAAACGCATTGAAATTTATATAAGGTTCATTACAAGAGACTTACTACAGAATATTGTGTGTATAGCAGTTATCGTTCATTTACAGGGACACACAAAAGAATTCTCTACTGTATGTTAACAATAATTCCTGGAAGTGCGTTTTAAGTTACTGAATGCGATTTTAATTTTAAATCGCTTTTTGTATATTACGTGGTGTGTATAAATTCTGTAGATCCTATACAGGGAAGTACAAAAGTTCGGGAACACATTTCCGTATTATTTAACTCCAGACGGAGAATTTTAAACTGTGCTACGTGTTTCCTAACTGAACTAAAATTTAGCATCCTATGTAGTATATATACAAATCTATAGATCCTATACAGGGCTGAATAAAGTATTCGGATTACTTAGATGTTATCTTTTAGCTTATAAAAGAGTATGATTCGTAAAATTATTTTGGAAGCGTTGGAAAGTGTTACATAATCTATGCTTGACGCATGATTTTTCGTTCTTGTTTAAAGCCATATGGGAAAAAAAAAAAAAAGAACTTATTTACTTTTGAAAAAAAAAAGTACAAGATTAATAAATAAAGCAAATAATAATAATAATAAAAGTAAAAACCAACTTCTAAATATATAAAAAAAAAATATTTTTTGAGAAAGGAAAAAAAATATAAAAGCATCATTTTACATAAATAAGGCAGAAATCTATATTAATAAAGATATACTCGTATATATGTTTGTATGTATTTGTGCTGTTTTTTGAAGAGACCTCTGCGTGCTGAGATGTAAACTTTGGCCAGAATATGCCCGTTTGCTTGAAATTATGCACCTCGAGCCAGTTTTTGAATTATATTTTTGTTTTATTTAAAATTTTATGCGATTTTTAGAGTTTTTTCGCGTTTTGCAGCAATAGTTCGCTCATTAGTAAAACGAGTATTTTCGTATCGGTTTCAGTATTTTAGTCCAATATTGTAAATTTTGTCGTATTTAACAAAAAAGTTTATTCGGAATTAGTACAGCGATTTTTAATTTTTTATGCAATTTTTAGCATATTTTTCTCGTTTTGTGGCGATTTTTAAACATTCGTAAGATTAACCCAGTTTCAATTTTTTAGCCCAATATAGTAAATTCTCTTTGCGATTTTTTAATTTTTCCTTAATTTTTCAAGCGATTTTTAGCTTTTTTTTTTTTTTTTTGACAAATTTTCTCTGAAAACTAAATGAACTTCCTGGTATATTTTGCTACTACCGTGATTAAATTCAAGTTGGAAGGAAGTCAAATCGGTACGTATAGCAACATGAACGACGATGCTGGAAATTTGAATTTAATCTGAGTCGAAATAAAAAATCCCTATAATTCAAGGTTCGTTTGATTCGAGACCGGAGCGGGCGTAGCCTGCACGGGTGTAAGAGTAAAAAAACCCTTATTGATATTTTTTTTATTTAACGTGTTTAAGGAGCCAAGCTTAAAATAAAAATAATACAAATTCAACTCTTTTTTTTTCTTTTTAATTTTAGAAAATTTCGGCATGGAAATAAAATTTACAACTATATCAAATTTTAATTTTGGTAGCTGAAGCGCGTACGAAAAGTTCGACTTTTTTTTTTTTTTTTTTTTTTTTTTACTTTTAATTGAAATCGCATAATTAAAATTTGCATTTAAAAAATTCATTAAAATATAAAAAAAAAAGCTATTTACTTTCCCGAAAAAGAAAAAAACAAAAACAACTTTTTACGCAGTAAATATAAGCAGAAATAACGAAGGTAATCTTTTTTTTAAAAATAGAATAGGAAAATATAAAATTAAAAGTAAGTTATTAAAGACACAAGCAACAGGAGAAAAATATCGATTTATTTTTAAAAATAAAAGCGCTTCATTGTATGTGTTTAAACTAGCCGTGATCATTTTTAAAAGAGGCGGAATGGAAGAGCATCTGATATCAGCATCCCTCAACTATTACATCTGTTTGATTTCTGGCACTGTGTGATGATCATCCACCGCGGACGAGTTTTTAATTGCATCGGAAAGAAGCTGCGAGCGAGCTCTGAGTGGCTCCCGGCAACGCGCATGCGCGTACGGGGTTTGGCGTCCATTGATTCCTACTCAGTCGAAACGAGCGAGCTGCTGCTGAGGAGGTACGGTGTTCGTCAACATTTCGCCCTGACAACTACACGCTCAGTTTTGACCACTGTCCAGGTAACACGTGCTGATTTTGTGAGTTAAAAAATCGCAGATTTTGATCTATATCTCGATCGAGAGATCGGTATTTTATTCCTACTGCGATCGCCTTGCTGGACTGTGGAAAAATGGCGACCACGGGGAACTCGTCTCGCCGCAAGGCGTCCAAGAGACCTGCCGCCGCCGCCACCGAACCGACTACCAACGGTCTGATACAACCATCGGATCTAGTAGCCCCAGCTTCCAAAAAATCAAAGAATGAATCTTCAGCAAGCCGATCGAAGATTAAAAAAGAGAATGAAGGTAATATTGGATCATTTTATTGTTTTCAATTAACTTTTTAACACTTCTTCGATCTTGCTATCCTAACCTCTTGTGTATGTAGTCGTACTACTGCATCAGCCATGATCGTGTGTTTGCTTGTATTCTAGTTGAAATCAACATTGTTTATAGCTTACATAAAAGTGTAAGGTTATTGTGTTTGAAATCTGATCCCGATTTTGTGATCACAACCATGCTTTCAAGTTCTCAAAACAATCTAGTTAAAAACATGAATATTCTTATTTCTGGTGATTTATTCGTTTAAAAAATGCTGCATTCGTGTAATTTCATCTTTTATCTACGATACTGACGTGTTTTAGATGAGATTTGTGAAGATCTAGCTTTTGTGATCGCAATAATATATTTAAAGTCCTCAAAACGTTCATGTTAAAACGTGAATATTCTTATTTCTATGTATTTATTCGTCTAAAAAACACTGCATTCGTCTATTTTTATGTTTTGTCTTCGACACTAAAGTGTTTTCGAAGGCTTTTATAAAAAAATTATTTGTGGTTAAATCACGATCAATTCTGTTCTCGGATTTGGGTTGGGGGGTACTTGGGCGGCTACCTTCCCGAGACAAAGGCGACCGAGTTCCCGGCCATGGCTGGGGAATGGCGTTCTTGCAAGCAGGCTGGCGTCCTCTCATTGGCGGTCGCGCGTCCCGGAGGTTGCCGGGCAGCTGGCAACGGGCGACGTCCGGGGGGCCGCCCCGCAATCGACCCGACCGTGGCGGGCGGACCGGTTTCGCGGGTGCAGGGCCATCGATCGCCCGTCCTCGGCGCCCCGAAACAGTGAGTGATAAGCTAGGGAAGCCATCTCCCCGCGAATGACGTAAGCGATGCAGGAAATATTTAATAGAGATGATTAGCTCCCTGAGTTTTAAAACTATTCTTTGAGAGCATCATCTAGCTTTAGTTGTTTCTAATGTGCAATTTTGATTTTGCTGTTTTTTTCTGATATTGTATTCTTTATTTGAAATATCTTTGGAACTAGCTATCATATTTTAGAATTGGAATAAAATATGGGTAGGATATAAATAGAAATCTTGTCACTGTACCCTTGAGAATTATTCAACAGCTCTGGTTTTGAAGCTGAATTTATTATTCCCCAGTATTCCAAGACTTCCAAATACAACTTTCTCCTTTCCTATTTATTTCTCAGACCATTTTTACAATTTTTGATTATTTTTAATCCAAAATTTTGTACCTTTGCACTGCAGTATTTCATTTTTATATGTAATTATTTATATTGAAAATCACAGACCAGGTTCCAAGGCAAAGCTTGCCTTGACATTGATTTTGCGAGTCTTTTTTTACATAGTTTCCGAGCTTCCTCATAAGGCTGCACTCCAGAGTTACAACCTCAGGAATAATCCTTTCTTATCAGATCTACGTAATTTATACCTGGGAGCAACCCGCCCATGGATTCGTGGGTGCAGGGCTACCAATCACCATCCTCAGCATCTCATGAGTGAGTGATAAGTTAAGGAAGCTACTGTCATACCGTAAGGAGAAAAGCTCTGAGCAGGGTTGCTTCCTCAGAACATACCAAGTGGGAGAGATAACAGCAGGTTGCAAACTTGGCACAATTAGCATTCTATTGATGCTCTCAATTTTTACTATGCCTTCTATTCGACAACACGAATACAGTAGAATTTAATAATATAGTAAATAGAGAAATGTATTGGCAAAAACTATCATATTTTAAATCAAATCTTTATAATATGTTTTTTATAGGCATTAAGATTGTTCTCAAATCCAAAAGAGCTACTTTCTGACACAGTTTTGAATTCATTTTTGTTCGGAAACGCATGAAATTGGCAGATGATGTTATTCAGAAACTAGGTAATCGAAAGACGCTTTTTAATTTTTTGATAAAGGCAGGAGATCTTCCAGAAAATGCTGTGAAAGCCGACGTTTTGAATCGAATTTAAGACACGGCAGCACGAGAAAAGGTAAAAACGTATCGTCACGTGACAGGAATCGCTTTTAACGCGATAAGTAATTTATTTATTTTAAAAAATGAAAAACTCATTTCGATTCCAAATCACTTCAACTCGACAGCTTGAAAAAGGTGGTCATGAGACATCAATCTATTATAATTTAAGATGTAATATACATTATGCTTTATGACTATATGATAATACTATGATGCTTTAAGACTGTGCTCTACGTAGTTATTTTCTGATCCATGCCTAATTTTTTTTTCTTGTAAATGCATGACACTTTCAAGTTTTCTTATTAAGAAGCTATAGAATCAAATAGCATTTTTCGTTTTCTGACAAAGGCATACGATCTTTCAGAAAATGCTATCAAAATTGACGTTTTGAACCGAATTTCTGTATTCAATAATCCCAAAAAGTTGTCATGAGAGAACAATTATTTATAACTCAATATTTAAATACATTTATCGAAAATTGAAAAACGCTATTCAAAATCATATTTTATTTTGAGAAGAAAAAACTTCGGGAATGTTTACCTGCTTGTGCGAAAACTAAGAACAATCAAATGAACGTACTCAAAATCGTAACCGGGGTATTTCTGTCGTTTTATACGTTTTCGTTTTATGCAGTATATGAGGAAAAAAATGTTTTATTATTTTTTAGTTTTTATTGCAGGAATTAATTTTCTTTTTAATGAAGCACAGTTTTCCCTAGATTCCAAACGACAGTAAGAGTGTCGTTTTTTTTTATTGAGAGGCAAGAAGGGTGGTATTTTTCAAATCATAATGGCAAGCAGGGAAGCAGGGTGCAGCACCCTTTTGAAATCACATAAGGGAAACTGTAAATAAAAGTGTAGTGATAGCCAAGACTTAAATTGCGCCGGAGCCCGGCTCCGGTACTTTTCTACTTTTAGTAAATATTTAAATATTGGTCGGAATTCCTCGGAGCCCAGTGCAAGCGATAAATATATTTAAAATTTTTATTTTGCTTAAAAAAAAAAAAAAAATTCTTTAAATTTTGCAAATACACATAATGTATGGAATATAAATATGCAGATTGGAGTGACGGTGGAGGGGGGGGGGGGGGGGGCACGCTACGGTTATTAGTACTGCAGAATATTAGGGCTCCGGTACTTTTTTGTTAAAAATTAAGCCCTGGTGAAAGCTTAACAATGCGAAAAATTAAAAAAAAAAAATGCGTATTTATTTTATAGAATAAATATGCTATGTATGTATAAAAGTTACCGAGTGGATTATGTGTGTTAATGTAATTCTTATTTTTCATATTTTAGCCCTGGGAAGAGCTTAGTCCTTAAAGGGACCATTTTTTAGTCCTCAAAAGGACTGTTTTTTTGTTTGTTTGTTTATGAAAATGAATTCGACTAATCTAAAGGCCAGATGTCATCGAAATCACTTCCACTATCATCATTTGATGTTTCATCAGTGTCAGTATCAGATTCGTTATCGTCCACCTCAATAATTATCTTATCCACGAGATCTTCTACAAGACCGTCATTTTCCCAATACTCATTTTCGATCTTCTCAATATGTTTGCAATGGTTTGCGCACTCACTTGTAGAAATTTTTGAGAATGCCTCGTTAAGTAATGACTGCAAGTTTCCCAAACTTAAATCGCCGGTTACGTTGTTATGTCTTATGTAATTTTTAACAGATGACCAAACATATTCAATTGCATTAAGGTGGCAATGATATGGTGGTAACCTGAGAACTTCATGCCCTTCATCTCTTAATAAAGTGTCTATTTTGTATTTGATAGACTTAGGGGCATTTTTAGTTATTATTTCAAATAATTCGGCTTTTCGCATGTTTGGATCATGTGCTATCCCTTTCAGCATTAACCAGTCAAGCATTACAGTTTTCGTGGAATATTTTGTGGGAACAGGATCAACTTTTTTAGTATGATATGGAGCATTATCCATACAAATTATGCTTTTCGGCTGCAAATTAGGTATCAATTTTTCTAAAATCCATTTTTGAAAATTATTGAAGTTTATCTGTCCATGATAATCTCCAACATTTGTAGAGGCTTTATAAACAAGTTCAGCTCCAGAAATAAACCCACTAGAGGAACCGGCATGCACCACTATAAGGCGATTTTTAGCGTTTGTGTCCACTTGGATACCCGTAATTTTTTCGTCTTGCCAACATTTTCCAAAAGTTAAATTACTATCAATTCAAGTTTCATCGATGTAAACAATGCATCGGTTATCATTTCTATGTTTTCTCATTTCCCGCAGATACCGATTTCGACAAAATACAATGTCAGGCCTTTCCATCAGAATTTTTCTGCGACTGCTGCTTTTTTTCCAACGGAAATTCATCGAATGCAAAATTTTTCTCAGAGATTCTCTCTGCCATTTGAAATCAATTCTTTCTCTCAATATTGGCAATAATTTTGAAATAGAGGGGACTTTCTTTTTATTAACATAAAAGTCTTGAATAATTTGTCGGATAACACATTTATTGAAATCATCAATATAACAATTGCGGATTTCTGGTCTTTTGCGGTGTTTTCCTGGAGTAGACAAAATTTTCTCATTACTCTGCTCCAATTTACTCACTTCACGTTTAATTTTTTTCACCGTAGATTCTGACACTTTTGTTGCTTCAGCTGTTTTTTTAGTGGCTTGGGAAATTGGTATTTTCAAAGATTTTGCAGCAGCCTCTGCTTTAAAGAAATTAGACACGTTATTTATTATTTCACGCGCTTGAGAATGCAATGTTTTTCCTTTTTTAAATGTGGATGTCATTATAGAATAGGAATATATGCCGGTAGTATTTAATCACAGACCAAAATCAATGAGTAAAGGTTTAATAAGCAATAAAATATATGAAAGCAAACACGCAATAATCAGAAGAGAACAGAAAAAAAAAACCCGTCTGTCAATGGCAAAAGCTCAAAGCAGACTGCTACCTTCTCCTCTCCCCTTTTTCGCACCTAAAGCTACAAACAAAGCCAACAATACTCCTGACCACCCGAAAACTAAGTGGACGAGTCCGTTTCTATAGTGACCACAGGGAGAGACATTTTTCTCAGAGCTTTTCTCCTTACGGTATGACAGTATGTCCCCATCATACATTGAGCAACTTCGCATGCTGTGTGGTCGTTGGCACATCCAAACATAAGACCTTTTTTGCCACTCTGACATATGTCTGTGTATTTACCCTTGTTAATGCACTATTCCCCTGTACTGTATCATATGAAACACTTACCCACTTCACATTACTGTTATGCAGACTTGTATAAAACCAAAAACTCTCTGTGCACATAAATATTGAGTCAAAAACTTTCTGTAAATTAATTTAATGTTTAATAAAATTACGTGTTATATAAACTAAAAACAGTAGTTTAAAATAATTACCATTTAAAATTAATTAATATTAATTAAAGAATAATTATTTTGGTTAAAAATAATAATAAAGCTAGAAATCTATGATAGGAAGAGCTGAATTCTTATCAATTATTTTGTCAATGCATTTAGAAACAACCCAATCCTTAATATTTTGACCTCTTCGCAAGCGTCTGTAATGTCACAACAATGTTTTGCATCTTTAAATTTTGAATTGTGCGCAAACAGTAAATAAATCATACATAAAATTGTGGAATATTTTAAATTTTTTGGTATTCAAAAAAAAAAAAATTCCTTTTTTTTTTCTAAAAATTTTTTCTGCAAAGTTCCGAATTTTGCAGAAAATTTTCCGTGTGCATCTATATTATACAACTCTGCTGCAGAGTTTCTCCCAGACAGTTTCAGAAGGGTGCTGCACCCTGCCTGCCCTTTGGTTTACAAAATAGCACCCTTCTTGCCCCTCATAAAAAGAATTAGCATGCTTCTTGCCCCTTCCAGTAAAATAATTAGCACCCTTCTTGCCCTCAGTAAAAAAAGTGCCCTTTCTCCTTTTTGCATTAAAAAATTTGCTTTCAGAGTAAAAACTAACTCAATGTTGTGTTAAAAAGAGTGTTTTGACTTTGAAATATCAAAAGTGGCTTTAAAAACTAAAAGAATACATCTAACAATTTAAAAAAATGCCCTTAAGAATAAAAGAAGTGCCCTTTTCAAACCTGGGGGAAACTCTGCTGCTGTTATGATAACAGAGCAGAAGTCCAGACTCAGTTTATCACATGACACTTCTACAACACCAAGTGTATAAGCAGAGTTTCATCCAGACAGTTTTAGCAAGGTACTGCACCCTGCCTGCCCTTTAGCTTACAAGATAGCACCCTTTTTGCCCCTTAAAAAAAAAATAAGCACCCCTTTTGCCCCTCTGTCAAAAAGTGCCCTTACTACAGAATGGCCAAGATGAGGCCCGCAGTACAGGATTACAAATACTTAATAATTTTTATTTAAAAGTAGTAAATACAGAATATCATGAATAACAACACCTCCTGTGAACTATAGGATAGTTTCAAATGACGTCACAAATCGACCATTGGAGGTCAAACAATTGTTGGAAGGCAGTTGTGATTGGTAGCCGAGAGGATTGTGGAAGCGGCTGGAGGTCAACCGAGCCTTTCTGATTGGCGGTTGTAAAGGTCATCAGCTGAGTGAAACTTCCCTATTGAATGTTCAGTATTTTGTTATTCATACTATTCTGTGTTTACTACTTTTAAATAAAAATTAGTAAGTATTTGTACTTCTGTATATACCAGGCCTCTTTTATCTTGGCCACTCTGTACTTTTTGTATTAAAAATATGCCTGCATAGTAAAAATTTTATCATTGTTGTCTTGAAAAAAGTTACTTGACTTTTTTAAATATTAAAAATGGCTTTAAAAATCAAAGGAATGCCTTTAAAAATCAAAAATTGGCCTTAAGAATAAAACAAAGTGCTCTTTTTCCACCACCAGCCCCCGGCTCTTTTTTAAACCCCAGGGAAGCTCTGTGTATAAGCATAACCAAACTATCTTTCTTATACAATAAAGGGGGACTTTTTTTTTTCAGGTGTGCTTATTATCTATTCAAAATATATAGATTTAACAGTAAATTTTTCAAATCATTGAGTGGGCTCGGACCACGTGTGACCCATAAAAGTTGGCACTGTTGATAAAGCCCTGTGTAATTCTAATCAGGGTTCGTTGATATCTATCATGATATATATCCAATATTTATTTTCAAAATATCAAGATTTTTGAGATTTTCATATTATTTGATATTTATTTTTTAAATTTCCAGATGTTTGTTATTTTCAATATTTGATATTTATTTTCAAAATATCACTGTGCAAGATATTTTTGCTATTTTAGGTCAAAACAAGTGTAAATGAAATTTTCAACTGATATTGACTGTCATTCTGTAGATAAAGAACATTTGTCTTTGGCAGTGACTTTTCTAGCTAAAGAAAAAAAAAAAAATCTTATCCAAGCTTCGTTTGAAGTTTTTATTTTTAAATGAAGATTATATGGGACTGATAATTATGTGGAACTAATTCAGGACAGATATAGAAAGATAAACTTTCTAATTTAGATAATCAGTTCTATAGAGCTTCATTAGAAAAGAATCAATTTCTCGTTTTGGTGTTGTTGAGCTTAAATTGTACAACATGTTAGGGAATAAAAAAATAAATAAGCTTACATTTATGTTTAATTTTTGAATTAAAAAAAAAAAAAAAAAAATTGTATTTTTTTTATATATATACATTTCTGATACAGAATCTTATAGTTGTTTTTTTATAAGTGCATAAAGCAAATTGTTTTTGTTTTGTTGATTATTTATGTTCAATTTTGTGAAAAATAAAAGAAGAAAAAGGGGGAAAAAAAGCATTTTGAGTATATTGTTTAAGTTTTCATGTTAGGTGCAATATGTTTTTAGCTTCTAATGTAGATTATGCTTGAAGATATTTATAATCATCAGTAAGTTGACTACTTTGAAAATATCGGATATATATCAGAATATCGGATATTTTTGATATTTTCGAAAATATCATGATATTTACGAACCCTGATTCTAATAAAACTTTGGGATGCAAGTCTTTTTTATATATTAGTTCCTGAGCTTCCTGATAAGGCTGGATCTCCAGAGTTACAAGAGTGGTTTGATAAGTTCACGGCCTGACAGTAAAAACACAAGATTTTTGACATAATTTCATTGTAGTCCTCTTGCAACTCAATACATTTAAGATACACTACTGTGTGCAAACACTTTAGTGCAGCGCTGTACGAGGGTGGTTCGAAAAGTTCCCAGCCTGAAAAAAGAAAATACAAGATTTTTGACACTATTTCATTTTATTTTTCAACTTGCAACACCATACATTTCAGAAGACTCTTGAGAAATGCTCAGTCTTTGGCGTTTTTAGTCGACCTTCAACAAGCGCGGCACACATCGAGCTTTTCATTCCCAAAACATGTAAAATGTTGTGGACACAGTCTATAGACATGTTTGCAATGTCAGCAAGTTCGCGTATCTTCAATCAGCGATCATTCAGATCATTCAACACGGCATTGTGCATCTTTGAATTGATTTCGTCGGTCGTAGCAGTTTTTGGGCGGTCCTGAGCGTTGATCATCGTGAATTGATTTCCTACTATGTATAAATTCAGCTGCCCACTTTTTTATCGTCAAATATGAAGAGCAAGAATTTATTTATTCATTGTTATTATTGAATAATGCAGGAATTTTTGTTTACGTAATTTAAAAACACTCAAAACATAAGTCTTATTCATGTTCTATATGGGATTGTTTAAATTTTGTTATTTATGTTTTTGAAAGATTCCAGGGGGGAGGGGGTTTCGAATTTCAAAAGGGCCGGAAAGCCCTTACTCCCAAGGATTCCAGATAATAGGTCCTCTACTGTATTTTGGCTCATCCATATGTAAATATATATTTGGATAGTTTTAGTGCTGTGAAGAAGATGTATTGCTGGGGACAAAGACAAAATTGGCATGGAAGGACTTAACATACAGTTTAAAAACCTTTTTATTTTAAAGAACTGAAAGCAATTAATTCAGAATAAGATTTGACATGAAAGATTTATTACCCTACTTTACATAAATTCATCAACTATATTTGGATTTGACCTTAAACTGTCTGCTATTGTCTTTTGATTCAATGACCTACTACATCCATTGTTAGTTTAAATTTGATTTTCATTTATTAGTATTTTCTAAATTAAGAAAGAAACTACAGTAATCTTGCTTTATATTTCTTCTTTTTTTTTATATTAAATATCCGTTAAAATGGGACTAAATTAAATAAGAATTTATCACTGTATAGCGTAAAAAAATTTCCACCTTTTTTTTAATCTTTGGCTCACTTTTATGGCTGTATAACATGAAAAATATTGAAAATAAAACTAATTTTCTGAAAAAGAAGCAAAATGTTATAAGAAATTTAATTGAGACATACAATTAGTTTAAAAAAAATCTTTATTATTTTATTAGATTAGCATATTTACAATGACCTACATAAGAGTAATATTATGAAAAATTAAATATATGGTACTTAGAAATATCAAATTGAACAGAAATTAAAGAAAATAAAGTAAAAAAAAAATAGGATTTTGTGTTACAAAACAGAAAATCATTACAATTCATTTTAAAATCAGAAATCAAACATAAATTCCAAACTTTCACATTATTTTAGTGTCTTTTTTTTTTTTTTTTTTTTTTTTTTACTTTGGACTTTGGAGAAAAAAAAACAAAATCATAAAATTAGCATTAACTAACTCTGAAATTATATTACTTCATAAAAAAGAAAAAAAAATCCCTGTCTATAAATTATATATAAAACTAAACACAAATTATTACAATTAATTTTAAAATTGGAAAAATGTAGTAAAATTAAATATATTATTGAATTGAGATTTTATTATTACTATTACTTTAACAATTGTAATATGCAAGGTTAATATTGTGGAAAATTATAAATTATGTATAAAACAGAAAATTATTAAAATTAATTTTAAAATTAGTAAAATGTATTAAAATTAAGTATAATTATGTTAACAATTTACATTGACAATTCAAGCATTGTGATTGGTTAAAAGAAGAAAAAAAACTCTAATGCATTCTCCCATGTATGGTAGCTCCATCTATGATCTTTTATTGAAAATAAAATGTCCAAATTACAGATGTTTCCAGGATTAAAGATGTTATACTGTGCATTCTCATTACGGCTATTCTCAGATCCGAACTTGATATTTTCTGATATAAATATGAAATTAGTTTTATCTATACATGCAAAAATTTTCAAATACTCTTATTTAGGTTCCCAAGAACCTAAAAGCGATTTAACTACAATGGCAAGAAAATAAGAATAATATATTTTTACTAATTGGATACATTTTCTCATTGTCATGATAAATTACATAAACTTCAGATATCTAAAGTACACAATGTGCTATTTACTTAATTATTAAATATCATGTTTATGATAAATTAGTGAAAATAATTTTTACATTAAAAAATTTTACATTTAAAATTAAGAGTGTTAGAAGAAACATTTTAAAACACCCTGAAATATGCATTTATAACAAACACCATTGAAAAATTAAAGTATTTTTTAGAGATTAACATTCTACATATTAAACTTAAGTGTCTTGTTAATGTTTTTCTTTTCTTTTATAACATAACTTCTCAACAATTTTACATTTTATTTAATTTTGTTGTTTTATATTATATTCTTACCATTGAAAATACAGCAGATGTTATTTTGCTGTTAAAGTATTCTGATTTAGTTTTTTTAATTCATTTTATAAATTTATATTCCTCGAATGAGCTACTTTCAATGATTAAAGCAGAGTTTCCCCCAGACAGTTTCAGAAGGGTGCTGCACCATGCCTGCTCTTTGGTTTACAAAATAGCACCCTTCTTTCGCCCTTCATAAAAGAATTAGCACCCTTCTTGTCCCCTCCAGTAAAATAATTAGCACCCTTCTTGCCCCTCTGTAAAAAAGTGCACTTTCTCTATTTTGCATTAAAAAATCTGCTTTCATAGTAAAAACTGATTCAATGTTGTCTTAAAAAAAGTTCCCTGACTTTTAAATATCAAAAGTGTCTTTAAAAACCAAAAGAATACCTTTAATAACTAAAAAAAAAAGCCAATAAGAATCTGAAAAGTGCCCTCAAGAATCCAAAAAGTGCCCTTAAGAAAAATAAAATGCCCCTATCTCACCATCAGCACCCTTCCTTTTTTTAAACCTAGGGGAAACTTCGATTAAAGTTATTAACAATTGAGGGAAAGTTTCGCTACAAACACAAGGTAGCTTCTTTTTAACACTTTCCAACCTAGTTGAAAAGTGTTTATGACTTCGGTTTGTCTGGCCGTCTGCCGTCTGTCCGTGCTCTAACTCCCGTAAATATGCTCGGATTGCCCTGCAAATTTTATATGTTATAATCGTTATCTATAGCATGTTCCCTATTTCAACGGAAGTGTGTAGCACTTATAGTTTTTTTACAGGGACACTCAAAAGAATTCCGTTACATTGCGGTCTATGGGGAAAAATCATTTGCGGTTTATTTAAATAATGTTTCAATACTTTAAACGCATTGAAATTTATATATATCACTAAGGTGCATTAGAAGAAGCTTAATATGGAATAGGGTGTGCATAGCACTTATACTTACTTTACAGGGACAGTCAAAAGAATTCCGTTACATTACGTCTATGGAGAAAAATCGTCTGCGGTTTATTTAAATAATGTTTCACTATTTTAAACGCATTGAAATTTATATAAGGTTCATTACAAGAGACTTACTACAGAATAGTGTGTGTATAGCAGTCATCGTTCATTTACAGGGACACACAAAAGAATTCTCTACTGTATGTTAACAATAATTCCTGGAAGTGTGTTTTAAGTTACTGAATGCGATTTTAATTTTAAATCGCTTTTTGTATATTACGTGGTGTGTATAAATTCTGTAGATCCTATACAGGGAAGTACAAAAGTTCGGGAACACATTTCCGTATTATTTAACTCCAGACGGAGAATTTTAAACTGTGCTACGTGTTTCCTAACTGAACTAAAATTTAGCATCCTATGTAGTATATATACAAATCTATAGATCCTATACAGGGCTGAATAAAGTATTCGGATTACTTAGATGTTATCTTTTAGCTTATAAAAGAGTATGATTCGTAAAATTATTTTGGAAGCGTTGGAAAGTGTTACATAATCTATGCTTGACGCATGATTTTTCGTTCTTGTTTTAAATGTACACATTTCTGTTTTAGAAAAAAGTTGTCAGAATAGGTACTTTTTGGATATTAATGATGACAAAGCATGCATAAGTAAAAAAAAAATGTTTGTCAAAACTGTAAAAAATAAATTTTAAAAGTTTTTAACTCTCAAAAATGCAAAATCAGAGTTAACTTTTCCCAAGGCAAACACCTTGTAACATACACTAGAACAGCTGTAAATTTTACTCAAGTTTTATAAAACTATTTCACACCAGAATTTTTATTTAAAACTATTTATATAACTTATTCATTTAACATTAATTTATTTTTAAAAGAAATTTCAGGTTCACAGAGTTATATAATATAGACGCACACGCCGTACGTGGAAAATTTTCTGCAAAATTTGGAACATTGCAAAAGAATTTTAAGGGGGAAAAAAACTTTTTTTTTTTTTTTTTAATTTTTTTTTTTTTTTTTTTAATACCAAAAAATAAAAAATATTCCCACGTTGCGAAGAGATCAAAATGTTAAGGATTGGGCTATTTCTAAGTTCATTGACAAAATAATTGATAAGAATTTAGCTCTTCCTATAATGGATTTTTAAGGGTCCTCTTCAAGCACTTGAAAACATCCCCTCACTAATGCTAATCCTATGGGGCATGATTTTTCTAATATCTCTTTTGCATTTCAATATTTTTAAACGATTTTTTTTTGCATTGGATAGCAGAGATCAATCTCTATTTCCGCCATTGATTACTTTTTCGATTTTCTTTCCCAATTTTTTTTTTACGAAGATACTTTCACTTTCGGAACCGGTTTCGAAAGTGAAAGTATCTTCGTAAAAAAAAATCCGCAAAGAAAATCGAAAAAGTAATCAAATAGAGATAGATCTCCAGGGATCACTCTAGAGAGTTTCAGAGGGGCGGCTTACCCTCATGCCCTTTTTAGATAAAATCCCACCCTCCTTGCCCTTTTTCCAGGTAGATTTCTACCCCCTTTTATTCTTGGGTAGAATCCTGCCTTGTTTGCATTGTACTTTCAAAAATTCTTTACCTATCTTATATTTTTAGAATGCTAGTATGGTACATTTAGGAGTATACTCTTCTTTCCCTTTTTATTTCTCTGTGAAATGCCTTGGTATGTCCAATCTTTGACTTTGAGTGATTCATCTTTCCATTTATCATTTGTTCCATTGAACAAGCCATAAAGGATAACTAAGTGTCACTGATTAATTTCACCTTTTCTAGTGAAATATAGCATTGGATCAGACAATCTGGCCATTGACCACATGATAACTTACATAAGTTCTATAAAAAATTTGAGAAGTATCTTTAGAACTCTTATTTTGTAGCTTTTTCAAAACCAGTTTTACTAAAACTGTGAGAAAGTTATCTGGTGAATAAAAGTTTTAGAGAGAGAGGTTTTTGAATATCGTAGGAAAAGGGGAAAATGACCGCGAATATAGTAAACAATTTTACAATAAAAATTGAGAACATAAGTTTCATTTTGCTATTTTTTATACTTTTCAAACGGTAAAGTTATGGAAATTAGAAATGTTATGGGATTTTTTAAATAATAGACTTCTCTCCCCACCAGTATATTGGTATATGCACTTATTGCAAAAATGCCCTTTTTATGAAATGATGTGCCCTTTTCAACAAAATTGCCCCTATTATGTAATGTGCACCCTGCCCTTTTTTATGTTCTAGAATGATCCCTGGATCTCTGCTATCCAATGCAAAAAAAAAAAGGTTTAAAAATATTGAAATTGAAACGAGATATTAGAAGATTCATGCCCCATAGGATTAGCATTAGCGAGTGGGTGTTTTCAAGTGCTTGAAGCGGACCCTTAACTTTATTATATTTTTAACCAAAATAATTATTTTTTAATTAATATAAATTAATTTTAAATTTAAATGGCAATTATTTTAAACTAATGTTTTTAATTCATATCATCAAAATAATATAACACATAATTTTATTAAACATTTAATTAATTTACAGAAAGTTTTTGACCCAATATTTACGTGCACAGAAAGTTTTTGGTTTTATACAAGTCTGCTGGTTCAAATCTGAATGTATTCATTTGGTAATGGTCAAAATGACCACTCATGGTTGTTCCAGAGTTAATTTACGAAATTCAGTAAAATATTTTCAGCTTTATAAAATTAGCAGCCATTAATGTCTTTAAATTTAATGATATTCATTAGCAGCAACTATTGATTTAAATTTAAAGAATAATTTTCTTGAAAATGATAATCCGTCTGCTTATTTTGAAAAGTAGTTGGAAACATGCTTATGCCAGTACCATTCATTGCCCACAAAAAAATCATAAGGCTTATTTTCCATCTATAAATAGTCAAATCTAATTTGATGCTTAACATTGGAAATTTTTTTATAGTAATTATACTGCTGCTTTTAATTTTCTAGATTCTTCTAAGTATATGGAAGTGAAGTGGCACATTTTTCTAGTTAATTTTTTTTTTGTCCCAAATTGAAATAACAAAATAGAAATTGTGCTTGTGTCTGTCATAAAAAAAAAAACTAAAAAAAGAGGGGGGTGGAGGCTAGAGGGGTTGATGTGAATATGTTTGGATTAGAAGGAGTCTGAGAATGCTGTGCTGGTGCTGCCATCTGTTGGGCAGAAAATTAATTATTTTGTTTTTCAAGTTTTCTAAGATTGATTTCTGTTATTACTTTTTCATCATAAAAGGTTTTTTTTTCCCTCCTTGTAATTACTTTTAATCTATCGACATAGACACTTGAAATTTGAAAAGGACTTTACTAAAAAAAAACTTGAAGCAAGCATATTTTGGAAGATAATAATAAAAAAAAGAATCCAAGTGATTCAAATTAGCAGACAAAACTTATTCTCAAAAATCTGATCTAGCAGTAATTTTTGTAATATTTTAGCTTGTTTTCATATTTATTAGTACATTTAATTCCAGTTATTAACTTTTGTTTTTATACTTTTATTTTTTTAGGTAGCTGCTCAGAACCTATTTTTAATATCTGAATATTTATTCATGTTATTTGATATTATGGCTCAATTTGGCAAATACTAAACAGTTAAACTTAGTATCTTCAGACAACAAATCTGGATATTTTATACAGATTTTTGACTAGGTGGAGGGGATTCCCTTAGTCGTCAAAAATCTGGCAGATTTTTAGTTGTACAGTAGTTGCCAGAATCCATACATCTTAAATCCAGATACTTTCAAAATTTGGAATGCATAAATGCTTATTCTACAAATAATTTTGCCTGGTATTACTTTTGCTTTACCATTCAAAATGGCAGTACTGCTCTTTATATATACATATATATATATATATATATATATATATATATATATATATATATATATATATATATATTTACACATGAGATTCTATTATTTTAGGTTTATAATATAGTTTTACCCTTATAGTAAATTTGATTTCAAGATTATATATTTTGTGAAATCGTTATTAAGGATGCAAGCTGACATGTGTTAATGACTAAAATGCTGAATTCAAAAAAAAATTATAAACTATTTAGTTTATATTTACTTTGCACTATCTGTTGCTGACAGTATAATATTAAATAAAGGAATTAAAGACCTTTAGACAAGGATAACTTATCTCTGAATCTGAACATGAATTAATGTTTGTATACAGAATTAAAGAAAGAGTTATTGCACATAAACCATAACTATAGTTTAAAAAAAAAAAAAAAAAGGGATAAATGTTTAAATATTGTGCTGTCCTCTAAAAAAAATCCATTTTTTAAAATTTTCTCTATATAAAGTCTAATAAAGAATGCAAACAAAATTAAATTTAGCTAAATTTTTACTTCTTGTTCTGACTAAGATTTTAATGTTGCACATTTTTCATTTTATCACTGTTTTAGAAAAAAATCCACTTTTCCAAAAAATAACCCATGTTTCCTGAAAAAAACCCTCATCTGACGTAATCAGTTGAAATTGTATTATTTTTTATATATTAATGGTTTAACATAAAAACAGTTACGAATTTATGAAGATCATTCTAAAATTCTATTATAACAAGAAAATCTTTAAAAATGAAGCTTGTGTTTTGCCAGAATTCTGCAATCGTTAGCTTAAATTATTTTAAAACTAAATAAGCACTCAGGTATTTTTATAATTTAAAATAGTACATAAAAACAGAACAACAACAAAAAAAAAAAATTACTTTAGTGAAATATTTGATAAAGTACTAGAGTGTTTTTAGGAAACAAACATTTCACTCTGGTATTTTTTAGAGGACAGCACAATAGATGTTTAAATGCCCTTGCCGGGAGTTGAACCCAAGATCTTTGCCTTAAATTGCCAGTGCTCTACCTATAATAAAGTATATCTACGTATCCATTGTTTAATGAAATTCCATTACCTGTGTTATAATCTTTTAAGCTGTAGACATGGCAGACCAGATGCTACTGCCAATAAGGTTATCTGAGTGAAAAATGTCTGCCAGTTGCCAGCCCAGGTAGCTCAATAGGTAGAGTGTTGGCAATTTCGGTCAAAGATCCTGGGTTCGACTCCCGGTCTAGGCATTTTTTCACTCTGTTGAAAAAAAAAAAAAAAATGAGTTTGTATAATAGGAATATGTTTTTTTTTTTGTTTTTTAAAAAGAATTATAATTTGTATCTTTAGTTATACTGCATATTTTAAAACTGAATATGGCATTTATTCCCTCAAATTGAACTGATTCTATAACCTCTAAAAACCCAAAATTGCTGAATTCTGGAATTTAAGGAGACTACTGTGTTTGAAACAGAGAAATTTCAAAGCTTATTTTTGGTACAAAAGTAGCTGCTTGTGGTACATCCGTCAGCGTCTTATTTTTAACAATTGCTTGTTGCAAGAATTTTCAGTGTTTTTGTTTTTTTATTTAAATTATTGTCATTATTAATATTATTTTTTTTTTTCATATCTTATTATAATTTTTTTTTTTAAGTTGGTAAATGTTTGATTTTTCAATCTGTTGTAATAGTGCTCCGAATTCTTTAAATTAATGTTTGTAAGATATCTTTACCCTCACTATACATTATGTAAAAACATACTAAATTTGTCAAAATTTTTTATTTTTGCAGTTGTTACCGTTACACGGAAACCAAGTGATGATAACAATGATAAAGAAAATCTGGGGACAAAACAAGGTATCTATTTACTTACTTTTTACCTCAAAGAATTTTTTTTTTCTTTCATGAAATTTAATTTTGGAGTGGGTAATACTGCAGTAACATTATGATTAGATATGCAGGTGCCAAAAAATGGTTGGTATCTTTCTAATTATTTAATCTTTGTTGTTTTAAAAATATTTAAATGCTAAAAAAACTTAAAATACATCAATTTGTACTTTTCAACAAAATAAATATTTCGTTATTTTACAAATAAAAAATTATAGAAATCAAAGAAAATTTAGAAAGACTTATATAATCTTAGAAAAATAACTAAGCAAAGTTGTAATAAAATTTATGCATATTTGCATGCATATTATACATTACTATTATACAGTTGGAAAAAAAAAAAAAGAGAGAGAGAGAGGGTTAACATGAAAAATATTTTAATCTCCAAATTGTCACAGGAAAAAAAAAAAAAAACAGGTTTAGGCGTTGTCTTTATACTGAAATTGTACAGTACCAAACTAAACATACATCAGTAACAAAGCTGAAATGTTCAATACTAACTCGTAATTTTGCAACATATTATATTTGAATTCGAAAAAAATTTACAGTTGGAGATCAAATGGGAAGCAGTTTAGAAATTATGAAGGTTTAAAGTTTGGAACCCTTAATGTTAAATTAATTTGTAATCATTTAAAACAGATTGCTGTTAGTTTTTTTTAGCACAACTGAAAAACTAGCGTATTGCCAATTTTTAAAAGGACAGGGCATTATGTTGTTAAATAATGTCCTAGTGCCCTAGCGGTAACACTAATAATTTAGTAAATTTAATTTCCAAAAACTTATAAAATATTAAGCAAATGTTTTCTAAAATTTTATGCTTATAAAGCATTAGTTTAAACTTGAATTAAGGATTTTTTAACACTTTCTTTGGCAGTATTCAAATTTTACAGATATCTCACAGTTGCTTGGGAAGAAGTTAATTTTTTTTTTCTGTTTTATTAAAAAAAATTCCAATTACATGTTATTAAAAATATAATAATGTTATTAATCATTCTATGAAATATTGAATTATGAATAAATAACTTGATTTGATACAACTTTTTAAAAATTATTTTTAGTCTTGGTATTTAATTGGACACCTGAGGAATTAGCCCAGCTGATTACAAATCTATCTGCATGCCTTCCTCGAAATGACAATGTGAAGTACACAACTCTTATTGACAAGCTAGATTGGGAAAAGGTCAGATTTGGCCAATACACAGCTGCCCAGTGCAAAGAAAAATGGATGCAAATTGTAACAAAGGTTTGTAACTTTGCTCCTGTATTTTTCTTATTTTTAAGAATGAAAATGGTGGTTTTCTTGTAATATGTATCAGGGTGCGGTATTACTTTTAGTTACACTAGCCATAATCATAAACGATACTTGCAAAATTGTGGATATCATTTAATTTGAAATATAAGATGCAATAACCCTAAGACAAATAATGTCAATTTTTTTTATTCTCACTAATGGAGAAAGATTTTTTTTTTTTTAAAAAGAAAGATCTTACTTTTTTGAAAAAGATGTGTTGAATAGATACAGTGAAAACACTAAAGTAAAATAAAGTTCTTTTATTGCATCTTGAGTGTAGGAAGAAAAATTGTTTCTGATATGGCCAAGATTTTTAATTAATGCAGAGCTGCCAACTGCTACGAAAAAATCGTAGTTGCTACGATTTTGAACCACAAACTACGATGCTACGAAAATCTGTCTAAAACTACGATTTTCTGCAAAAAAAAAAAAGTGAATTTTGTCACAGGATCACTCGAAAAATCACGAATTTCGTCACAGGATCGCGCGAAAAATCACGAATTTCGTCACAGGATCAAGCTTAGAAATGCAAATTTCGTCACAGGATCAAGCTTAGAAATGCAAATTTCGTCACAGGATCGCTGAAAAAACGCGAATTTCGCCAAAGTATCGCCGAAAAAAACGTGAATTTCATTCAACTGATTGCTGAAAAAAATGCGAATTTCGTCAAAAGATCGTTCAGAGGTGATTCTGGTCCGAATTTTCCGAAAAATTAAGGCAATGATTTCCGAAAAAAATATATATATCGGTCATAAATCTGAAAATTCGGACATTAAATGTATCGGTATTTCGGCAAATGATCGCCGAAAAAAAATCAATCTCGTATTTCATTCGAAGAAAAGTCACCAATTTTGTCAAAGGATCGCAGAAAAAACGTGACTTTTGTCAGAAAATCACGAAAAAACGGCAAATTTCGTCAAAAACATTGAGAAAAACGATAAATTTTGTCAAAAGATCGCATTAAAACGGCAATTTTCGTCATAAACATTGCGAAAAACGGCAAATTTCGTCAAAAGATCGCAAAAAAAGACAAATTTTTGTCAACAGATCGCAGGAAAAACGTGACTTTCGTCAGAAAATCGCAAAAAAAAACCGGCAAATTTCGTCAAAAACATGGAAAACGGTAAATTTCGTCAAAAGATCGCAAAAAAAGGACAAATTTCGTGAAAAACATTGCGAAAAATGGCAAATTTCGTCAAAAGATAGCGAAAAAACGACAAATTTTGTCAACAGATCGCAGGAAAAACGTGACTTTCGTCAGAAAATCGCGTAAAAACAGCAAATTTCGTTAAAAGATCGCGAAAAAGCAGCAAATTTTGTCAACAGATCGCAGGGAAAACGTGACTTTCGTCCGAAAATCACGAAAAAACGGCAAATTTCGTCAAAAACATTGCGAAAAACGACAAATTTCGTCAAAAGATCGCGAAAAAACGGCAAATTTCGTCATAAACATTGCGAAAAACGGTAAATTTCGTCAAAAGATCGCGAAAAAACGACAAATTTCGTGAAAAACATTGCAAAAAATGGCAAACTTTGTCAAAAGATCGCGAAAAAACGACAAATTTTTGTCAACAGATCGCAGGAAAACGACAAATTTCGTCAGAAAATCGCAAAAAAACGGCCAATTTCGTCAAAAAATAGCAAGAAAACGACAAATTTCGTGAAAAACATTGCGAAAAATGGCAAATTTCGTCAAAAGATCGCAAAAAAACGACAAATTTTGTCAACAGATCGCGAGAAAAACGTGACTTTCGTCAGAAAATCACGAAAATAAGCAAATTTCGTCAAAAACATTGCGAAAAACGGCAAATTTCGTCAAAAGATCGAGAAAAAACGACAAATTTTTGTCAACAGATCGCGGGGAAAACGTGACTTTCGTCAGAAAATCGCGTAAAAACGGCAAATTCCGTCAAAAACATTGCGAAAAACGGCAAATTTCGTCAAAAAATATCGAAAAAACGCAAATTTTATCAACAGATCTTGAAAAAAACTGCAAATTTCGTCAAAAGATCGCGAAAAAACGCAAATTTCGTCAAAGGGATGCACAAAAAAGTAGCGGGAGTGGACACCCCCACTCCCGGTTGTATCAGCTTACTCGACCTGATGAAGAACTCAGACATTTTTCTCTGGAAGATATACCCGTAGTTCCATCACCCCCTCCCCCCAACTGCCTTGGAATCTTTCAGAAAATTCACTGTGAAGTTCAGAAATTTGGCTTAAGAGTGGACAGAGCATTAATTGAATAGGAATAATTATGTTGAATCAATCCCCCCGCAACAAAAAAATTAGTAAAAACAAAAGAGTCTCCTACTTTGTGTGCTTATGCATATACACATGCGTTTAATTGATTAGTATTTGCTAGCTTAAAATTTACAGCGTAAAAAACAGCCACCAACCAACCAACCTGCAGATAAAATTGAATTTGGTGTGCTACTATTTCTCATTTTCAAAGGTTGGCAGGGCCTTTTGAAGAATTAAAAATTTCAAAGTATCTTTCACTAAAACGGCAAGTTTATGACATAAACTAATATCAACCTTCCATCAGACCATAATTGTCCAAATTTTTAAGTAGTCATAGTCTATGTGCCAGAAGTACGGGGATAAAGTAAATAAACGAAATATTGAAAATGGTTTGTATTCTGAAACACTTCCACATTTCTGAAATCAATTGTATTCGTAAACGAATGAAATTGGGACGTTTTCTTATTCAGAAACTATGTAATTGAATTGCATTTTCCTGTTTTTGGTAAAGACAGAAGATCTTTCAGGAAATATTGTCAAAGTGGGAATTTTGAACCGAATTCCCAGTGTGGGAGTGCGAGAAAGGAGAAAAACTTGTCATCACATGATAAAGATTCACTTATAACTCGATAAGTAATTTATTTATCGAAGAATGAAAAATGCTATTCGATTCCAAATCGCTTCAACAGTCAGGCCTGCTAGTTTTATGCCTTTACGTTTAAAAATATGTCAAAAAGTTTTGCATTGTTGAAAAAGGAATTTGAGAATCGCTTTAAACATCTTGGAATTCAAGTTGGCAAGTTAAATTTTATATTGTCTGAGCAGGGTGCCTGTATATGATTGTGAATCTTTTAACTTATACACAAATGGAAGTGAATGATCATACTCTTTTTATTTTTAATCAATTAATTTTAATCATAATAAAAGACATAGAAGGCTTTTAGCTCATTACAAAAGAACTGAATTTGCAAGAGAGTTTAGTCAAAAATAAAGTTTTTCATTCTTTTAAATGGAATTTTAGTATTTTTATATTTTTTAAAAAGCATTTAGTTTAATATTATTTTTTATAACTTATGAGCATTGTAAACTAGTATGTCATCTACTTATACTAATGTATTATGCATTTAAAAAAAGGTTGTAGAATTCTATAATAATAGATACTTATTTTAATTTATGTTATTAGCTTCGACGTTTTCGTACTCTAACAGACATGGTTACTGATGCCAAAGCATGGTTAAAATGTCCATGGTCTTCATACAGCTCTTCGAAAAAACAGGTATTCATTATTTTTAATCATTTTCATTTTTATATTATGCTATTTATAGATTTCCATTTTTATATAAATTATTAAAAATAATATTATATTTATCCATTTTTAATATTATCCATTTTTGTATATTATATAAATAAATTTATATATGTAACATGTTTGTATTAAAATATATTAATTACAGTGTTAACTATTGATTATCAAAATAAAATTTTAGTTTGCTAATTTGCTTTTCTTTGTCTGCCACCCCCCCCCCCCCCTCTTTTTTTTAATTACTCATATTATCAGAAATACCTTGACTACCATTTTTTTTTATTGTGAAATATTTAATTTTAAAGATTTGATTCTAATTTAATTTTAAGAATTTCTTTATCCTTCCTATTTCTTATGAATTTCTAGCGTCATTTAATATTGCATTAATTTCAAGGTAGTACCAAAGTGTTCAATGCATGCAAAAAGTGAAGCCTGTCCTGTTTTTAATATCAACAGCCTTTTTAAAACATTTCGTATACTTTTAATCACTTTTGATTATTTTTACATCTTTTTCATATTTTTATGAGCAATAATTCCGTATTTCTTTTTAAGCTTACATAAGATTTTACTTTTAAATATTTGTGATGAAATTAAATTAAATCTGTAGTTTTTAAAATAAAAGGTATAATTCAGTATCATCTTCATGATGTTTTAAAAAGAAAATTGAATTTGAAAATATCTACCCCATCTGTGGCAAATCATCATTATTTTTGCTTGTAATACCTGATAATATCCCCTTATCGATGGTCAGAAATTCCTCTCTTAATCAGAGAAAGAGAAAAAAAAAACTAATATTGACCTATGTTGGTACTCATTAAGTTGTATTCCAATTTCTTCAATGTTCAACCAGTCAAATTTTGACATTCAGCTTGTCTAAATTTGTCTTGTTTATACTGTTTCGCTGTAGTTTGATTTAGAATCTTAATCAATGCTATGCTGAAAATGTTTAGAAACATCCTGAAATGCCCAAGAAGCCATTGACACCATACTTTCGATATTTCTTGGAGAAAAGAGAAAAATATAGTAAAGACAATCCTGAAATGTCTATGACGGATCTTGCCAAGCTCTTGTCAAAAAAGTTTCAACAACTTCCAGATAAAAAGAAGGTTGGTCTTTTAAATCCTTTATATTTATATTTATTGTTTTTATATTTTCACTGTTTCACATATTGATGAATAATTTATATGGTATTTTTTCTTTACATGGTTACCGTTACATGGTATTTTTCAGTTGCAGTTTTGCGACAGATGTAGAAACTGCTAATTTCTTGTGGATAAGAAAGAGCAGTAACCTGATTATAAATCATTGCCTAAAAATTATTTTTTTATTTCAAAATTTCCCTTTTTTGAGAAATATACAGTAATAATAATAATAAATATTTAATATGGCTTATACAATTTGGTAGTTGCTAACTAATTGAAAAATCTACAGTTAAATTTTTCCTCAGTAAAGCTGTAATTCATATTGTGAAATTTGTTCATAAAAATATATGATAAAACTTGTATGTTGTAGGCCATCTCAAAACTTCCCTTTTTTAAAATCAAATTAATTAAATGATTTAATTAGTACAAAAAATTACATAGATTTAACACGTAGGACTTCTTTTTTTAGGGGGAGTGCATCCCCTTTTAGATGTCTGCAATCAAAATTGAATGACAATGTAGTCTCATATTCAGGATGTTAAGTGTGAAGCTTCATTAAATTGTACACATTTAAATTTATGTATGTGATGATGCGTATTTTTCTGTTAGACAACACTTTGTGTCAAGTGCAAAGGTTGGTCCAAAACTAACTCACAAACTACTATGAAAAATAGGATGAAATTTCATATGAATTTCTATCTCATCTGAACTGGTGATGATTAGTTTTTGGATAAAATCCCTCAAGAGGGTGTGCCGCAAATTGATGATTTGTTCGATTTATGTGATGCTTTTATTTCCAGTTTATGTGAGCAGAATTTGGTATCACTTATTTTGGACAAATCAGTGAATTTCAGCACCTTTTCTTAGATTAATACAACCAAAATTAAATGACAATCTATTCCTATCATGAGGATTCTAAATTTGATGTTTCATTGAATTCTGTTCACATAAACTGGAGATAAAAGCATCACATAAATTGAACAAATTATCAATTTGGGCACACCTTCTTGAGGGATTTTATCTAAAAACTAATCATTACCAGCCTCTTGAGGGATTTTATCCAAAAATTAATCATTACTTGTTCAGATGAGGATAAAAATTCATATTAAATTTCACCCTTTTTTTCATAGTAGTTCATGAGCTAGTTTTGCACTAACCTTTGCACTTGACACAAAGTGGTATCTAACAGAAATATACATTTCATAATTGACAATTTTTATTTAAACAATGTTTTAGTTTTAAAAATTCTTTAAAATATTTTTTGTTTCACTTTCGAGTTAATACATATATGCATTGTGTAATTTTTATGTACTTAAAAATTGAAATATCATTTGTTTTTTATTTTACAAAATCCCATTTACAATGTCAAAAATTAACAATTAAGTATTTTTCTTGATTTTAGAAATTGTGAATGAAAACAAATACTACAGTACATAATACAAACTATATACACTAAACTGTAATTTTAAATAACTTTTTTCAAAGATAAATTTGTAATAACATAATTTTTTTTTTTATTATTAATTAGAAAATGTATCAATATTTAAAGAACAGTTTTAGATGTGTTATCAGAGTTTGAGATTTTCTTTTTTATTCTAGGAGGGGCGTCTCCCTACCAACATTTGTATGAGAAATTAGAGATGTTTGGAAACGAGAAAAAAATTGTAAGGTTGTTGGTCAATGGGATCTCGAGTTCCTTTTGCTAATGTTAAACCCATGGGCTGGGCATGTGACACATTCGTATTTTTAACCCTCTGAGCGTCTGAGGCCTGCATTTTCATAACATTATTTGTAAAACTTAAAATAATTTACATTTTTTTCCCCAGTTGTTTCTAAAATACACTTCATATCTCTTTATTTTACATATATCTTAAAATACAATTTTATTAAAAATATTTTTGTCTAGAGCAGATTTAAGTTGTTTTGAGAAACGTAAAAATACGGGCAAAATGCTTAGAGGGTTAAAATATCTCTCAAGGAGATTAATATTTTTAATTTCCTTTTTTTGTGTGTATGTGTGTACTGTTCTGAAAGAATGTATTTTTTTTTTTTTTTCTTCTTCTTTTTTCTTTTTTTTTTTAAGTTAAAATATTTCTAAAACATTTACTTCATTTATAATTTTATGTGTTAAAATCTCAGCTAAACTGAATAAAATTTTAACACTTCACATAAAATTAAGCATATATTTTAGAAATATTTTGACAACTAAAAAAAAAAAAAAAAAATAAATACATCCTTTAAGAAGAGTACACAACACAGAAAAAAAAGAAGTTAAAATATTAAACTCCTAAGGAGATATTTTAAAAATACGAATGCATCACTTGGCCATAGGTTTAACATTAGCAAGGGGATTTTGTGATTTACAAAATGACCAACACCTTTAATGCTGCATTTGTTTTAACATACTATTTAAATTATACATAAGTATTAAACATTTCAAAATATCATTGAAATAATTTCTGTCAACCATTCAGAAAATTGATATTAAAATTTTATAAATTTCATGCTTGTTCATGGAAGAAAGTTTTCAACCCTGTATTTTTTATATTTCGGAAGACTGGATATAACGGAAAAATATTAATCTCTGGCTGGACGTAGCTATTTATACTATTACTTTAGGTTTTTCATATATATTAATGTACTGTTTATGTTTTGGTACTTTTATGTTAGCTGAGCGTCAGTGATCGTCAAAATTTTTTGAATCTCGCCAACCTTTTTTTCCCTCGCCAATCTTTTAACATTAGCTAATAACAACTAGTATTTTAATGTTGTAATATAATATATTAAAAAAACTTACTTAAAAATAGCTAAAATATAATCATGATAAAATATGTAAACACGAACACATCAATACAAATAACAAAATCTCAAGAATTGAGTTGAAATCAAAATTCAAATCATTTTAATTGAAAGGGTTACAATTCAAATGAAGCCAATTGAAACAAGATTTGGCGAGTTATCACTGGCGTCCAGCTAACATAAAAGTACCTATGTTTTGAAGATGTGTTATGATAGATATGAAATATATACACTTTACTAAAGTTTTACAGAAACATATCTATATTTCAGTTCAGTGAAATTTTTTGACTTTCATTCATGTGTCCCTTTAATAATTAGGTTTCATGCAGTGTTTGTTGTTGTAATGTCATAGTGATCATTGTACTGTTTTTTTTACTTGATCGTTGTCCCCCCCCCCCCTCCCAAAAAAAAAAATTTTTTTTGAAAACTTTCTTGGGTGTGAATTATCGCCATCCCACCCTGAATATCAATCTCTGGTTATTGAAAACTTATCTCTCGTTTTACTGTGCTGATTTACTGATTTGAAATTACAGGGGTAGTACTTGTCCTAAAATTCCTGATATTCATGAAAAAAATAAAAACGTCCTGAGATGTCCTAAAATATGGTCCTAATATTCCTGAAATTTTGTGAGTTTTGTACTATATCGGCATTTGAAATCATGAAATAGGGGGTAGGTGTACCTTTTTACTGATGCAAAATGACCGCGAAAGTCGCAATTTTCTCCTGTCTATCGTTAAAAATAGTGATTTTTGTCGATTTGCACAAAAAAATCTCAATATTTGGTGATTAATTACCAAAAATCGCAATTTTTATCGATTGGTCATTAAAAAAAGTTTGCTATTTTTGTCTGTCAGTCACAAAAAATCACAATTTTTACCAGTCAGTTATAAAAAAGAAAGACCTTTTATAATTTTCGTCGATCAGTGAAGAAAATAAAATCGAGATTTTCGTCTTTCAGTAATGCAAAAATCGCAGTTTTTTAGCAGCTTTGTCAAAGAGTTCTGGTAAAATTACTTTTCTAATGTATACTTTTACAAAAAAAAAAAAAAAAAAAAAAAAAAATTGTGTACTATTTATGATAATAAAATATATTGAACAGGAAGTTAAGGGATTTTTCGGTTCGGTTTTCAAGCAAATGTGTCCTGAAATTGTCCTGAAATATCGTAAAAAGTATGTCCTGAAATATCGTAAAAAAGTATGTCCTGAAATATCTCCTGGGTTAGTACTACCCCTGGAAATATGTTTTGGATTGTACAGAAACTTTTGTTTAGAAATAATACTTGTGTTCCAAAGTTTTCAAAATAATATACAAGTTAAGAAATGAACACTGTAAACATCCATTTGTGAAATTTTAATTATTGTCATTTTGGAACAAATCTGTTTCACTCACACACCGATGTTTGGCAACTTTTTGATTGTTGCGCTGGGTTGCAATATCAAAGTTCAACAGCAATAACTTAACACAATTGTAATAGCCAGGTTACCATTAAAGGAAAAAGTCTCCAAAGTTTGGCGACTTTTTTCTTTTTTTTTAACCGATGAAAAAAACTATGTTTGAGTATAAAGCATCATAGCTGAAATTTCCTCCGAAAAAGGGAGGGATCTCTTGGTTTTGGTGACAAGGTCTCACCTCTGAATTTATGATAATTTTGCTTCCTAGATTATTTTGTGTTTGTATGATTATTTTTAATTTTCTTATGATAATGTTTATTTGATTTCAGCAAAAGTATAAAGAAGCGTATGAAAAGGAAAATGAAAAATATAAAGGGGATTTGGAAAGATTCAAGTAAGTAAATTTCTTTGAGTTTTATTTGTTTCATTATATAACTAATATATGTATATTTTGAATTGAAACAATTATTAATAAATATTTAAAGTTTTTATCTATTGTTTCAATATTTAGTTTATTTATTTATTTATTGTTATTATAATTAAAATAATAATGCAGTAAAGCATCAATTGTATTTTTTCAGCTATGTGACTTTAAATTTATGTAACAAAACTGTCACTAATCCAAACTAATTGGGACTGTTCAGGGATTTGTTTAGGAAAAAATTGGGTCCTTTAAAAGACCCTTCACAAAACTTTTTTGCCTGAAACAGGACCTTTCACAAAATACTCAGTCTTAAAAATAGGCTTTTCACAAAAATTTTCTATCTTTAAACTGAACATTTCACAAATTAATCATTTAAAAGTAAAATCTGACCTGTCACTTGTACATATATAAAGAAAATATGTATTTTACATCCATATATCTTCTTAAAAATTTATAAACAAGAACCTGAATATAACAATCATTTCAAATTCACAAAATTATGACTAGATTTTTCACAAATATAAAAAGGTATTCACAATTTCACAAAAACAGGACCCTGGGGAAAAAGTCTGGACAGATCCCTGCTGTTACATGTTTGGATGATCTAAAATTCAAATATAAATAGAATAAATAAAGGAAAGGGCAATCTTTTAAACTGTATTCTACATTTTTATAAAAGGCAAAATACAGTGGAACTTCCCTTTAACGAAGTCCCTATTTAACGAAGTTTTCTACTTAACGAAATTTTCTGTAGAACTTTGACTTTGAACACCATTAGCTTGTAAATTAATCTCTATATTACGAAAAATATATTCTATATAACGAAGTTTATTCTGCTTTTGTACGTGTACAGAATCCAAACTAAGAAGAACAGAATCCAAACTAACTGTTACGATGGATATGCGAATTTATTTCAGTGGATTGTATGAAAATGAACGCATTTAAATAATTTCCATTCTGCTTGGTGTTACATAAAACAATTTTTTTTTTTTCAGACTAAGAAAAACACTTGTTATCATTACTCTCCCACACCGAGACTCCAGCACTGACAGTTGGGGGAAGTCAAAATCCCCTTTTTGCATTCGATGATATAGAAGATGCAATGGTGTCAGATACACTGAAGCTAAAAAATATCAATTAGAGTCAGACAGTTACCATTCTGACCTTCCACATTGCTGATAGATAAATGCTTTGTACATCCACAAGAACGTGCTTCAAAATTCAAATCAAAGAACATCAAAGTTATTTTTGTTTTTACCAATACAACTTCTAAACTTCAGCTATTAGTATAACTATAAGGAATAATAAAAAATCTTGAAGTACATTAACTGTTTTGTAAAAGACGGCTTCATAATTAAAACTGAATCAAATGCTTCTGAACCCAATACCTTTTTGTCATATCTGAAGGAAATAATTCATGAATTTAAGTTGATTTCTATTTAACGAATTTTCTTCATAACGAAGTTTTTAAGTGTAACGATGAGACTTCGTTAAATGGAAGTTTCACTGTACTTTGAAAATGTCACTGGATGCTGGGAGGAAAGAAGGTAGGGTGTATTTTTCACTGCTATAAAAGGTGGGTTTACATTTCTATTTAAAAAAAAAAAAGGTTTAGGATGCATCATTCTTTAAAAAATGTTTAACAGGAACACTGTTTCAACAGAATCGTAAGATTTCAGCATTGCTTGCCAACTAAATATTATTTGATTATTACAACTTGGTCTGATGAGGTTAAAATAAAATTTAAAAAAATTACATTGAAAGTAAAAGTAAATAAAATTATTTTTACATGCTGACCATTGTCTGATAGAAAAGTTTTTATTGAGATACTGCAAATACTTCAAATGTCTCCTTCCTCTGATGAACTTTCATGTTATCTATCTTATGAAGGTTTGTTTGTAACGAAAGGATGAGGATAATATTGTTAGTATACCTAAAAATAGAAAAATATAGTCTAAAATTTTAGGTGTATTCCAGAATGCATTTCACTCTGGTATATATGGTATTTTTTAAATATTCTTCTTTCTTGTGATGGATGCAAAAATATTTAAAATTTGAAAAATGTATAATAAATGTAATATCTTGATAAATACTGTCTTAACATGTTAATGTAGTTTAATTCATCATAAACATGTTTTAAATTTTCATGGCTGAATAGTGTGGTGTTTTCGAACACGACGCAGCAAAAGACGGTGTGGTAGCGAGAATGTCGTATTACAACACAGAAAATATGTTAGCAGAGAACGATAGATTTAATTAATTCATGTTCATTCACTGTTAAATACATTATAGAATCGAAGAAGTAGGTTAAGCAGATAGCAGTTCATGAACCTAGAGCAGCGGTTCCCAACCTGGAGGTACGTGGAAATTATATTGGTAATGGCGGTAACGCCAAAAAAAAAATTAAAAAGGAAACAAACTTTTTGTTTACAAAGAAAGACTTGTGTAAAATTAAAATAGACTATCTACATAAAATAAAGGAAAATGCCTAAACTTAGTAATTGGTTGATCATATGTCGCCATTATCTCCGCCCATTCCTAATAATATATTGAGATATCGCATGTGTCCCTCCTTTTCTTTTGTTGTTTCCTTTCTATAACTTCTAGAAATACCCAGAAAAAAACATGAATCGTATCGAGTCTTCTGGTTTCTACGATTTCATTTAAAACCAATTTGAAAGCAGGCCATGATTTTAATGTGCGACCGGTCAGCATTAGCATAAACTGTTTAACTTGTATTAACGGGTGTAGAGCTTTATCCCTTCTTTGTGAGTGCTTAATTTGAAATCTTTAGGTAAGTTTCGTTTTAAGTGACTTTATGTTGTGGTTCAAAATGGATAAGTGGTTGAAATTGGAATTTTGAAGAAAACTGCATCTAACACTGGTAACTAGCATAAGAACATTACTAATGAACGAAAGCCAAAATATTTGGAATGTGCTTATGTGAGAAGGGGTACGCATAAATGAAAAGTAAGCAAGGGGTGGTACGTGAGAGAAAAAAAGGTTGGGAATCGCTGACCTAGAGGATTATTCAAATAACGTTTTCAATTCAATGATATGTGCTGAGAGTCTCTGATTATACAGTCTGATGTTTTATTCTCTTAGAGGTTTTACTTCCGAGAAAATTCTCAATGTAAACACCCCAGGTGTGATCTTACTTAGATCAGTGATACATCTCTTCCTCTCTCCCTAAAAGTTTGTCTTCTTGCTCACAAAACTCGGGCGGTCATCTCCCTTCAGCCCCAACCTCAAAACTTTCACCTTTCTCTTCCAATCCTCTCTCGCTCCCCGACCAAAACTTTTCTTCTCCCTATTAGGAAATTATAATAATTAGGAAAGAAGGGAGGGGGTTGGAGCCATCGAATCGCTTTACTGGTCGATTTCGTTATCTTTCGCCAAGGTTTCTCATTTGATAGGGGATTCTGTTGTATCTGCCCTTGGCATTTCCCCTCTTTATATCCTAAGGTGACCACAAGCTTATTGATGTGTTCGTTGGTGGCCCGTCGATATATCAAAGAGATACTGTAACAAATTATTGCTTTCATCTTCTATTCTCGGGATGTCTCGCCTGATGATCACTCAAAGAGTTATAGTTCTTTAAGATGTTGCCGCCTCATGGGAAAATTCTCAGGGCTAGGCCTTTAGAAAATTGGAATCGTTAAAGCTAAGGTTTCACTGATAGTTCTCCCACAATAACCTAGTTGATGAGTAATGCAAATTTAGGTAAATTTATTTGTTAATGAAGATTACAATATAGAAACCGGCCGAATCTATAGTTTATAATTTAATAATGCATTTCCTGTAGCATTATAAACTCTCTCATGTTCATCGGTCGAGTTATCATGGGAACACTATACATGCCTTTTCATTTACTCATTCTTTTTCAATAGGCCTAAGAAAGATATATAACCAGTGATTGACTGTAATTCAAAGTATGTCATTTACTGCAGAGTTTCTTGTGTGTAGTTGTTTAATTTTCAAAATGTTTAACTCAATTTTCTCTCCCTTTTAGGAAATGTCATCCTGAACAGTTTCCTACTCCTGAAATGAGGCAGCATGCAGCTTCGAGCGAGGGTCCTGATAAGCCTCACACCGCATTTAATATTTTTGTCAGTGACAGATTAAAGAAGCCAGATTTTAGTTCGGTAATTAGAGCTTTAAATTTCTTCTAAATTTCAATTGAATAGTGGCTTATGTTTAAATTTTTGTGTGAATATAAAAATAACTTTTTAAGATTTATAATTTCAACATTGTTGAGACATTAAAAATTTCTTTAAAAAACAGGCATGAAAGAGTTCCTTCAAAAGGTAAAATGACTTCTGTTTGAAAGCAATTTGAGACATCTGAATTCATGCAAAGAAAATATTGACGTATTTGGGGGGTGGGAGTCCTAGGAAAATATAATCCTCAGACATTTCACTGGGTGTGTACATAGAGGTTGGCCTGGGCTGGGCCAGCAGAATAAAGACAAATTTTTTTTAACAGGCTAATAAAAAAAAATAAATGGTCCATGTAGGCCATAGTTGTAACCCCCCCCCCCCCCTTTTTTTTTTTTTTTTTTTTTTTACCAGCCCGGACGGGTACCCAGGCAGCTACCCACAACTCAGGTTTAAAAAAAACAGCCCAGGTGTGTAGCTGGTGGGTACCTGGGCAGCTACCCACTACAACCCTGGTGGGCAAAAAAAAAAAAAAAAAAAAAAAAAAAAATTAAACAGGACAGCCGATCCGATAAAAAAAATTAAGCAGGTCGATCCGCTCGATAGCATCAGATAATTACATCATATCTGAGCCTGGGCTTAATTTTTTTTAGCAGACTCAGATCAGACAGAATCAGGCTTACAATTTATTCTAACAGATTCTTTAGAAATATACTTTAATAAATTGTCGAGAAATATTTTTAAAAATCTATTTTTTTTATATTATAAAGCTTCAAAAGTTATGATGTTTTTAATCATCTGTTTTCTTTTATTCTAAACTACATTATTTTTTTTAATGAGTTTTTATTGGAATGTAAGAGTCTAAGTGATCATTAATGTTGCTATTCTGCATTTTTTGGCTTCCGAACCTATAATAATCTAAAATATACTGTAAAATTTTCCCATAAATATGTATGCAATATTCATTAAAGGAATCTTAATTGTATGTTAAGAAAAATCTGAATTTTTTATAGAAATTCAGTCTGGCTAGCCCTGCTTTCAATGATTTTTGCATGGGCTAGGCCTGTTTTCACTTATTTTTGAACAGGCCTGACCGTGAACTGTAAAATCATAAACTGGCCGGGCCAAGATAGCTTTCATTCAGTCCAGGCCTGGAAATTTCAGCCTGTGTAGACCTCTACAAGGAGTGTTTAGAACTATTCTAAATATACAAAAATCTCCTTAATTATTGCTAAGCAAAATTTTGTGACTTGAATGATTTAATTGAAGTATACAGGATTAGAAAATGGTGGTGCACATTATACATGGTGAGCATTTGGAATATGACTGGTCTCTGTCTATTTGACCATTGGTCACTGCATAAAATAGGTGGCTGGCAATTTTGTATTGCAATTTTTGAAACCAATAAGCAATACATTGTGAATACTCTGCAAGTTTAGCATGAACTATTACATTTTAAAAGAATAAATTCTGTTTGAAATTCTTTTCTTCACTTTTTTTTTCTAAATGTGGTATTAAAAATTAGAGTGTGCGTGTCTCAAGGGTTCTTAGATATTTCATACTTTCATGGCATACATGAAAAATTCTGCAAAATGTTTTAGACACCTTAGAATTTTTTTAGATTGCTTGTTTCTCTTTCATGTCAAGTTTGTATGAACCCTGATTTTATCTACTCAAACCCTTGGAATTTGTTTCTAACTACTGTGCAGAAGAGCAATCAAGCATCATATAAAGGAAGTTGTTTAAAGTGTATTTCCAGGGTGATTTCTTTTTACTTACCCATCATACGTAGTATAGGGTAAGTCTTGTAATCGTTTTGAAAATCGAAAAAAAAAAATTGAAGGATTTACACATTTCAGACACTGGAGATTCCGAAAAACATTTTTAGAAGAAAAAAAAATTGCCATCCGTCTGTGTGTCTGTAAATGCTCTATCTCCCGAACAAATTGAGATAGAGACTTGAAATTTGGTATGTACTTAGTATGTAATAATGGGAAGAAGCCTATTGAATTTCAGTAACCTCGATGATCCGGAACTATTTTTTTCAGACTCTCGAAATATTCGTTCTGATAAAAGGTATATAAAAATTTTCGAAATTGTTTAATTTAAGGAGTGACTATAAAAGACAATAAAAAAACATAAATTTTGTATAAAGCATGAAGTCGATCGGATAATGAGTTACCGAGATATTTGTAATAATTTTTTTCGCACTCTTCGATTTTTCATGACCCTGTATTTCATCCAAATTTCAATTCAAAGATCTATTTTAATTGGAAATGAGATGCTTTATCAGATGCAATAAATCGCTAGTTAATAGGATTATCATTTTTGGAGTTATAAGGATGTTTCTTTTAAGCCATTCAGTAATCGAGCCTTCAAAGTTTATGACGTCATCAAGCCACGATTTTATTCGAATTGCAATGCATTTTATAGGTAGTTTACACATGTTTTATTTTAATATTTTACATTATGCATATCCATGATGGGTAAGTATTACGGTGGCCCCCAACGACTAGTTTTGGTACTTCTCCATTATCCCGTCGACCATTTTTCAAAACAAAAAGTCACCAAACTGTAACGCCAAATAAACAAATGGAAGGATGTTGCCATTGGAATCTCAAACAAAAAAAAATAACAATAAATGAATACATGAAATTTGGAAATGCCCCACTCACCAATGTGTCAACTTAGTAAGCTTAAACAATAAAATTTACAAGTTATTAATTGAAAACAGAACCAAAAATCTTGGATATTTATTTATTTATATTATTTTTCTTAATTATATACCTCTCGGCTGGTGAATGAATGTTTGTGACATCACAACATTTTTTCAATGCTTTTTCTCTTTTTAATATTAATGACACTGCCGTTTAAGGACACAATTGTTATTTTAATTAACAAAATAACTAATAAATCAGTAAAACATAAAGAAAAATACTGCTAAATATCGAATTAATAACCACTTGATGACATAGCAAGTACATGTAATGCTTCTGACGTGACGTGAATGTGACACCAAGGTCATGTATTTTTTTGTTATGGAAAGTGGCTGACGGGATAATGGAGAAGTACCCTTTTTTTTAAACTTTAAAAGGAAAAGGAAGTTTTTGCATAAGATTGTTTTTGGAATAGAATATTTATCCCATTTAATATAATACTTTTGAGTAATTTCTGTTATGTATTTCTGTAGCAAAGATTGCTTTGCTTATATTTAGCAGATTCTGCTTATATTTAGCAGATTTTTTTTTTCTTTAGGTAGGAAGAAGAGAGAGAATGTTAAACATCCAAACCATCCAAAATAATAATATTTGTTTAAAAAAATAATCTGTGTACTTCAAATAAATTCATCAGATATATTGGATTTATATCTTTAGCAAACTGTCTATCATTCTCTTTTTTCATTCATTGAATCTTTAAATTTATTAATAGTTTAATATTAATTTTTTTTAATATTTTCTAAATTACAAAAATAACAATCATACATACTACAGTATGGAACCGTTTATCTGGAAACCAGTTAACCAGAAAATCAGTTATCCAGAATGATATTTCCAACTGGCTAAATTCTGAATCTTTCCAGAAGAAAGTGTCACACTGTGCCAGTTTAACATGCACATTAGGGCGGGCCGAAAAAAACTTTTTTTGTTTTTTGATTCGCTATACCACGGAAAACTTGCCTCTAGGGTAGCTTAGTAAAATGCAAAAACAAAATAAATAAATTTATAAGTTTGGCGGTAGCGCATCGGACCTAAAATTTGAGAAAATATACAATTTTTATCATTTTTCTAGGAGGGGCTGAAAAAATTTTTTTTTTTGTTTTTTGATTCGCTATACCACAAAAAACTTTACTATAGCGTAGCGTAGTAAAATACAAAAACAAAATAAATAAATTTTTAAGTCTGGCGGTGGTGCATCGGCCCTAAATTTTGAGAAAATATACAATATTTATCATTTTTCAAATAAATGGATATAAATGAAATAACTTCTATAACAAGTAGATATAGACATATTTTCGTAGAACAAAGTATAAGAAGTATAAATAAATGAAAAAGAAATACATTTTACAATTTATTAGTTGCGTATTACGTTTAAAAGAACCATTTTTTTTTTTTAAAATTGAGAAATTCCCATTGAAACCAAAAATCGTTTTTTTGATTGTGTAAAATTTCAGTTTGTAATGAAATATAGTCTTTTACTTGATTTACTTTCTTTTGGTAGTTTGACATAAGATTTGCTTGAAAAACTAGGCATTGACGATCTTGAGATAAGTGTAATTCTTATAAAACCATCTCTCGAATTGAAGCCGACGACTTTTTGCGACGCCTCGATTACGAGCTCCACACATCGTTCTACTGCTTGGGTGTGACATGGGAATTTGTCAAAGTTCCACTCAGCCACTGTTTTACCTGATTGGACCTTAGACGAAATCTCTTGATCGGTGATTCTTCCAAGCAAATGTGGTGGTGAAAGTGTAGTAGTGTTTCAGTGAATCATTTCGATGTAGTCTGTAGTTAGGAAATTGATTTTGGGTGGTTGAAAACTCCTGATTGACTTTCTTTTAGAAGCTAATATTCTAGCCTTTATAATTCTGAAACCTAACTCTCTTGTATGATACCTGTTATCTACTATTATACTCAAAAACAAGTTTTCTGGATGGGCAAAAAATGTGTTTCTCTTAATTACTGCGTCAATGACTTTCAGCAAGTTTTCGGGCAGGAATCTTGAAGATTTTATAACTTCAAGTACACGTTCGGATCTATTTGTGATATATTTACTTTTTTTTATATGAAACCATACAGGTATATATTAGAGATGCAACGATTATTCGGCCGAAGCTGAATGTTCGGCCTATATGCCGAATATTCGGCTTCGGCCGAATATCAAGTCCATTATTCGGCCAAGGCCGAATAATTTTGTATTTTGTGCCGAATAAGTTGGGTAATGTATAATGGACACATTTACATTACATTTCATCCATTATTCGGCCAAGGCCGAATAATGGATAAAATGTAATGTAAATGTGTGGAAAAATGTAAATGTAAGAAATGTTTTTATATTTGCACAGTAAAACTTTTTAATTTAACACTTTATATTCATCATGTATAATAAAAATTTTATTTGAAATTAACTAACACTTTTCCCACCCTTAATTTTCATACCCTGAATGGGTTTTACCCACCCATTTTTGTATAAGAGGGTAATTTAGGAATCATGTTAAAACTTTTATGCTATATCAATAAGTACAAATAGTATCTGTAATAAGCTAAGGTAATCTGTTAAATTTAAAATTAATCTATTCAAAATTGTCCTAACAGAGCCATACAAGCAAATTCTAAATTTTTAAAGCCTAATGGGAAGTTTAATATTTATCCCTTGTTACATAAAAAAAAAAAAAAAAAAAAAAAAAAAAAAATGGTTTCAATGATATTTTAATTATACCCATAAAGAACATAAACATATACGATAGATTAGATATAGATGTATTGCATGTATAACATAGATATTTAAATCGTATATGCTGCAATACTTAGGTTTTTTTTTTTTTTTTTTTTTTTTTTTTTAAGGGGGGGGGGGGGGGCGGATAAAATACACTTAAAAGTTAAATATAATTTTTTTAAGTGATTTTTTTTAAAAGTGTGTTACTAATATTAAATAATGAAAGAAATGTAAATATACTAAATTCTTTTAATTATTATATATGTATGTTTTATATAATATTTTCAAGAACATCATTGTAATGTTTAAATTTATATTTACCTTAAAAAACAAAGTTAAAATGTTTTTAATAAATGTAGATTACAATGTAGAAATAATAATAATTCAGTATTTTCAGGTTATAATCTATTTCTTTTCTTTTTTTTTTTTTTTTTTTTTTTTTTTCATAAATGATACCTTATTCTGAAAATAATCGCTCACTATATATGGTACTTCCTGGTGAAGAAAGGTATTTTTTGGCTAATTATGAAAGGTTTGGAAAGTTTTCTGAATTTTTCGCCCACCACTCCAAAGGACACTGTTGTCTTCCTAGCAGTGATTGGGAAAGAAAATTACTAATTTCTTTTACTTCTTCACATTGAGGGAATTTTCTATAGAAGAAGACACAAAGAATTTGAAATTTGAGTTTGAGAAACTGGAATGGTTACGTTGGAAATATTTTGTTCAGATTCTGTTACTGGTTTTATACTAGCCTTTCTTAGTCTTACTATAGCAATTAATTTGGACTTTACATCTACATCCTTTGCTTCATCTTTGTTGAAAAATAACACTTTAAATCTGGGGTCCAAAACAGTTGCAATGGAATAGTGTTCCTTGTTTTGAATCGATCCAAAATGCTTCTCCAAATTTTGTAGAACGGTGTCCTTCATGGTGCCTACAGCAAAAAAAATCTTCAGATTTAGATAAATATCATTTTAATGTTATAACTATCGGGATAGGGATGACTTCAGAAATTAATGATCTTGATGAGGCAATTTGTTTTGTTATTACTTCAAATGGTTTTAATAGGAGCAATTTTTCTAAAATAGTCTACCGGTTTGCTGTCAGATTATTTATTTCTACAAATTTAGTTGTATGCAGAGAAAGTGCATTTTTTTGTTTCAGTAATCTCTCTAGCATATAATAGGAACTATTCCAGTGTGTTGCCACACTTTGAACTAATTTCTTCCTAGGAATTTTCAACTCATTAATTTGTATATCAGTTAATCTTGAACATGCTAATGGCGAATGATTAAAATGTGTAACAATTGTTTTACCTCAATTTTTGTTCTTGCCCTTTATGTACATTGAAATTTATGTTGTCTAGTACTTTTAAAATATAACAGCAAAAACATACATATCTATTAAAATGTAACATTACAGTACCTAAGATACTACATATTCATTATTTTGATATTTATATCTATTTTGCTTTTCCTTACAGATATTTCCTTCCTTTGAATCTGAAAACTTTAATTATACACTTCTTAATAGTGCTGTCTACTGACATAGCAAAAAATAAAATAAAATAAAATAAAATAAATGAATAAATAAATAACTTGTGAGCTTTATAAAGTCTACACTGATTTCTTTTCACCATTTTAGAGGATATTCTTGTCTATCAGTGATTTTTTTTCTTAAGATAGTAAGATTTCTTATTTTTTATTTTCTTTCATCAGAAAGTTGAAATTTATGTTTTCTAGTATCTTTAAAATTTTGCCATTATTTTAAAATGTAACAACATATATACATAATATCTATTAAAATGTAACTAGACAGTACCCAATGAGGAACTTTTGCTAAGAATTTTTCGGGGGGAGTCGAATTATATTACTGAGGCAATATTTAGGCCGAACATTTTTTTTTTCAGAATAAAATAATGCTTTAAAAAATTAAAAATTTGCATATAAATAATTTTTAAAAAGAAAATAACATTTTAATTGTGAAATATACAAGAATTGTGCATATAGTGCATACTATATTTTGTTTTTAGACAAAAAAGAGTTCATTATTCGGCAGCCGAATATTCGGCTATAACTTGGCCGAATAATCGGTATTCGGTTATTCGGCCAAACCATTATTCGTTGCATCACTAGTATATATGAGAAAAGAAACTAAGATCTTGTGTTCGCCTGTTGGGTTTTCAATACTTAAATACAATCGGAGAACTGTTCGCCATTGTTATCCACCTTTAGTGGGAAAGTGTGCCAGGCTTACGGACAGTTAAATCTTCAAAACAGCTGCCTGTCTTACTTATAGTCCTTATGTCTTTATATCAATATATTATTCAGTCTTTTATGTCAATATATCCTTATGCCCAGCATGTACTGCTGATCTGTGTATGTTGGTCACGTTTCACCCTCTTCTGGGTCTGCTCAAAACATTGCCAGTAGCATTCTTTCTTATTACACTGAAGCTGTATTTTCATTTTATGAACTGGACTTAATTAGATGTGATGGTACCGTTAATAATACGGGATGGAAAACCGGTCTTAATCATACATTTTAAGAACAAGTTAAAAGATCACTACAGTGGATTGTGCATCTCTTACATTTCAATGAATTGCCGTTCCGGCATTTGTTTCAAACTTTAGATGGTGAAATGACTGTGGCAAAATAATTTTGTGGTCCAATTGGCACACAGCTCAGTAAATGTGAGAAATTCCCAGTGGTAAATTTTTACAGTGTTGAGTGTGAAAATCCAAAAATTGACAGGCAAATTTTAAGCAAAGATCAGCTGCACCTGCTGGACAAAAGTTCTGCTATAAAAATCAGGCAACTGTCTTGATGATTCATCTGTACGTGACTTGGCACACTTTCCCACCCAAGGTGATTAACCAAGGCGTCACAAAAGTCGTCGGCTCCAATTTCAAAGATGGTTTTATAAGAACTACACTTATCTCAAGATCGTGAATGCCTTGTTTTTCAAGCAAACCTTACTCCAAACTACCAAAAGAAAGTAAAGACAGGTAAAGGACTATATATCTTTACAAACGGAATGTCTACACAATCAGAAATATAATTTTTGGTTTCAATGGAAATTTGTCAATTTTTTAATGTTTTTTTTAAACGTAATAAGCTACTAATAAATTGTAAAATGTATTATTTTTTTTCATTTATTTATCTTTCCTATACTGTGTTATACTAAAATATGTCTATATCTACTTGTTATAGAAGTTGTTTGATTTATTTCCATTTATTAGAAAAATGATAAAAAATGTATATTTTCTCAAAATTTAGGGCCGATGCGTTACCGCCAGACGTAAAAATTTATTTATTTAATTTTTGTATTTCACTAAGCTATCCCAGAGGTAAGTGTTTCGTAGTATAGCAAATCAAAAAACAGAAAATTATTTTTTTCGCCCCACAGCAAAAAAAAAAGAAAAAAATCTTATATTTTCTCAAATTTTACGGCCGATGCGCTACCGCCAGACCTAAAATTTTATTTATTTTGTTTTTGCATTTTACTAAGCTACCCTAGAGGCAAGTTTTCCATGGTATGGCGAATCAAAAAACAAAAAAAAGTTTTTTTCGGCGCATCCTAATGCACATTGCTTGATGCCACATGCATAGTATAACATGTTCCAGTAACTAGATTTTCAAATGGTAGCATGTTTAGTTAAATATTGTGTGTTTTTGATTTTTATGCAAAAATAATTTTCCCAAGGGATTTCCATAAATTATGGTCTTTCAAACTCTGATTAATCTTTGATCTAGATTAGATCTTATACTTAATCTGAGTAATGTAATAATTAATTTGAAATCAGAAACAGTCACAACTACATTTATTCTTCAAATTTGATCAAATGGATGTTGTTTTAATACTCAAACAGTTAACCAGAATACATCTGGCCTAGCCCTTCTGGATAAATGATTCTATACTGTATTATATTTCATTTTATTATACTGTAGACTCCCTTAAATCTGCATAGTCTAAAAGCAGAGGTAGTGCAGAGTTTAGTAGTTTGCAGATTTCTGGTCACTGTTTTATTTACGTTTTTTAAACAATAATTTGCGTTTAATAATGCACTTGAAATTATAATGAATGCTTACAATAAAGTAAAATAATAAAAATGTTTAAAATATTAAAAGCCAAGTTTCCCCCAGGCAGTTTCAGAGGGGTGCTGCACCGAGCCTGCCCTTTGATTTACAAAATAGCACCCTTCTTGCCCCTCATAAAAAGAATTAGCACCTTTTTTGCCCCCCAGTAAAATAATTAGCACACTTCTTGCCCCCCCCCCTCCCAGTAAAAAAAAGTGTTCTTTCTCCTTGTTGCATTAAGTGGCTTTAAAAAATCAAAAGAATTCCTTTAAGTGCCCTTAACAATCTGAAAAGGGCCCTCAAAAAATCAAAAAGTGCTCTTAAGAATAAAAAAGCGCTCTTTTCTCAACAGCAGCACCCTGTCTTTTTTAAATCTGTCGGAAACTTTGTAAAAGTAAAGGTCAAGTAAATAATTAATAATGCATAATGATGATGAGATAATTTTTTCTTGAATTATTCAGTGAAACTCGCCTTATAAAGGTACGCTAATAATTCATATGAAAATCTTAAAGTAACAAAGTTTTATTTCATGTAATCTTTAATAATCAAAAAAAGCTTGATTAATATATACATAAATGTATTTGGCAAAAAGATCACGATCGGCACTGATATCAGCGGTATCTTGAATTTTTTGAGAAATAAATTTATACTTCTTTCATGAAAAAACATGAGTTCAATCATATTAACTAGAATTGCATTTTAAAATGTGTACAGAATGATATAAAGATTAAAAAAAAAAAAACTGGACTTTTTCACCTACATCTTAACTGTAAGTTTCATTGCTTACATCTGAAACAATGTGCAGAATTTAAGGTCACGTATTTGAGGGAGTCTACTGCATTTATATCTGTTGAAATGTGTCTAAAATTTAATTATAAGAATTTTTCACCATTGCACTGATGGGCAAAAAAAAAAAAAAAAAAACTTTTTTTTTTTTTTTTTTTTTTTCTATATCTCGCTTTCATGCCTGAAAAATGAGACTTGAATAGATTGTTGTTCTCTTGTAGGTTGAACGTCGAGAAGCTATGGAAAAGTTGAGGAAGCAGTGGAGTGGTCTGTCAGATAACAAAAAAGTTAAATGGATCCGGAAGGCAATTCAAGATGAGCAGCGATATGGAGTGAGTGTTTTTAATTTCTCTGTCTGTATTTTATAAGCTGTGTATCTCTTTTTGAAAATCCGTTTTGAGCCGAGTAGATTGTCACATACGACTATTTTCTGTTCAACTAACTATGGCCGTGGTACTCACTAGAATTTTAGTAAGAGCCAAAATCTGGTATAGAATGGTCACGAGGGCTGCACTTACATTTTTGCAGGCATACATCTATATAGAAAATAAATTACTTAAAGCAGTTGCCAAATGTCTAAAGTCAAATAAATATCATTTGAACCATAAAATTATTTAATGACCCATGTTCCTATGTTATTATCACTATGTTTTAAGTTCCTGTCATCCTAGCAATTTATTGAATAGTTATTCTGAATCATTCTGCATATCTACAATATAATTCCTAAATTAAATATTGAATAAGTTGAATTATTTTTGGTTTAGTCAGACTTTTTATATCTGGGTTCTACTACTTTACTTGTGCAATATCTGTGTTTGCACAGAAACATTTTTAATGCAATGCCAATAGTTATACAACATTAAAAAGACATTCAAACTACATCCAATGCAATTCCTGTAATTTAAGAGTATTTGCATAACACTGAAATATTTCTATTACAATCCCTGCAATATCGGAAATTTCTAATAAAATGATAACAGTTATTGCTATTCTATTGTAACTAGTTCCAATGTATAGAACACTCGTACAGTATTTGACCAAAATAGATTTGATACTACAGCTTTAAATTATTATTCAGTTGCTTAAACTATTTATATTGTGTTAACCTACTAGAAATAATTTGACTAACAGAATTTTTTATTAATGAAATTTCTATACTTATTTCTTATCTCTTTCTAAATTCTCTTGTTTGGGAGCACTTTAAATTGTAATTCTTAAGGAGATAGACATTTTTGTCTCTATTTTTTATGTTTAAGCCGCTATTTAGACAACTATCTTAGTAATTTTAGAATACCAAAATTACTATTCTTATACTTTTCCTTATAGCAAACTTGCTCTTTTAGCTTCATAAACCAAAGGAGTATTCTCAGTAGAGTTTAAAGTCGTTATATTGTTTTTTTTTTACTTAAAAATATGTGGGTTGCCTGTTTGTAAAAATAAAATAAATTATTAATGGCCAACTATTATTCTGTTTAATCTACTCCTCAATACTTTTTTAAAATATGTTTTTCTGTTTTTGCTGACCAAATGCTTAAATGTATCATTCTTTAAAAGATGGAAATTGAAAAATACCGCAGTGAACATCCAGATTTTAATCCTGAGCCTATCAAAGCGGTTTTAAGTAAAGCAGAAAAAGAGCTTAAAGACAGATGTGATGGAAAACCAGAAAGACCTCCTAAGTATGACTTCTTTATTTTTAACTTTGTTTTAGCTATTTTGGTCTTAAAGTTTGGCTGTACGGTTATCTCACGCACCTTCTAAAATATAGTATTTTGTAGTAAATTATTAGAAATGTGTAGTTCCTTTATATAATGGCGTTGACAGAAGAAATGGTCTCTGCAAGAGAAGAAAAGGTTTCACAAACACATTCTAGAAACCCATTGACCGCATTATACAGACAAACAGTTTGCTTAATATTTACATAATTTAATTTTAATATATACCCCAGTAGCAGAAACAGTGCAACACGGCAGCTTCAACTGCAGATAATTATGTCCACCTAACGTGCTGTTAGGTATTCGTCCTAACTGGCTGGTCCATAAAATAGACTGTTGAGTGTCCGTCCTAACTGTCCATCTAACTCAGCCATACGCGGGCCGCTTGTGTCCCGGCGACCTTTTATGTGCGGCCCGAGGTACATAGTCATTAATCCATATTTATAAAATTAACTGAGATGTATATTTAAGACCTTCATTGTTGTTTTATATTTTTTCATAAGAAAACAAAATCTGTCCTGTCATTTCTAATTAATTTTAAATTATGTTAAAACATCTTAAATGCAGTTTCCTTAGTCAAAAGTTATTTTTGCATGTAGTCCTATTTGTGTTACGTTACAGTGATGTATACATTTCTTAATCTTCAACACTAATCCAATTAATTATTCTAAATTATTTAAATTTGCACTATATATTTTTTTAATTAAAGAAACTAAAAACTAAAAAGTTTTTGCATTGAGCAAAAGACTGATAGAAAAGATAGATAAGAAAATATCCCACTTTTTCCTTTAGAACTTGTATATTCTGCATTGTTATATTATTTGGTTTTACGGCTATGACCCTGTATATAGCTAATACTTCTTTTTAGGGTTGAACGTTTGTCGCAGAAATAACTGGCATCAAACAATTTGTACACCATTATTTCAAATTTCGTGGCTTATTTCTACAACATTTGCAGTAAAAATATACTACTTATAGTTTATTGTTTGGAAAAAGTGGTGTTAAAATGTTTTGGTAACATTTCTTCCGCGAAAAACGTTCAATCCTACTGATAATACTAGCTTTGTTATATTGCTTCGTTATACTATTTATATTATCTTTCTATTTTATTTACCCTTTTTTAAATGTGTTGCGGCCCGCGTAACGTCGCAATCCTTTGTTTGTGGCCCGCTAGATAAAAAGGTTGAGTATGGCTGATCTAACTGAATTACCGATGTTAGCAATTGGAGAAGCTCAGAGTTTGTAGCTTCTAAGATTTTTTTTGTTCCAAATTATTGGACTGTTTTTATTTGCTCTTCATTAAAATTACTTAAATTGACATCTTCCACATTACAAGTATATTCAAGGCCAGTACAAGTTATTTTAATTGTATATACAAAATTATATGGTGTCTTTTTAAAAGGGTTTTAAAAAAAGTGTTTCCAGTTGAAATACCTGAAATTTGACTACTTATGATTAACTTAAATAAAATTCATTCAACTTTAGCAGCTGAAACAAGTAAATTTGGAACAATTCTCAATCAGAACATCTGTGAAAAAATGCTCTGTGGCTATACTTATGAATCAAATTCAAAACTACATCTTTGTGTTCAGGGTTCAGAGAAGTAATTTTTTTAGACAATTTCAGTTACATTTTAAGTTTTATTTTGTGCACATACATTGCATGAGTTTTGTATAATTTGTTTTAATAAAACAATGCAGGATTCCTGCCAAAAATTATGAAATCCCCTCCTTGAAAAATATGGCAGAGCAGTAGACATCTGCCTGAGGGATTCAGCATTTCTATCGATCTCATAAATTATGAGAGTCATAGATATTTTTTTAGACAATTTCAGTTACATTTTAAGTTTTATTTTGTGCACATACATTGCATGAGTTTTGTATAATTTGTTTTAATAAAACAATTCAGGATTCCTGCCAAAAATTGTGAAATCCCCTCCTTGAAAAATATGGCAGGGCAGTAGACTTCTGCCTGAGGGATTCAGCATTTCTATCGATCTCATAAATTATGAGAGTCATAGATGAAGTTATTTGGTGATAATAGTTAAAAAAAAAAAAAAAAAAATATTGTGGATTTTGTTAGTAGATCGTGAAAAAATAGATTGTTCGGTCCTCCATTTACAACATAAATATTATTATTTATGTTAATCTTGTTTTAGCAAAATCTCACATACATACATACATATATATACTTATTTAACCTTGGTAAATGAGTATTTGAATTCATCACTGATGTCATTGAATCTGTGTGCTGTTTTACCGCAATCAATTTTAATTGCTGCATCAGTAAAGAAAAATCATGTTTGATGCATATTATTTCTTGCATGACGCATAATAGTATTAAAAGTGTAGAGAATAACAATTTTGAAATATTTAAGGTTGGAATATTGAGTGTTTAATTTGTGAACATGAATTTAGCACAAAGAAGAAATGAAAGGAATGTATTAAATAAGCTGAATTTAAGTAATTCCATGCAAATTTCAAAAAATGGTTCTAAAAATTTTCCAATGCAGAAATGGCAGGATTTTGTAATAAAATAAAAAAGAAAAAAAGGTTGCAATTTCATGTGACATGTACAACAGGAATGGAAAATCTGCTCCAAACTGCTCCAATTTTGATTTCCTGCTACATTCTGCTTCAAAAATTTCAAATGTTTAAAATTCTGCTCCAAAAATGGAAATTTCGTATTCTAAAAAATAATAATAAAAAAATAACTTCTTATTTACCTTGTATAGGTTTGGGTACACACCGTTATGATGTATGTAGCTAAGATATGCAGCATCATTTAAGTTTCAAATTTATCTCTAACTGAATAATGCTGGTGAATTATGCTACGTAATCATTGTCTTACATTTCAGTTTTTATAATATTACACTTCTTAATCCAAAGATGACGATTAGTGCAAAACACAACTAATGTACAATCTATGAAAAATAAGCATTGTTGAAGATATATTCAGCATCAGCATTAAGGCTGTTCTCAAACAAAATATTTTTACCCCCTCAACAATGCAGAAGTTTCTGACACATCCACAAACTATTTTTAGATGTTGAAACATGAAATTGGTAAACTGAATGTCATGAAGATTGTAAAAATCAAATTGCATGAAATCAACAATAATACTGATGATATAGAAGCATGCACTCTGCACAAAGTCCACAATGCATTTGGCTATAATTTTGAAATGTGTCTTATTGACTTATACTACTACTAAAGAAAATCCACTGTGCAGTCTAGTGATTACTCGCAGTTACAGTCATACTACTACAAATTTTAAAATTCTCAAATAAGTTTTAATTTTTTTTTTTTTTTCGTTTTAAAATTTATTACATTTTATACTGTTGAAATTGTATATATGCACTATGTTAAAGAAAAGTTCATTAACAAAGCATATTTACTTTTAATTTGGAGCTGTTACAAAACGTAATTAACACACTCCAAAATTGTAATTGACCTGCTCCAAAACTGGCATTTACTGCTCCAAAACTGCAATTTGACCTGCTACAAAAATGGATTTTTGATTTCCACCTCTGATGTGCAAACAGCAAAGAAAACCTGATAGTGTTGCTACTTTCTCTCTGTGATACCATCATTTACAAATTTTGGAAAAGAGTCTCTCCACCACTTAAAAATTTAAATTTTACTCTAAGCTGTGTCAATTATGTTTATGTGTTACAATTTCAGATCTTTTTCAAAAAAAATTTCTTTTGAGGCTGCTAAACTGCACCCACTCTTAAGGGTCCTCTCCCCTTTACGTGAAAACACATGCTCGCTAATGTTAGTCCTATGGGGCATTACTTTTCTAATATCTCGTTTGCATTTCAATATTTTTAAACAATTTTTTACATTGGATAGCAGAGACTGAAAGTAAAATTATATTCGTAAAAAGAATCTGCAAAGAAAATCGAAAAAATAATCAACGGCAGAAATAGAGATTGATCTCAGCTATCCAATGTAAAAAAAAAAAAAATTGTTTAAAAATATTGAAATGCAAACGAGATATTGGAAAAGTTATGCCCCATTAACATTAGCGAGCGTATGTTTTCGCGTGAGGGTAGAGGACCCTTAAACTATTTTGGTACTCCTCTTGGTCTAAAGTGCCTGCATACATCCCACACTTCATGTATGATCTATCAGGAGTTGATCTATATGAAAATTAAAGTTGCTTTGTGGTAGCATCATGAAATCTTATTTAATGAAAGAGACCTTTTTACAGAATTCTATTCTATTAAAGTATATTTATGATCTTGTTAGGATTTGAAATGTGTAAATTGCAAATAAAACCAGCTCACCGTTTCCAGAAAGGAAAACTTTGGCTAGAACACTTACAAGTGTTAGTATTAATAAATGTGCAATCTGGATTTGAGTAACTAGATTTCATCTTTCATTACAAAATTTTATTTTTCACAAAATTAGGACCCAGGGGAAACAAAAGAAAAAAAAAAACTACATTGACCAATAGTTACAAACTGGGATTGTGTATATTCGTGAAACTGAATTAATGATACCTCAGTAACGTAATAGAATTTATTTAATTTGCTTCATATTATCGAAATCCTCTCATGTGCTGCTTTTGATATCAATAGGATGAAGTAATATCTTCTCTTTTAAGAAAGATTTGTGTAGCACAAAGTTCAATGTATAAGAATCCTCATTTAGTAATTGAATATCATAAAAAGTTGATCAGTAACTTATTTTTTAGTTGCATATATGAAGCATAATTTATTTTCATTTCTTTCAAGAATTATTGTAAATCGGAATATCCCTCAGAGAGTTTCAGGAGAGCGCTGCACCTTACCTGCTCTTTGGTTTTAAAAATACCACTCTTGTGCTTCATTCAAAATTTTGTTTTAAAAAATAGCGCCATTCTTGCTTCTCAGTCAAAGAAGATGTGCCTTTACTAAATTTTGTATTAAAAATTTGCTTGGATAGTAAAAACTGATTTGCTGTATCTTAAAAAAGATATTTAATTATTAGAAGATTCTTTAAGAATCAAAAGTGACCTTAAGAATCTGAAATGTGCCCTTTTCCCACCATCAGCACCAATGGCGGATACAATGGAGGGGCAATTGCCCTTCCCTTGAGCATAATAAAGAGTCTCAAGGTTGAAGCCAGTTTTAATTCAATTATTTTCTTTATGCTTCAGTGAATAAAAATTAAATGTGTTTATTACCAGAAAAATTGTTTAAAAAAATCTCGTAAGTTTATAAAAATATATATATATATATATATTCTTAATGTCCGGTTTTCTGGAGAACTGGGTACTCATGGTTTTGCATTGAATTCTGCAATGAATTGTTTCTTCACTGAACAGGTGGTGAAGGATGGATACAATATTCAGTCTTCAAAGAGTGGACATATGATAAATGCAGTGGATACAAGAAGTAAAAGCTGATGACATTATATGATCACATTAAAAATTGATTGAAAACCTGAAAAAAAAAAAAAAGTTAATGACATTAAAAAATGTATATATGTTTTAAAGTTTGATTCAAAACTTATTACAATAAAGCTTTTTGTTACAGGAAATTTAAAAACTTAATTTCTGATTAGTATCTTGGTTTTACCCTACCATCAAAATTCGGAGCTGTTTCAGATGGTCCTAGAAAAACTCCTTTTCCCAAGCAGAGAATTTTTCTGTTGCAACAGGTGTGGTTTTTCAATAGCCTATCCATAAACACTTTTGTGGTATGTTCTGATTATTCTGCTCTTCTAAACTTCTGCCAACAAAAGAAAACTGTTAGGTACCCGGTTTTACCCTTCTTAGCCCTAATATTAGAATATTGTCTAATTGTTCATTCTGTTGGACATAAAAAATAATGCTGTGTGAATGGTTACATATATATGTATACTGGATTTTTTTTTTTTTTTTTTTCTTATTGTAAATATTTTTTATTTTAGTTCTGGATACAGTTTATTTTCTCGTATCAAGTTGAGGGAGTTGAAAGATTTTCCTTCCAAAGCCAAAATGGGAGAAATTTCTCGAATGTGGAAAACATTATCCGAAGCTGAGAGGGAGAATTACAATAAGCAGGCTCAAATTGTAAGTGAATGAAGTAAAAAGTTAAATTTCTATCTGAAATATTTAAAATGTTAATGTATTTCATTTGTGAATTACCACGCAGAACTTATATAAATTAATTATTTTTATTTGTTATGAATTCGTAAGTTTCCTTGTATGGTTTAAATTTTATTTCTCCTAGTTTTGTATTTGAATATGGCATCTCCAAGAATTAATGTATTAATTTAAGTACCCTGGGCATTTGTGTTTTTGTTTTTGAGATCCCTTTGAAATAGGAGACTTGAATCCTGAATGTTAGGTTTGTAACTTAGATCTAAAATTTTGTCTGTCCTAATTATTTATTAACCCCCCCCCCCCCCCCCCTGAACAGCTAAGCCCATGAAACACCAATATTCAACTTGGCTTTTATCAAAGTTTGCACTAGAGTGTGGGATTGCGTGATTTGCACAATATTTTTAAAAAATAATAACCCCGCTTTCTAAACACCCTACTTAAAATTTTGGTTAAGATCTAAAAACTTATATGTCCAGGTGTATATAGAGATGTTATAGGAACTTTCTTCTCCTATTATAAACTATTCGATTAGATAGTTAAACTAGTCTTTAAAGAAAATGCTTCATTTATCGATACTAATAAGAGAAAGTTTTGCTCTGTGTGTGTTTGTCTGCGATGTCTAGCAAAATCTAGACCACTTAGAAATCTGAAAATTTAGGTGTGGATAGTCCAAGGTCTGGCCTGGTGCACCTGAGTCTCAGAATTTTAATACTTTGAAAATTTACAAAAATATTAAGGTATCCGCACACCTTTAAAATGTCATTTTCAATAAAAATATCTATTTTTGTTTTCTGCAATAATATTAAAATCCTATCTTTTATCTATTGAATTCTGCTTTAATTGTGTCTGTATCTTAATTAGAACAAGAGTTACAGCCATTTAAAGTTACATCTTTTATAGCTGGCCGAAGAATTTTACAACCAGAAATAAGCTGAAATGTATGTTAACATCCTTCTTTTTCGAGATTTAGCATTTAAATTGGATTATATGTCCAAGAAAATATATGGAGTATATATAATTAAACCTTTAAAGAATAATAATTATTTTCATAGCAAGAACCACGTTTAAAAGTTTTTTTTAGATTTTTCTCAAAATAAAGTTTTTTAGATTTTTACTGTACGCAAAACATCCTATAGCAAAAAATTATGCATGAAATGCCTTGAAATTTTTTGTACTTATTTTACAAATGTTTATGAAAAGAATAGACTACAATCATGATAATATATTAATTAGTTTTATATTTACACTGGTATAAGTTAAAAAGTTGCAAGAAATTTTACAAATGTTTCACTACATTAGTACTTCAAGTGCCATAGCATCTGCGATAGAGATGCTATTATAATCTAAGTCCTAGAGAAAGTTATTCTCTTTATTAAGCAATTTACAAAATCTAAATGCATCGATTCGATTTTGAATTATCACGTTTTGCGCAAATGTCAATTTTTCGCATAATTTTTACTATTTTTCACTTTAAAAAAATCATTTCTGTGTAATTTCTAAGATGTTGATATATTTTTTCAAAGTTTTAACTTAAATGTCATTAGAAAAAATTAATATAAAGAGAAAATTTCAAAAAATCACCTCCGAAGGTGTGTGGATACCTTAATTAAAAACTGAACTTCTATTTTTTGCGAGCTGGCTTTCAGAACTCGCGCATGCCCAGAGCAAGATTTATCGCATAGCAGGAGAAAACCATTTACATGAAGAATGCATTTATTTCGCAATTCTGTTTTAAATTCTGTCGACTAAACCGTTTGATTTATTTAAAAACGAGAAGCATATTCTGAAAGATTGCACTCTTACGTCTCCAATGCTGTAATCAATTTGAAATATATATATATATGTTAACCTTTAGAAAAACATTTTTGAAAAAGGGTCGTTTTCCTGGACTTATGTTTTCTCCCTTATGCCAACGCCCCTCAATAACACAATTTTAGATATACAGACAAACCAAACACATGCTCTTAAAGCTGAAACCTTCTTCTAATAAACAGCATAATTATTATTTTTTAAATACGTATTTTAACCCTTTCAAAAACACCGCTGAACGCAGGTCATTTCACACATCACGACAAAAAAAAATTTTTTCTTACGATGAAAGTTACTAAACGTTCCTATTTCGACACAATCTTTTTAGAACATCTCTGTAGACCAGATTTACATCACCTATAGCAATTTCGAAGCATTCGGACGAGAACAAGTATTTTAAAAACATAAAATCTGAGATATTTTCGACGAAAACACATAACAGGATTTTTTTCCCGCAGTCACGCTTGGCTTCGGGTAACGTTTTCACTATTTAAAATGCATATATATTTTCACATAATTTTATAGAGGACTCGGAGACAGTTATATTTATAAATGACTAAAATTTCAAAGAGATCAGACAACAAATATTATTTTTTTTTATGTTACCGGACCCGACGCGAAAAGAAAACATTTATTTTACATGCATATAACAATATTTCTGACATATGGGCTGTAAATATAGGTGAAAACTGGGAAAATTAGTTAGTAGCCAGTGGCCGGTAGACTCAGTTTCATTAGTGGCCACTTTTTAAAGTTAGTAGCCACTATTATGTTTCAAACTTTCTTGACATCTATATAAATTATAATCGTTGTATATAAACATATTTTTCTATAAGAGTTTTATACCTATTGTATGAGTATGAGTGTATTTCGCATGATTAAACGGTATCTCTTGAAACAAAATAATCCAACTGGTGAGCATGTGACAGGAGTCGAAATATTGAAAATACTGAAATGTCCTTAAAATCTGCTTGTATCCGGTGGGAAAAAAGGAATAAATTACTTGAAATGCATGTGGAATCAAAGCTGATGAATATATTTTTCAGAATAAAACTGTATTTCTTCAAAAAATAATCCAACTAAAGAGTAATCACAACATGCAAGTAAGAGCACATGAGAAAAAGCCGAAATATTGAAAATACAGCTAAGTCATTGAAATCTGTTTGCATCTGGTAAGAAAAATAATTAACGAGTTCTCTAATTAGATGTAATCAATGTAGAAATGCATATTTCCATGAAAAATGGTGTATTTCACTTGGCGATCGATAACAGATTTTTTAATCGCCACTTGGTGAGTGATGACTAGGGTGGCGATCGATGGCTGATTTTTTAATCGCCACTTTTTAAACTTTAATCGCCACGTGGCGACCACTAATTTTCACCTATAGCTGTAAAACTGTTAAATTTGTGACCATTGAAAATTTCAAAGGGTTTGGAAAACAAAAGCTATTTTTTTTAAACTATATAACAATCCTACTTGAAAAAAGAAGTAAATGTTTTTTTGCAATTTTGTCATTAATGATATAAATTCATACAAAATCGGGTAAAATATACAAAATAATACAAATTTGGGATTTATTTAAGGTTTTATCACGGGCCTGGGCAATGCTGGGCGGGTCAGCTAGTTGTTAATAAAAGTAGATTTGTTAATATAATTAGATTATAATTTGTAAAGTCTTGTTTGTCATTTTGCCTTAAAAATCCCTCAGTGGAAAAGGTTTTCATGCTGAAATTAAAATACAATGTTTCTTTCACAATTGCATCAACACTATCATAGTAGGTGCTATTTTCATCTGTCATTGGTGTTTAAGGCTGTTCTCAAATCCAAAGTAGCTACTTTCTGACACAATTTTGAATTCATATTTGTTGGGAAGCGGTTGAAATTGGCAGCTGTTGTTATTCAGAAACTATGTCATCAAAATGTGTTTTCCATTTTTTTCTTTTTTTTATTGGTAAAGGCAGATCTTTCAAAAAATATTGTCAAAGGCGGTGTTTTGAACCGAATTCCCGAGGCAGGAGAGCAAGAAAGGGAAAAATCGTATCATCACGTGACATGAATCGCTTATAACTCTATAAGTAATTTATTTATCAAAAAATAGAAAATGCATTTTGATTCCGAATTGCATCAATAGTCAGGCCTGCAAATTTTATGCTTTTGCATTTGAAAATGCATCAGAAAACTTTGCGTTTTTGTGCAAGTCATTTGAAAATCACCTTAAACAATAACTTTCAAGCATATTTTAATACATTTTAATGGTCATTGCTTTAATTGTCAGCATAATGATTTTATAAAGTGTTTAATGTAGACTGTTATCTTTTTAGGCTATTGCTAAATATAAGGAAGATTATGCTGCTTACCTAAACAATCTTCCTGAGAAAGAAAGGGAGATGTTGGAAAATGAAATAAAATTTCCAAATAAAAAAAAAGTTGTTAATCATGTCACAGTCGAGCATGCCGTAAATGACGTTTCCGAAATGGAAGCTATCGATGGTGGGAGGCCAAAGAAACCTTTGTCTGCCATGTTCTATTTTCAGCAGGAAAAATTTGCTGTTTTTAGGCAGAAAAATCCTGACATGTCAAAACAAGAAGTTATGAAAGTACTTGCCAAAGAATACAATGAATTACCAGAGAAGAAAAAGGTAATTAAAGACTTTGAAAATTCATGTATCAGAAAACTTTATATTATGAAATAAATTAATAGAAGTGTAGTTAAATATTATTATTATTATTATTTTCACATTTAGGAAAAATATAAGAAGATTGCTGAGGAAGCTAAAAAGGCATATGATGAAGGGTCGGTTACAAAAGTGTAAGTATTGAAAATTGTTTATTTTTCGTTAATCATAATTAAAAGTTATATAACTCTTAGAATTTTATAAATATTGATTTCTTGTAAAAGTGCTTTTCTTATATTTGATATAATATTTTATTTTATATAGCAAACATGAGACCAGTGGGAAAAAGAAATTATTCAAAGGAGAACCAAGGAGGCCTCCACAGTAAGTTTTCTGTTTTGATATAAACATTAAATTAATAAAAATGTTTACAGAACTGTTCTTTAAAATTAATATTTCAATTTAAAGTATTAAAATTAAAAAACTTTTTTTAGTAAATTCTAATTTAGAATATGTTCAGTGATGCTGCCAGGCTTTTAAAATCTAGAGTCCCAGACGCTTCCAAAAAATCGAGTCCTTTTTTTTTACAGAAGGGGTTCTTTTTTTAGAAATAAGAGAAGATTTAATGTATTTTATACAACATATACTTCTTTTGCGACTTTTCAACAAAAAAAATTATGCATCCTGAATGACCCAGAAAAACTATATTAATGCATTCCTTTCTCCAATTTTTTGCTTAAATGATGCACTATAGCGCATCCTTGACATCAATAGTTATTAAGTTTTAGTAAATTTATCACTTGCTTCTAGTAAATAATCTAATAATTTCTTCTCTTAAAATGCATGTATGGTATTGAAAAAAAAAAAAAAAAAATCATATTGTATGATTAACCCTTTAAGCACCACGACGTACCTGCGTACGTCATGAACTCTTCTATTTGCAATACCAGGACATATGTGCGTACATCCACATTTTAAGTCCAGATTGCAATGTTCTGAGCATCTAGTATTTTGCATCGCTAATTGCTATATTGATTGGTTTTGTATGGGCTTTATAGCAATGATTATTTTCGCATCCAATACAGGGTTCATACGGACCTTAAAAGTCCTTAAAAACTCCTTACATTTTGATAGTCCTTAAAAAGGATCCTTAAAGTCCTTATTTTTTAACGTGAGCTGAATGTTTATCCCAAGTCCGTAAAATATTTTTAAAAAAAATCTCCAAACATTCATAATCTGCCAAGTATGGCAGCTCAAAATTAGTTTTATAAAGCAAAAAATATGGTGTCTTGAAAAGGAGGTATTGCATTTGGAAAGTATGGCCAATGAATTAGCCAATAAAGCTAAAACAACTAAAGACGTTGAATTTATCAATTCAAACAATTGTAGGAAATATGCTAAACAAAAAAAAAAAAAAAAAAAAATGAAGAACTTTCCTCCCTGTTCAAAGAAATTGATGCTAAAAGACAATTCAGCCAACTAATAAAATGTTTGTTTTATATATTTTTTGTATTTATTTTCATTTTGTAACTCAAAAAAATAATTAATTAGAAAGGGTAATTCTGTTTTATTATGTAAAATTTCAACCTTGTGATTAAATTTTAATTGAAGTTATCATATATACTGTTTTTATAAACTTTAGAAAATCCTTATTTAACGAAGTCCTAATGCTAAAAAACAATTCAGCCAACTAATAAAATGTTTTTTCACTTTGTAACTCATTAAAAAAATAATTAATTAGAAAGGTAATTATGTTTTATTATGTAAAATTTCAACCTTGTGATTAAATTTTAATTGAAGTTATCATATATACTGTTTTTTATAAACTTTAGAAAGTCCTTATTTTTCTTTTAACGAAGTCCTTACAGAGTCCTTATTTTTCATTTAGCAAACTCTGTATGAACCCTGCAATAGATGGCACTACGTTTGTAAAAAAAAAAAACTTGTTTTGCTGCTGCTTTGTTTCTTTCTTTGTCATTCATTTGTTTATGGGTCATTCTGTCGGTTTTGTTTATATCTCTGATAGATAGTGACTTTAGAGAATAATTATGTCAGACATGGACAGTGATTATGTTCCTAATTTTGATGATCACATACACGATAGTGATGATAGTTTTGAATCAAGCCATGAAGATTGAAACTTTGAATCTTAATTCTGTTTGTATAATATAAATAAACCTTTATTTCATCTCCTTACATGACATGTAATTAAATTATTCACATGTAATTAAAAATAAGGACATAAACAGCTTTTGATGAAATTTAGTATATCTGGTATTCAGCATACTATCACTGAATTGAATATGGTACTTAGGGGGTTAACGTAATTTATTTTATAATTTTGTGCATAGAGAGGAGTTTGAGCTCTTTTTTCGGAGCCTATATCATTTTGGGTCATTGGAGACAAAGCCTGTCTGATCCTGGTACCGAAAATACACAGTAGGAAATTGTTAATCATATTTTTATAAAATTTCAAGATTTAAGTTTCTCATTTAAAAATCTCTTCTTGCATAGAGATAAGTATTAATCCTAAATACTTTTTGACCTCAAGACAGCGTTTGCATTTTTCATGTACCTGAAGATCTGTTTAAAATAACAAAATTATTTATGCCCAACTACTGGCAGAAATTTGCAAAAATTACAGTTCTTATTCTTTTGAAATGTTATACAACTATGGCAGAAAGACATGAGTTTTGTTTTCCAGTAATTCTAGAAAAGGACTTTAAAAAAGAAATGGGGTCAGACAACAGATATCCTACAGCTTATTTATGTCACTAATACTGACCGTGCAAAGGCTTCAGATTAAGATAGAATATATTTGTCCTTGTATCCCATCAATAACAATTCAATCCTCTTTCAAATTAATTTCTACGAGGGTAGTTTGTTAAGTTCCCGACTTCACACAGAGATAGAACAAGTATGACCAAATGGCAATGATGTTTGTAAAGTATGATCATTTAGATGACAGGCTGCCGAGTTTCAGACGTGTGAGTTTATTGGTTATTGCTTGGCGACAAAGTAAAGTAAACAAGTTTTGACATTTTCTAAAAATGGAAAGAATTGAAGTTTGAACTGTCGTAAAATACTTTGTTAAGAAAGGTTTAACTGCCACAGACATACAAAAAGAGTTACATCCCAGGTTAAAGGATTCTTCTTCTTCGTATTCGACAATAAAAAAGTGAGCTGCTTAATTTAAACATGGCAGGAAATCCATTCACGATAATGAGCACTTAGGACGTCCAAAATCTGCTACGACAGACGAAATCGTCTCAAAATTTCACAATGCTGTATTGAATGATCACCAACTGAAGGTACGTGAACTTGGTGACATTGGAAACATCTCGATAGACTGTGTCCACTACATTTTACACCATGTTTTGGGTATGAAAAAGCTTTCCACTCGATGCGTGCTGTGTTTGTTGAATGTCGACCAGAAACGCCAAAGAATGAACATTTCTCGAGAGTGGTTTGAAATGTATTGTATTGCAAGTTAAAAAATAAAATGAAATAGTGTCAAAAATCTTGTATTTTCTTTGTAAGCCCGAGAACTTTTTGAACCACCCTCGTACAGGGCTGCACTAAAGAATTCGCCCACACGAGTGTATCTTAAATGTATTGAATTGCAAGGGTTACTACATTGAAAAATAATATGAAATTATGTCAAAAATCTTGTGCTTTCACTGTCAGGCCGAGAACTTATCAAACCACCCTCGTAGTTGGAATTCCTTAAATCGAACATTTTATTATAGCTAGAATACTTTTGGTTAGCAAGCATTATTTATATTTTGTGTTTTGTATAAAATTTTTGTAATATTTTTAAACAGCGTAAGTTTTTTTTTAGCCAGCAGGACTAAGTAGCCTAATAATTTATATAATTATAAGTTCTAAAAATTTAAATATAACTATTGCTGCACTATAATCTGTTATTTTTTATTACTGTTTAACTAATCTAACAATAATATTATATTATGTATTCTGTTTTTCTTTATTGTTTATCAATTAATCTATCTGTAATATGAAATGTATTTTTTAAGAGACTTTAACTAGTTATCAGTTAATTTATTAAAAGACAGACTTGTTTTAGTCAAATTGTTTATTTTTCACTGTAACGATTAGGAAATTGTTATTCTATAAAATAACCAGTTAAATCATAAAATCCAATAATTTTACATACTTTAACCGACTTGGTTAGTTATTTCGTGAAATAACTTAATCATATGCGTTAACGGTAACATATATATTAAAAAAATTATTTTTGTTTACATGCATTATATAAATTACTTCTGTTTGTATATAATTGTCTTCTGTGCATTAAATTAAATAAGTTGTACAAATATTGAAAAAAAAAAAAAGCTTGTGTGTATGAAACAGGGAATAGGTTCGCAGACAATACGTGTAAACAATTTCCTTCTTGCCTTCTTTTCCTCTTTTTATTTAGTTTATATATTTAATATATTGATATCCAATAAAGTTAATTTGATTTCAGTCTTCATAGATGATCAGTTCTTTAGTCTATAATGTTACAGGTACAAGAAATGTTCAAATAATGCACTTGCTGTTTTTTCTTATAAATATCTTTCATAAAATAGTACAGAATAATAATAATAATAAAATCTGAAGTTCATGTTGTCTTTCAAGTGTTATTAAATTTATCTTGAAATGCTATCAGAAAAGGAAAATGTTTCAAGTTACAGAAACTAATGTGTGTGTTTCTTTGTCAGAAATGAAAAACTGCTTGGGGATTCAAGTTATAGATGTTTGATTTATAGAAGTTTAAGTGTACTGATATTTTTTTAAATGATAAAGGAATTTAAAAGCGCTTTAATTTATTATCAACTAGTTGACCTGCTTGGGTCAGCTGGTTGTTATCCCAGGCTCCAGACATTTTTCTCTTGGAGGGATATATTGTTGAGAGGCCTCGCTGCCTTTGGCAGCATGCACCCTCAAATGTGTATGATATTACATTTTTAAACAAATTATCCTAACGAACCTAGAGTTTGGGTCCCCACTGCCTTCAGCAGCATACACCCTCGAATCTGTATGATATATTTTTAAATGAAAATTTATCCAAGCGAACCTAGAGTTTGGTGCCCTACTGCCTTCAGTAACATATACGATGGATTAGTTTTAAGTTTTTAATATAAATTTTATTTTATTTTATTGCTCTGAAGCAAATAAAAAATATGTACTTTTTGAAAATTTCATGTAAGTAGAGTTTTTTAAGAGTTGTCCTTAAATATTCATTGAATTTATTTTTAAGCAAGTTATTTTTTATTTAATTAGCTATTACATTTAATTATGTTTTACTAATTTGATAGGCTTTCCATTGTTTTTGTATCATTAAAAGTATTTGTTGTTGTCTATCTCATTACAGAAGTGGCTATGGTCTGTTCTCCTCGGAAAAACTCAGTGAACTGACTCATGTAGATCCAAAGAACAGGATGACGGAAATTGCCAAAATGTGGAAAAGCATGTCCAGTCAAGATAAAGACAAATATGCGAAAAGGGTTCAAGAATTGATGAGGAAGTACAATAAAGATATGCAGAAGTTTTTGAAGGTATTTTTTTCTTAATCTGTTCTACAATTTCTTAAATGAGAATATATGTGATGTTAATAATATAGTGAATATTTCCTATACAGGTTTTGATTTCTATTATTTTAGAAAGATGTGTATATATAATTTATAAACCATATGTTTCTAAAATTTCCCCCCCCCCCCAAAAAAAAAAAAAGTGCATTAAAACATTGCATTTTTAGTACACATGATGATGTAACTGTTGTATTAAATGATTTATTTATTCTGGATGATCCAAATGTCAGGAACAACTTTAAAAATTAACAGTTCGTAAACAAATAAAGATAAAAAAGGTTTGCACTAAATGAATGGAAAAAAAACTGGGGGTTTTTATGACAAAAGCCAAACAGAATGTTTGAATAAATGCAACTGCTTGATAAAAAAAGAATGCTTTAAACTAGGGGTGCACAACCTTTAAGCAAAGGGCCACTTACAAAAATCACTGGGTTGTCAAGGGCCACCATCAGAAAATTTTTGTTTCGAGGAGGTATGATCGGGGAGGGGATCAGATTAAAAAAACATAAATTTCGGAAGGGTAGATTTAGCCCCCTAGGTTCCTTCCTTTCAGTCAAAGTATTCAGTTCTGTTGCCAATGATATATCAACAGTTTACGTTTGTATTTATACAAGAGATATAGCTAAGATTATTTTCAAAGAGTGAAAATACTTCTTAACTTTATTTGAAGGAATAAATTTAGCTTTAATGATTGCTAGTGCCGAAAAAAATTCTGCTTTCATGAATGAAGGTGGAGAGGAGGAGAAACATACATTATTCTAAATTGTACTTCTTAACATATTCAATCATAAAATGTGGATATCAAAGGGGTGCACAACCTTTATAAGAGGAGGGCAGTCACAAAAATGACTGGATTGTCTTGAGCCAACATCCATAGGGTGGACAAAATTTTGTTTCGGGCAAGGAGGGGGGGGTCGGCCTAAAAGTTCATAAAAATGGACTAATTTTAAAAGGAGGGTTAGCTCCCTATACTCAACCACCTTCTTAGTCAGCATAACCCAATTCAGTTGGAAAGGATGGAAAAAACTATTCATAGTTTTTTCCTAGTAATTGACGAAATTCACGATTATTACGCACACGTTCGGAGAAATTTGCGATTATACGCACACGTTCGGAGAAATTTGCGATTTATACGCACCCGATCGGCGAAATTTGCGATTTTTACGCGCCCGATTGGCAAAATTCGCAACTTTCACGTGCCGATCGGCGGAATTTGCGATTTTTACGCGCCCGATCGGCAAAATTCGCGATTTTAACATGACCGATCAGCAAAATTCATGATTCTAACGTGCCCGATCGGCGAAATTCATGATTTTTACGCACCTGATCGGCGTAATTCGCGATTGTACGTGCCTGATCAGCAAAATTTGCGATTTTTGCGCATCCGATCAGCAAAATTCGCGATTTATATGCACTCCATCGGCAAATTTTGTGATTTTTATGCACCCGATGGGCGAAATTTGGCAAAATTCGCGATTTCTATGCACCTGATAGGCGAAATTCGTGATTTTTTTTCACGTCCGATCGGCGAAATTGATCCACGGGCCACCAGTAATCCGATCGCGGGCCACAGGTTGTGCCTTTAGATTGTGGTACTTTAAACCTTCATCATTGCCAACATTGAAAGATGCCATCTGCCAATATGTGCCCGCTACATACATACAAGAAATGTTGCCTAATGCTGTGAATGGTGTTGTGCCTCGTCTGACAGCTGTGCTGCTGAATAACAGACAGCACATTGAACAGTTGTAAGCAATGTGTTAGTTAAAAAGAACTATTTAACCATTCGTTTTTGCTTTTGTCATAAATAAAAAAAAATCCAGCTTGACATTTGGTGCAAACTGCATCTTTTTTATCTTTATTTGTTTTTGAATCATTAATTTTTTTAATTGTTCCCTGCTATTCGATCGCTTTGGTATATAAGTTAATGTATAAACACATCATGTTCCAACAATACATACATTTCATAACCACTTTACTGACAAAAAATGTTTGTGCACTATGCATTAAGTGACCAATTAGATTAAAGTGCATCTGGGGGGGGGGGCGAGGGGGAGAGATTTTATGGCTTTAGCATGTATTTTAAATGAATTTTTCAGTGATTATTTTTAAGTTTGGTTTGTTTTATTTAATTCCATTGCCATATTTCATAAAATTGACTTTTTATAAAAGATGGATTAATGTGTGAATGAGAAAAGGTAAAGGTTAATCAACAGCGATAAAATTAAACACTTTTTATTTGTTTATTAATTTCACTATTTATTTATTTTATTTTGAATTATTGAAGTTAAATTGACCCCTTCGATTTGATTTACATTGTTCTATAGTTGAATGTAATATTATTTCTGCAGTACCGAAATTTTGATGGAAATCACTGTTCTTTTTTATGTCCCACCATCACTATCCCCACACCAAAAAAAAAAAAAAAAACATCTTGGAAGTAGAATGCAAAATTATTTTCAATGTATTACAAAATATGTTTAAAAACTTTCCAATAAGGTTCCATACTGAATAAGTACACTACTTGCAAAACGCAAGTCTTAATTAATAAAAATAGTTTTTTTTTTTTTCATATTCAAGTATTGCATTGATGATATTCTAATTAAGATTCAAATAGCTGATCCCTACATTTTAATTCTTTGAAAATAAAATAAAATGAACATTCCATCTTTGTTTACACTTTTGTCAATGTTGAAGCCACGATCTTCACCTGGGAGGGTTTTTGAATCATTATTACTCATAAAATGAACGAATTTGTGTCTGGTCATAAGTCATTTTTAGCAAATACATGGTATGTAAAAACTTATGCAATAAAAAGCACACACATGCAAAATAAATTCAGCATTCACCTGTTTCAAAGCTTCATCGAAGGCAAAGATTTGTATAGGAAGAAATTGGGTCCTTTAAATGACCCTTCACAATTTTTAACACTTTCCAACCTAGTTGAAAAGTGTTTATGACTTCGGTTTGTCTGGCCGTCTGTCCGTGCTCTAACTCCCGTAAATATGCTCGGATTGCCCTGCAATTTTTATATGTTATTGTCGTTATCTATAGCATATTCCCCATTTCAACTGAAGTGTGCAGCAGTTATAGTTTTTTTACAGGGACACTCAAAAGAATTCCTTTACATTACGATCTGTGGAGAAAAATCATTTGCGGTTTATTTTAATGATGTTACACAATTTCAAACACATTGTAATTGATATATATCACTAAGGTGCATTACAAGAAGCTATATGGAATAGGGTGCCCATAGCACTTATAGTTACTTTACAGGGACAGTCAAAAGAATTCCGTTACATTACGTCAATAGAGAAAAATTGTTTGCCGTTTAATTAAATAATGTTTCACTATTTTAAATGCATTGAAATTTATATATATCACTAAGGTACATTACAAGAGGCTTACTACAGAATAGTGTGTGTGTAGCAGTCATCATTCATTTACAGGGACACAAAAGAATTCTCTACTGTCTGTTAACAATAATTCCTGGAAGTGTGTTTTAAGTTGCTGAACATGATTTTAAATTTAACTCACATTTTGTCTATTACTTGGTGTGTATAAATTCTGTAGATCCTATACAGGGCAGCACAAAATTTCGCGAGCACATTTAAGTTTATTGACAGAAACTCCAGAAGGAAAATTTTAAACTGTGCTACGCGTTTCCTAACTAAACTAAAATTTAGCATCCTATGTAGTATATATACCAATTTATAAATCCTATACAGGGCTGAATAAAAGTATTCGGATATTTTTCCGAATATTGTATATGTTGGAAATTCCTGAAATTACGTTTTAAAATATGTTATGCATTTTCCAAATTGTTTACTTAGATGTTATCTTTCAGCTTATTAATTGGTAATGATTTATAAAATTATTTTGGAAGCGTTGGAAAGTGTTACATAATCTATGCTTGACACATGATTTTTCGTTCTTGTTTTCATTTCAAATCACCTCAAAACAGGACATTTCACAAAATTCTTTGCCTTAAAAGTAGACCTTTTACAAAACTGTTCCCTCTCCAAACTGAACCTTTCACAAATTTAATAATTTAAAAGTAAAATATGACTGTCATTTTTACATATATAAAGAAAGTACGTGTATTTTACACATATATATTTTTTCTTTAAAATTTTTCACTTCAAATTCACAAAATTGTGAGTAGATTTTTCACAAATGTAAAAAGCTGTTCACAATTTCACAAAGATCCTGAAAGATGTCTCTTATCCAGAAATCAGATCAAAATAAGAAACAACAGCAGTAGCGACAAAATGCACATTTTGCTGCTTCGTTCCTCACTCGCTCTTTCATTCATTTTATACTGAAGAAGAGACTCCTATTATGATGTATTGATTACATCATATATTCATCTTAAGACGAGGATTTTAATCCCTAATTTCCCCCAATCCTTTTTTTTTTTTTTGTGTATGAAAAAATATCATTTTTATAGATAAATGAAAAAGTTGAATCTTATTTTGAATCATTTATGTAGAAATAAATAAGAAATATTTTATTATTGTGATTTACATTAATATGTTTTTGATTTGAGAAGTGACTTAATATATGTTTGAGCAATGCTATTTAGAAAATATCCTTACATATCTATATAAAAAGCTGATAATACTTACAATTTATTAGGGGCTCACAGTTGCAGAATTCCAAGAATATGATAAATTAAGGAAAGCAGCGATGAAGAAAAAGAGTAAAAAAACTACAGACACTGTGCAGGTATACATTTCTATATTCACATTTTTTTAATTTGTTAATTTGCATATTTTTCCTGTTGTATATTTGATCCCAAAAGTTATTCACTTTTTAGATATTAAATTTTGAGTTATATAATTTTATTAATTTAATGTTAATATTTCTATAACTTCCTGCAGGGGCGATTTGTGTTCAGTTTATATACCTGAATTCATGTATTTTTTTCATTTTCTATACCAATATTCCAGTTTTTCTGATGATTAAATTCCTAAAAATATCAATTTCATATGATTGCTAAACATAATTAAAATTCATATTTTTCATAATTTGACTTCCCTGTAATAAATTATATGTTCCCTCCCCCACTCTTTCCAAACAGAAACGTTTTCTCGCTAAAATTTCTGGTATTTTTTCATGAACCCACAATTACTCCCGTTTCTGTTTATTCCAAAACTACTTTTTAGAAACCTGTAGTCTTAGTACTAAACTTGATTTTTATTGAACTCATTAATCTCATAAAAATGTCAACTATATACAGGGCTGGCACAGCCATCGGGTCGCCCAAGTTCCTGTACCAGTTAGGGGCCTCAATCCCTGTATAATTCGAAATAATGTTGCCTCTGTGTAAAATAATGTTTTGCGCTAAATTTGTTTTTAAATATATGTATATATACAGGGCTTTACAAATTTGATAAAATCTGGTAGCCCACAAAAAGTTCTAGTCACCAGTAAAAAAATATTTACTTTCCCTCCCACCCCTAAAAATCACAGTTTTTTTATGAATTAACTGAGAAAATAATAAGAAGCATAGATTAATATTATTAGTTACATAGTTTAGAACAGTGTATAATTGAGAAAGATAAACTAAGTTTTCTATAATAAAACTTATCAAAATTATATATCTTTAAAAAATACTGCAAAGGCTGAATTAACTGGCATTTTCGGCTAATGTTGATTGTTGAATGCTTTAAATATCCGAATACTTGAAATCATGTACTATATCTATATCTGATCGTATCAATGAAGTAGTGAAGCAGGAAGTTTTTTGCCTGTTTTTCTGTCGATCTCAGTCAAGTAATTCAGATTTTTTATTTTAAAATTTGCATTTAATGAACTTATTTTTGCCAAATTAATAGAAAAAAATCAAAATATTGCTTGTTTGAATATAATTTCTATGTTTCTTAATATTTTGTAATTTTGCAACATCTGTGATGAGACATCTTATAAGAATTACGAGGGGAGAGAAAAATGCTGTTTGTGCTCCTCTCTCAAGGTTAATTTTGTACAAAATGAAATTGCTGTATTAAATAACTTCACCATATAAAAAACTTGATCCTGGCGACTGCAATTGTCAAGCACTGTATATATATATATATATGGTCAGTTTCTTATGTTTCAGTGGTTAATTTTTACAATAAGTTTATATATATATATTGTGAAAAAAGCGAGTATTCACCTCATTTTTCACATCCAGTTAAAATTAAAAATAATTATGCACATTACACGTGAAAGAAGTTGCATGGTATTTTTCATACATTTTAAATTCTAAATTATAACTTATTGTATAATATATACAATTTAAAAGTATTTTTTATTAGTCCAGTATTGCAGTCACAGACGTTGGGTCCTGCTAGGTGATTTGTCGGAGCCCTGTGCGATGTTGTGCCCGCTCTGATATATATAAATATTAGTAATACTAAACCAGTAGACCCATCTGAGGCTTTTGCACTGCAATCTTTTAGTTTATTTGCTTATTCTGTGTGTAATTCTCATGCTTAGAAATCCTTAAATAACCAAAATACTCCTTAATTATCACAAAGCAAGATTTGGTAGCTTTAATGATTTAATTGAAGTATACAAGAGTAAAAGATGGAGACTTGCATCATGGGTGCACGACTTCAGTCTCAGGACTGATTTGAGTTCTAGAGAGATTTTTGATTAAGGGTGTTTTTTGAGACACATTTGTAAATTCATTTTTGCTCTAAAATGCATCCAATTGGCAGGTTCTCTTATTCAGAAACTTTATAATGTCCCCACTGTCTCGATTTTTTGATAAAGGCAGAATATATTTCAAAAAATACTGCCAAAGTGGACATTTTGAACCGAATTTCCTGAAGCGATAGCGCTGGAAACAAAAAAAAATGATCATACTGTGAAAATAATTGTCTGTAAATCAATTTCTAATTAATTGAACGAAAAATAAAAACATAGGGCCCTTATAAATCACGCTGCCAAGTTTCCTGTTGTTACTTTTAAAAATGAGTCTGAGAATGTGTCTCAAAATTTTGAGTTGTTGAGCATGGAAAAGTATATTTTTTTAGTACCGCCTTAATAGTAAATTCTACTTTATATGCTTAAATAGTAGCTATTTTACTATCAAGAACTTTTAATCACTATCTTTTATTGTAAGAGGTCACTTTTTAGCCATAATGCAAGACGTAGAAATTTTCTAGTCCATTTCTATTTGACTATTCCTAATACTCAGAAAAGTTTTCAGTCTTGGCTTGGATGGACTTCTTGCAACCATGACTTGCATCTTACATCATAAATAATACAGCAGAACCTTGTTAAGTAGGATCTGGAACAATGAAAATCTGGGTTAACCGGTGAATATGTGGAAAAATCAATATAAGACAGCATACTTAACAGAAAAGCCTTTTTGTATTGTGGAAAAGACTATTAAAACATACTACAATACTGTACAGCATACAAACATTTTATCGTATTACTTCTTAGTAGAAATCTTTTATCTTTACTTTTTAAAACATTAACTTGTAAGCTTCTGCTGCATTGGTTTAGAGTACCACTTGGGAGCCTCGTTATCACACATTCATCTCAGCATGTTGGTGTTGTTTCTGTCTGCTGTTCTAAATAGAATAGCAGTTCACCTAACTGGTTGCATCTGCAAGACTCATAACTGCTGGTGGTTCATCGTTATCCAGAGGAACTGATACACATGCAATCCTTTGTGTGTCTATTTATTTTTTCAGTACACATTTTTGTTTTGTTTGTTCCTAAATTGTTCTGAGTTAGTGGGGGCAGATTTAACGAGGTTCTACTGTACCTTAAGTATGTTTGGCATGAAGAATATTCACTTTTAAAGAAAGTAAAATAAAAATCTTCTGATATTTACAAAGGTAGAGTTCAAGTGATTACTGCCATTCTAAAAAAAAGTTACTGTATTTTTTCAGCTATGCTGCGTATTTTCCTCCCTTCAAAATTTCTTTTGAAAATCTGGGTGCATCATTTGATGCTGGTCTTTGTATATATGACCATTGATCACTGCATAAAATAATTGGCTGGCAATTTTTGTTCAAATTGGTGAAACCAGTAAGCAATATATATGGTGAATACTGTGCAGTTTTAGCACTAACTTTCAAATTTTAATAGAGTGAAATCTGTTTGAAATGCTGTTCTACGTTTTTTTATCTCCATTTGAGTTAATTAAAAATAAGGTGTGCATTTTACATAGACACAACATGTTTTTTTTTTTTTTTACAAAAAAAATTGTTAATTCTTTAAAATTATTGGACTCTGGATTTTTTTTCTTCTTCTTCTTCTCAAGCCGTTATGAAGCCTGAATTCTGTAATTTGAACATCTAATGTGTTCTTAATAAATCTACTGTTTTATTATGTTTTGAAATTATATTTTCTTTCAAGTAAGCTTCCTTATTTGTGTGCATGCATATGTCACAGAAGCTAAAGATTAAATGGGTGGTATTTATCTCCTGCAGAAAAATTCTAAAAAAGAAAGCGATTCTGAAAGTTCTGATGATGATTCTTCTGATGACGACGATGATGACTCTGACAAATCTGGCGATGAATCTGGGTCTGGATCTGGATCTGGGTCAGGCTCAAGTTCAGGTTCTGATGATGACTCTGGCAGTGATTCAGGAAGTGATGATGACGATGATGATGACGACGACGACGATGATGATGATGACGACGATGACGATGATGATGACGATGATGATGATGAAGAGAAAAAGGTAATGTATGAAAATAAAATCAAACTCGAGTGTGTTCAGAAAATTTCTCGTTTTAATATGCTTTTGTTACAATGTTATAATGAAATATTTTGTTATACAGTAAAAACTTTAATTATCCAGACTAATATGTTCTGAATGTAATCTGGGTGTGCAAAAATCAGAATAATGAGGGTAATGATAAAAAAGGGGCATTTTCTTCAATAAAATTTTCTCTTAAAAATCGCTTTCAAGTTTTCATAGGATCACTTTTACAACAAACAGTTTTTTAAAAAAAGTGTTCTGAATGTAATCTGGGTATTGAAAAATCTGAATAATGAGGGCAATGATAAAAAAGGAAAAAGGGGGGGGGGGATATCTAAAAAAGAATTTGAAAGAAATTATTTTACAGTATAAAAACATACAATTAATTTTATTTTGAGATGAAATGTAGATCTGGATAACTATAGTTTGGATAATTAAAGTTTTGATGTATTATTTGAACAGTATATATCTTAGGTGGGCAGTCTTAACATTACAAATCCAAAATTGCAATTTTAGAGGAAAGTTAAAAAAAAACTGTACACCTCTTTTTATATATAAATAGCAAACATTTCTTTCTTGTATTGTTATGATCACTAGCTAAAACAGTGTGAACATATGTAAAGTGTTAAAATCTTATTAAGTTTCGTTACAATTTGAACACATAAAATTATAAATTAAGTGTATATTTAAAAAATAATTTGACAACTAAAAAAGAAAGACACATACTTTAAAAAGAGTACTCAGAAAAAAGAAGTTAAATATCTTAATTTTCTAAGGAATTTTCCAGCATAATTTCAACTCTGCTAAAAATGTAATTAGTTATATAAATATTCACTGATACTGGGTTTAATTTGTCTCATGCATGCCACTAAAGTTGTGCTTATGATTGACGTTTCATCTTGTGCTGCAGAGTTGTTGTAACCTTACCATACAAGAGTGTGAGAATTCTATACTGGATGTCGTCTGGATAGCTCCAAATGGTAGAGCGTTGATGCTTAATACCAAAGGTTCTGGGTTTGATCCCCGCTCTGGACATTTTTTTCACTCTGTTGGTTGTACACTGTATAGTAATGTGATAATTAACATGAAAGTTGGCAGTGGATCTATTGTCATTTTTTCCCATTGATAACCGCTCTAATCGAGGGAAACTTATTCCTAAATAATTAAATTAAAATATTTTATCTTGTATATTTCTATTGCAGGATGGAGATAACGATTCCAGTTCAAGCGATAGCGACAGTGATAGTGGAAGCGGTTCGGACAGTGGAAGTGGCAGCGATGACAGCAGCGACTCTGGCTCCGATAACGAAGAGGAGAAGAGTGGTTGACATTCGTAGGATGTGCTAAAAATCTTAACTGCTTCTTGACCACAAGTGCCTCTTGTTTTCTTACTAGACACGAATAGATAAAACTATGAATATGAGATTTATTTTGTGGTCGCAACGAAAAAGATGAAAGTAGGGATTATTATGTGGCATTTGGTGGGATGTAGTTCTCGCAGAAAGTGTTTTGTGGTTAAGTTACTTGGACATTCAGATGCTAGTCTGCATCTTGTAAACATTTTTAAATACTCTGATGTGTACAAAGACTATATAACATTGGATCAATCCAAAAAAAAACTGGAACAAGAGACTTATTTTTTAAAACTTTCTTGTTAAAATAGCGTGTACATCCCATGGCATCTTTTGTATGCAGCAAGATACACTATTTTCTTCTAATCGAGAACTGTAGCTATGTAGTGTATGCAACTCAGAAATATAGATGGTCTATTCATTTTAACCAACTGTATAAAAAAAAAAGCTGTTTGTTTTTATTGATTAGATTCAAAGATCATCAGAGTAAAAACAAAAACAAAAAAAAATAATAATAAACTGAGTTTTGTTGTTACAGTGTCCTTCTTATGTTCAACCGTATTCTTTGTAACATGTATGATTTCAAAATACTGTCTTCTATTTTAAACGTATTAAAGCTAGCTGTGATTATTTTATTTAGCCATATAGTGCATTTATACTTGTGTATATACAAATTATTTTTGCATGCACAATCTGTTGTATTATATACAGTATATATTAGAATACATAGAATTTTGATATTAAAGATATCAAATTGAAAAAGATCTAGTATCTCTATTAATTTAATATTACAGTAAAAACCTTATAAAATGTAAGTTTCCGTCTTAGAAGGTACACTTTCTCTTATTGAATGTAAATTAAAGAAAATGTTTCATAATGTCTTATTTTTATATTAAAAATAAATTAGTTTCAATTTACATATATGTAATGTAATATAGAACTAAATTACTGTGAAATACTTATATTTAACTTATTTCTAGTATTTAATATTTTTGCGATATTAACAAACTATTCACATCTTCATATGTGATCATTCTTGTAGGAATTGAATAAATGCAAAACTTTCAATATTTTTTTTAGATTTTGTATGAAACCTTGATATAGGGGAATTTGGCCATTAGTATAAAATACTTCTATTTAATGTGAGATTCTGTTATACACTAATTCAGTCTTCGCATGTTTCCCTGTAATTACAGTCCGGTGCAAAAGTTCGTCAATATTGTTTGGATCTTTAATTCAAATCTATTAACATATTTTGCATCATTTTAAAAACCTGCATTCTTTGAAAAATTAAGAAAAAAATTGCAATTTACAGGCATACCATAATTCATATTGCAATGATTTAATTTAAAATACATTTAAAGTACATACCTTTACAATACATATATTGCATTCATTTTATTAAAAATAATACTGTAAACTAAAACATTTTATTTCAACATCAAAACACTGTTTCTAATTTTCACATGAGAATTAAAAGCCACTATTGAAAACGAGAAAAACTATTGGCAAGATTTCCACATGGCTAACATAAAAGTACAAATTATCATCCCATTTAACTTTATCTTTAAACTACTTTTTTGAATGTTGCCAAATACTCAACTTTAACTTTAAACTACTTTTTTAAATGTTACGAAATACACAACTTTTAACTATACTATAAATGTGTCTGACAAGTTAAGATGATACTTGGTGCAGATATAATGGTGCATATCTATATTAATAAAAGAAAGTTTCGCTCTGTGTATGTGTTTGTCTGCGATGGCTAGCGAAATCTAGCCCACCTAGAAGTATGAAAATTTAGGTGTGCATAGTCCAAGGTCTGACCATGTGCACCTGAGTCTCAGAATTTTAATATTTTGATAATTACCCAAGATATTAATTAGATTCTTATTAACCATCACTTCTAAATTTTACATCTTTTAAATCAAAATGGCTAAAGAAATGAACAAGCGCATTGGATTTGCAAGTGGAAATGAACGAATTCGAAATTATTTTACTAATTAGTGAATTTTAAGAAACTAATTGAGATATCCATTTGAAAATTCCTGAGCATATGTAAAAAAAAATTCTACATCTGACTATGTGATTTTTGAAAAATTCGGTTGATATTTTTTCTTAATTTATGCAAAAATCTGCCGGCACCAGTGAAAACAATCCGAGAAAGTTTCAGACAGGGATCTGCTTTATTTAAGAACTGAACTACAAAGAGATCTGTTTCTCTGGCCGATCCGTCCATTTAGTTTGCGTAAATGAAGGAAATAATTGCCAATTTTTACTAATGAACAAAAATTTAGGTAACTAATTAAAATATAGATTTGAAATTGAGGTCGGGAAGGGGTGTCATCTGCCGGCTATTTTAGCGTAGCGTCTTCGTTATGTTCTACCAGAAAAATGTAATTACTTTTTTAATGATCGCGTTAATGTAGGTAACGGTGGTTTTCTTGAACAAATTATTCATTATATTTGCGGGTATGAGTAGGTGGGAGGGAGGGTTAACGCCTTTCTCTGAGATTGTAATTATCTCGGGCCCGGGCAACGGCGGGCGGGTTAGCTAGTAAGCAGATAAACAACATTTTAAGCACCAGAACTTTTGCAATGCATTGGAGATTAGTTTCGGTAACTCAGCATACCGTCATCAGTGCAAAGAATGATAGAATTTTGTCCATTTATGGAGAAGAAGCAGATTCAATGGGTAGGTTTATTGAGTAATAGAATTGCAGGAAATTACAGGAAACAGCCAATGGGAAATGAACTGGTAATGTGAAAAAATTTTAATAGAAATTTAAAAAAAGAATGTTTTTATATATTTTCAACAATCTGACAGTAGAGAATAGCGAAGTAAAAGTTAACAATTCACAATGTTTTTATGATTTTTACAGATATAAAATGCTTTAAGAAAGTTCAATTCAAATATAGATGTGGATTTAAAGATAATTTTAGCTGAGTAAAAGTTGAAGGTGTGGTTCATCTCCCAGCAATGTTTTGCAATGGCTGATATGTTAGTTTTCTGTTGGTTGTTGCCTGTAATTTTCTGCAATTCTATTGATCAATAAACCTACCCCTAAAATCTGTTTCTTCTCTATATATATGTGAAAAATTCCATCACTTTTTTTCACTGATAACGGTATGCTGGATGCTACCAAAACTAGTCTGTAATATGTTAAAAATTCCTATTCTTAAAACATTGTTTTATCTGTTTATAATCCTATAAATATACTAGAGAACAAAAAGAAAGAAAGAGAGGCAAACATATAAATAAATACAACATAATTAGGAAAACATTTATTGTGACAATGCTTACATTATTCTGTTCAAGAAACTCTACTAAATATGTGATGTTTTACTTTTAAATATTATCATCAATTTGGGAAATACGCTCTTGTAATCTTCTTTTCATATCAGTGAAATAATACTCTAAAAAGTCATGGGATATATTGTCCATAATACCGTAGCCATGAGTTTCCATTTAAGAGATTTACAAAGAGTATTTTTATTGATAACTTGCTAAGTTTTATAAGACTCAGCTCTGTGATCTACAAAATATTTAACTGTTTGGTGTATTTTAAGAGAGCTGAATTAAAAAAACATTTTTCAAGAATCTACCCAAAGACCTGTGCATTTGCAGTTCCTTTTAAACTATATTTTGGTTGAAAAGCTGCAAATTGCACCAGACAATGTTGATTATTAGTGTACAATATGCACACTAACAGCACACTGGTAATTCAAATTACAATAATTCTCTGTTATATCTCTTTATTAAATTTTTCAAAAAGGAAGATGAATAAACCTTAAAAACTCTTCTACAATTTTTAAAGTGGTTGTTAATGATACATAAGTGTTGTGTTAATCTTACTAAGAAAATAGTAATATATATAAACTAATGTTTGGAGACACATATCAAACATTTATTTGTAGGTTATTATTTTTAATTTCCTGAATGTTCTGGGATACATTGTGCTTTTTTGTTTTTTCTTGACATGTGAGATATATAACAACACAACAACAGGCTACTGTAATCATTCATTATGAGGCAAAGATTATCTTAATTTCATTAATAGTTTGGGGGGCAGTGTCACATTTTTGCAACCAATCTTAGTGTTGATAATTTTGGTTTATATGATAGATAAGGTGTTACAGATAACAATACTGACAATCAGCTAGTGCACCATAGGTTTTGCTTGGCCCGAGATCCTGCAGGCCATCAAAATCAAGACGAAAATTTTAAAACAGGCCAGGCCGTCAGAATAGAGACAATTTTCTTTTTTAAACTGATTGGGCCCAGTCAATGAAAAAATAAATCCAACAGGCTCTATATAACAAATTTAAAAGGATTGGGCTAAGACAACAAAGTATGAATAATTTTCATAGGACCTGGCTGTGCTTAGAATAAATTATAAATGTGCTGCATGTGTACAAGCAACTGTTAGCTTGATAACATCAATACATATTTTCATAAATTTAACATGTCCAGCATAAAGATCCTGAATCGGACATTTACATCCTGTCTGACCCTGGGCTTAATTTCTTTCAGCAAGATGCTCAAACTTTCATTTTTTTTCCCCTACTTTGGCCAACCCGAGTCTTTATTTGAATATAAAAGTCTAAGTGATCATTACGAGGCTACTTCATTCATGCAAAAACACCTGCTTACTAATGTTAATTCTATGGGAGAAATTTTTTTTAGATATGTCGTTTGCATTTTAATATTTTTAAATGATTTTTTGCATTGGATAGCTGAGGTTAATCTCTACAAAAGCCATTTTTGTATTTTGAAAGTAAAAGTTTCCTTATTTTAAAAAAAAAAAAAAAAAAAAAAAAAAAAAAACCCTGCAAACAAAATCGAAAAAGAAAAAAAAAGGGCTTTGTAGAGTTCGATCCCAGCTATCCAATGCAAACGAGATATCTTAAATAATTTCTTCCATAGGATTAACATTAGCAAGTGGGTGTTTTCATGTGAGAAGTGAAGTAGCCTTAAGGCTGATCGTCACTCATTTTTAAAATCATGTTTCGCTCAGATAGCAGATCAGTGCTTACCCCCCCCCGTGCTGTCAAAGAAGCGTTACCGTTAAATGCCCTGAAGTACAGCAACCTGTATCGGCAGTCTGTTGACAGAATTTTTGACTCTGTGGTCAGGGGAAAGTGACCGCAGCTCTCTCCCCCTTTAGAGGAAGGTGATCTATTTTCGTTATTAGGGTGAGAAGGATTTTGCAGAGAATTTTGAACTCTGAGTATTGTTATGTGTGCAACTTGGACTTTCAACAGGCAGTTTGAAACATTCAGAATAATTTCGACTTTTATACCGGCATAAATTTATTAAATACCAGCTCTTTAGCAAATACTTGATGAAATAAAATTCGGCAATAAAAAATGATTCAATGTAGTTTTTCTGGCTAAAATTATTTAGATGTACCTCTTGCTAAAAGGCGTTATTATAAACAGTAAAATAAGTTTTATTAGACTGTTGACATGTTTCATGATTTAGATGTTTTAGCTTACTTTATATTATCTTTATTGTATCTTCAAATTTTAAAATACATATACATTAAACAAAATTGTTTCTGAAAATTTTCCAAATTTAATTAGATAATGTGCAATATTTTTTTAATTTTTCTTTAGATTGCGTAAAGCAACATTCATTTACTACTGAAGAACCAATACACACTTGATTGTATAATTACTGCATTGTGTATTTTAAACAAATAAACACAAAGTATTGTTATAGATAAAAATGATTAAACATCATCATGTAATTGAAATGGAGGGAGAGTGAAGATTTTAGTAAGTCTGTAAGTTGCATATTCTTTTTTTCAATATAAGATATCTAAACATGTTCCATAAATTTATTAACGTTAAAATTCGATATTTTCTTGGGATTTTGTGCCTATTTTATAAACGATAATATATAGCCATCAGTATTTCGCATTGGATAAAACAATGAAATTCTTTTGTGAAATTGTGAATGTAGTAACTTCCGCTCTTAAAAAAAGGACAAAAAGGGGGGGGGGGAAAGACGTCAAAGAATTTTAACAAAATATTTTTGATTATTGAAATTATTTCATGCATTGGCATTTATTTTAGCATTTTCATAATGAAATTAAACTAGAGTGCAAAATGAATATAAATTATACCAAAAATACTCCAAGTGGTGTTTTCTAATAGAGCTTTATTTAGCAAAAACATAGTATGAGATTTACAATAATGCAATAATGCGGCCATTACTACAATATTTAAAATTTATTATTATCCTTTTTTAGTTTTGATCATCTGTCAATAAAATTAACACTAATAAAAAATATTAAAATTTCCGAAGCGCAATACATAATACTAATTTTTAGTTATTTCTGCCATTGTCATCTATACAATTAAAGGATACAATATTCAATATAAATACATTATATATGCAGCAATATATATGTATGATTCACCAAAAAAAAATACGATAGTCTAATACTATTAATGTTAAATTACTATTAAATTAAATGTTTGGCGCTGTATATTTCAATCTGCACTTATATTAATTTATAAAATCATTTTAAATTTTAATAAAGAAAATATCAACTGCTTTCTCTAAAAAAAAAAAAAAAAATTTTCGAAGTTTTGTTACTTTTCATTTGAGTTTATGAAAACTTCGTTATATTAAACAAACTACTACAATTTCTGTAGCTACATCGAGTGTATATACACTGCTCAAAACAATTAAAGGATATTGCAGTTTTAGGTGGATTTTGCATCTGGGAAACTTTTTAGCTGATTGATACATGGTCGGCAGACATAGTAGGTTATATGAGAATAAATTACACATGTTTGGCAGAAAAAAATGCATTTTATTGCGCATTTGTGTACAAAAGGAAAAAAAACACAATTTGTGCATATGAGAAAAAAAGAATAAGAAAAGGTGTTTTCATCAAAGAAAATCATTTTCAGTAGGGGGTATGGTTTCCACGGGCGGCCAGCAACGTTGAACATCTTTGAGGCATGGACTCAATGAGGCTATTAATGACGAGTTGGGGTATTCTGCCCCACTCTTCCAGAAGAGCTCTTTCCAGTTCTTGGAGAGTTTGTGGGGGTTGATGGCGGCCAGAAACTCGTCTTCCTAGAGCGTCCCAAATGTGCTCGATTGGATTCATGTCTGGAGAACACGCTGGCCATTCCATTCGAACGATTCCTTCCTCGAAAAGGAAATCCTCCACCAGGTTTGCACGATGTGGCCTGCAGTTATCGTCCATTAAAATGAAGTTATCTCCGATTGCTGCAGCGTAAGGGACTAAAATAGGTCTGAGGATCTCATCCCTATATCGGCGACCAGTCAGAGCTCCATCTCGAATGATGTAGAGGTCAGTGCGCCCGTCAATGGAGATGCCACCATACACCAACACTCCTCCACCACCAAATCTGACACTTTCGTGCACGAACGCAGGATTATTTCTACTGCCACGGTCCCTCCAGATGAAAATACGCCTATTATCCTGATGCACAGAAAAGCGGGACTCGTCAGAAAACAGAATATTGCTCCATTCATTTCTCCTCCCGTTGACATGCTCGGTTGCCCACTCCCTGCGGTCGCGACGATGCCTTGACGTTAATCTAACACATACCATCGGTCGACGAGCATACAGACCTACAGCATGGAGCCGGTTTCGGACAGTCTGAGTTGAAATCGTGGTGCCTGTAGCCGAGCGAAGGTGTTGTTGGAGAAGAGTAGCGTTCATGTTTCGGTGTCTCCGAGCTGTTAACGCTAAATACCGATCTTCATTGGGCGTTGTTGCCCGTCTACGACCTTGCCCTGGTCTTCGGCCTGCACATCCACACTCCAAAAAACGGTTCCAGATCCTAAAAATGACACTTTGTGACACTCCAATGGCTTGCGCTACTTCGGCTTGAGTTTGGCCCCCTTCTAACCTACCAACAATTCTCCAAGCTTCTGAATCTGTCAAATGACTTCGCTGAGACATCGTACTCATCGAAACAAAGCAATCACTGAATGCCGATCATCCTTGTCTTCATTCTCTTTTATCCAGTTGAAAGTCAAATTTCATTCGCTGCCACTGAAGCGACGTTTTTGAAGTCGAACTCAAAATTTGCATACTCCACAGTTTGAAAACCAGAAAAATTTGCATTTGTGATTCTCTTCTTCTATTTTCGGCAAAAAAAATTTCGTTTATATCTTTATTTTATATAAAACTTCAAATATCCTTTAATTGTTTTGAGCAGTGTATTATCTGATTTTATTATTATTATTACAGGGCATTAAAAAAAAGTGACATATTTGTGTAGACTGAAACTCAGCACTAAAAATTATTTTAAATTCATTGATAATTCAAAATATACCATAGTAGAGTTTCTCATTTATTAGAATTCCACATATTTCAGTAAACTATCAGCCAAAATTCACGGGTAATTAAAGTAGATACTCTCAATATGGTACGACTAGTTCAAAATACCAGTTCATTAATCCTATATTTCTGATGTCAATATCAGCATTCTTTTTTCTATGCACATATACAAAACGCACAACGATGAATGAAGTATCATACGAAATGTTTTTGAAAAGGCGGCTTTTTATATCACTCACATTTCGTTAATAAACATGTTGTTTTATTAATAATTGCGATTACATAAAAATTAGTGAAAAACACAATTAATCTCGAAGATTGCGTACGAAAGCTTCGTACAAGTGCACTGGTATTATAATAATAAAATAGAACAAAAATCATAATGAAACAGTTTCGTAAATAATTCAGTAATCAGCTTGAATTTGCTATACTCAAACAGTAAGAAAAACGAAAATATTCAGATTAAACGCAAGCGTAAATGTATAGTTAATTTATTGTTGTGGGTAAAAGCCATGGCATACCTTACAAGGGGAAAAACTGTTAAATTTTGAATATCTTAATTAAAACAGTTTATATTATAATAACTTTGCAATTTTAAGTTGACGTTTTATCGGTGCGCTTTCTTCAAGGTGCGCTTTTTTCCGAGTGCGCTTTTCTCTGGGTGTGTTTTTCTCCGGTGCGCTTTTTTCCGCCTATCGTTGTATTCATGCTATGTCAAGTACTATAGTAAAAATTTCAATCTCCCACATGCAAAATTAACTGAGTTTTGATGCTATGAATTTTGTGACATTTCGAAGCTTTTCATCAATAAAAACACCAATAAGTGTTTCCGCTAATAATACTTTTCATTTCTATTGTCAGAAAGCTCCAAAATTTCATTTTAAAAAAAAGGTTCTAATTTACGAGTTTCGAAGAGGTATTTTCAATGGATATAAAAATAAGCATACCATAAGACAAAACGACAGACCTTGGATAAATCATAAGGGAGCGCAAACACGAAAGGGCAGAACCAAATGTCCTTGAAGGAATACGTGATTTTGACGCAATTGTATTCTTTTTTTTTTTTTTCAAATTTGTGAATGAAGAGTACGTTTATGATGTAATGTTTTATTGATGGAGGCATTTCGATATTTTGTGTTTTAAGGTTCAAGAACAAGCAAAAACGTCTATATGAAAAATTGTAGATGCGTAAATATTTATTTAACTAAATTTTCTGAAACTGTCAAGCCATGCAGTTCCTAGTTGCTGTGGCGGAGGATTTTGCCCCTAAATCAAAGTTCGTTTCGATAGATTTTCATTAAAAAATATATAAAATCCTACAAATTCGAGCGTGTACGCTGTCGAAGGTAGCAGTACCCCCCAGCATTAAGTTCGTTTAGAAAGTTTTTTTTTTTTTTTTTTTTAAATATAAAATGAAAACAGATCGGAGCACGAACATAGCACCGGAGTACGCTGCCGAAGGCAGTGGGGCCCTCGACTCTAGGGTCGTTTGGATATATTTTCGTTAAAAAATATAAAGTCATATCAATCCGAGGATGTCGAAGGCAGTCGTGTCCACTGTCAAAGTGTGAATCCATTGTCGTGTGTGAATCCACTGTTGAAGGCAGTGTGGCCCAACATTAGGTTCGTTTGGAAAGATTTTCATTTAAAAATATAAATAACTGAACACTAATTTTAGATATATTTGAGGTTATTATCGCGAGCCTAGGCAACAGCGGGCCTATATATATATATATATATATATATATATATATATTCAATAAAAAATAAATAAATATCAGAGAATAATTTTAATATATATGCAAATTAAAAAGATGAAATCATCCTATAAAAATGAAAGCAATATTGCTGATCTCAGAGTAGTAGCCTCATCTAACAAGATTTCAACACCTAACAAGGAAAAAAAACTTGTGGAGAGAGAAAAATAGGTTGTTCTAGACATATTACGCGGTCTAGTGAAGTGACATTTTCTGAGTTTGTCGTGCTATTTTCTAAATGCACCTAATTGTTTCAAATGTATGCTCACACTATGCGAATACTACCGGTCTGCGGCCGAAATTTCCAGGCCCGACCCGATCTGCAGAAAAAAAATTTCCCCGACACGGCTCGTTTTAAAAGTTCGGCCCGATCCTGGCCCGGTATAATGACTAAAAGTCAAATACAGTCACATCAATTAAAAAATGCTACACCTCCCAAATTTATTTCTGCCTATGCCCAGTTAAAGTACCATATTGATTTATTTTAATGAATCTCTACTTGTTTGTAAATGTCTGAGTTATCATTAAAATCTTTAGTCCATGTTCCATGGCTTGGAGACTTAAAAATCTGAAAAATGCTATACAGCAAAGTCATCTCAACACGAAATCGCATAGGAGAAAAGGAAAATCCGTCATAGACAGGTACTCTGTTTATCATGTACATCGTCTACTATAAATGTATTATACTCTTTTTTTCACGAATTATTATATATTTTCTATCTTGCATGGATCAACACATTTTTTCCGTAGATAGGATTCCGTCATAGACAGGTTCCTTTTCATAAGTTTTACTACACTATAATTTTTTGCCTACAATGTCATATTCTTAAAAAATTTCAATTGTAGAATAATGTCGATATAAAAATATCTATTTTTTACAAAAAATATTGGAGCAGGCCAAATTTTATTGATTTTTACACAGGGCAGGCCGGGCCAATTGATATTCATATGGTTTCGCGGTTTGGGTCGGGACCAGGCATGAAATTTCGTCTTATACAGACCTCTAGTAAGCCCTGAAAAAAGAAGTCTGATCCGGCCCGGACGTAAAAAGAAACTCTTCGTTAAAAAGTAAGGCCCGAGAAACCCTTCCCCGAAAAGAGCAAAGACTAGGCCCGGCCATCCCGAGTCTCGCCAATAAAAATAGACCTGAACCCGACTCGCGCACTGGGCCGGGCCGGGTTTCGGCTTCACACCCATGCAGATCTCTAGCGGATACACTGTGCTATTCCCATACATGCTATGCTGTTTTCTGATTGTCCTGTGCTGTTATTAGTGTTTAGAATAAGTAATATACAAAAATAAATGCAGCTTATTTGAAAATTAATCTAAATATAATAACCAACGATACCATTTAAAATTATATTTCGCATTATGCTCAAGTAATATTCATTTGCCAAATACAAATATGCAATTTCCAAATAGTATATAGCATAGTAATAACGCTTGACGGCAGTGTTTTAAAAAACTGTAAAATGAATTTGTTTCGTGATTGCATTATTAGTAACGAAGAAACTACATATAATTACTTTGACACGGGTGAAAATTTTTAATTCATCTTTTAATAAAAAAAAAAAATGTGAAAAAACATACAGAGGCTAAAATTAAAATTTGTGCTTAAAAAAATGTAATAAGAATTAACGTAATAATAAAAATAATTAATTTTTATGTTGATGTTAAATATCATTTGATGTATTATTTCGAGTATAATAACTCGCCTACCTTATATAAATTCTAAAAGTGAATGTAATTACGTAAAACAGTTACAAATTATGTAAAATTAACTATAATGCAAACAATAAAACAAAGTGTGAAAAATATATTTGAAAATTATTAAAATAAACTACATAAAGATTTAAAATAATCAAATTAAAAACATGGAAATAAACTGTGCTTATGAAAAACAGAATTCTGGATAAGAAATACACTATACTAGCTTGAACAGTTCTCTCCTTTACCCCTAACTAACCCCTAAAACATCTCCCCCTACCTAACTCATCACTCAAAGAGATCGGGGAATCCTTTCATATCGGGTGATAAATTGCCTGGCGGGGGGAAGGAACAGAACTGATCAAAATAGAAATATGTGTTTTATATTAATTATAGCTTCTTCTAGAATAAATTAAAATAAAAAAAAATTATATCAATGTATAGATCAGAAACACTAGTTTTTTCCGCGTTTTTTAAAATTTCCAAACAACCTATTAAAAGTGCCAGAAATTCCAATTTACTGAGGCATAGTAATTATTTTCATCATACTCTGATTATTCCACATGAAATCAAGTATTTAAAATTATTTTTAAAAAAAATTGAAAACTGGGGTAAAGAGAGACAAGTTTTAAGAACTGCATGCAAAAAACAAAATTTTAAAAACTCAATTTGTTCATGAGAAATCCTTAGAAAAGTGAGGAAAATTATCCCCATTGGATTAACATGGAGAACGGAAAAAGAAAATTTAACTGATGAGCAGCCTTAATGTTGCTACTCTGTATTCTATGGCTAGCAGACATATAGTCTGAGATATACTGTAACTTTTTTACATAAATATGTATGCAATATTCTCTATTAAAAAAAAATGAGAATTTTTTTTATAGAAATTGAATCAGGCCACAAACTATGAATAATATAAATGGGTTGTACTTTTAATTTTTATATTGTGACAAGCCCAGGCCTGGAAGCTGTAGTCAGGACACAATTAATTTTACTTTGCAATGGGCTGTGTGATCTTGCTATGGCAATAACTTTTCCCCCTATGCACACACTGGATCTGACAGTTTTGATATCTTTACCTAATTTATCATAAAGAACATTATCTGCATATTTTGTTTTTAATTATAAAGAATCCTGTGTAAAGATGTACAGTAGAAGCCCGAAATAACGCGGTCCGATATACCGCGAATTTGGATTTAACGCGGGGGAAAGTATGTCCCCCCCCAAAAAAAAATGATGAATTTTAGGATAAATTTTGTGTTTAAAATTTCAGTGAAACATAATATTCTTCATAAAACGCTTTTTCGCACATTTTATCTCCTGTCAGTCAGATACCCCACGGCCCTTAGTGTTGAACAATGACTCGAGAACGCGATTTCAACGATCCCGGATTCACAATGAGTAATTTGCGGTTAGTGATTTGCATCTCGATATCTCTGTTGATGATTTAAATGACTGGATAGAAATTGACAACAGCGAACTAATTTCAGAGGTCATAACAGATCAGGTTATCATTGATGTTGTAACGCGGAAAAATTGCAGTGAGCAAGATGATGATGATGAAATTGAAAATGATGTGGTAGTGAAAGACGACGTTCCACATGTTAGTGAAGTCATTTCACACTTAATGAAGGTAATTTCGTGAATGGAGAGGCAAGATGATTCAGATAGTGTTCATCTACTCCATCTTGCTAGTGTGAAACAATATGCCGAAAAGAAACGAAACGCCTCAGTTCGCCAAACAACACTTGCGGACTTTTTTAAGACAGTGTAAGATTAAGTTTGTGTTCAATTAATGATAGAGTTAATTACATTTCACAAAGCGGGTAAGTGTTTTCATCATTTTGTACCATTTCGTGACACCATTCCGATATACCGCGGTTAAGCTATAACGCGGGTGTGAAACATGTCTCCCAACAACCGCGTTATATCGGGCTTCTACTGTACTTGGAGAGCATTCTACGAGGATGGTTTGATAAGTTCTTGGCCTGACAGTGGAAACACAAGATTTTTGACATAATTTCATATTTTTCAATGTAGTCCTTTTGCAACTTAATACATTTAAGATGCACTCTTGTGTGCAATTTCTTTAGTTCAGCCCTGTATGGGGGTGGTTTGAAAAGTTCTCGACCTGACAAAGAAAATACAAGATTTTTGACACTATTTCGTTTTATTTTTCAACTTGCAACACAATACATTTCAGAACACTCTTGAGAAATGTTCATTCTTTGGCGTTTTGGGCCGACATTCAACAAACGCAGCACGCATTGAGCGGAAAGCTTTTTCACACCCAAAACAACGTGTAAAATGTAGTGAATACAGTCTATCAAGATGTTTGTAATGTCAGCAAGTTCGTGTATCTTCAATCGGCGATCATTCAATATGGCATTGTGAATTTTTGAGACGATTTCGTCGGTCATAACGTTTTTTGGGCATCCTGAGTGTTCTTCATCATAAAAGGATTTCCTTACCATGTTTAAATTTAGCGACCCACTCTTTGTCGTTGAATATGAAGGACAAGAATGATTTAAGGTGGAATGTAACTCTTTTTTTTTTTTTTTTTGTCTGTAGGGGTTAAACCTTTTTTAGCTAAGTATTTTATGACAGCTTGAACTTCAATTTTTTTCCATTTTTAGAAAATGTCAAAACTTGTTTACTTTACTTTATCGCTCAGCAATAACCAATAAATTCACCTGTCTGAAACTTGACAGCATGTCATCTAAAGGATCGTACTTTACAAACATCATTGTTATTTGGTCCTATTTGTTACATCTCTGTGTCAGGCCGAGAACTTATTGAACTACCCTTGTAAATATGCATTTCAGATGCAAGTGGAGCTCAAAAATGGGGTTAACCATCCATCATAATGTAAATATGACTAGTGGTCATTCTAAACTGTGAGCAAAACTTTAAAATTCCTATAAATATATTGAATGATACAGTAAAATAAAACTTTTGAATTACACATATAGAAACACACATACATATAGAAATAAACACAACATGAGTGTTAACAACCTCATGGTGTGAGAAAGAAAATTAATAAAATCATTATCACATGTCATTCATATGGTCTTTTTTCCTCCTTTACTGACTGAAAAAATCCTTGAATGTATTTACAATCAATGTGAAACAAAAGAGAGAATTTCTTTTTAGATAACTAGGGGGCTCTGCCCTCTACAACCTGTTCGCCAACCCCAATTCTAACACTGCAAACTCTAAAAACACGCTAATTAGATTAACTCTAAAACGATTACGGAAGATTGAATTATAATTAAACGACCAGTGGTGATCTGCTATAATCAATCGGTCTCCATTCATTTTCCTTTGACTGAGGGATTTTAAGACCGAATCAACTGCTATCGAAACAGCTAACAACTACCGTTTTCGTGATTTATTAAGTAAGATCAATTAAACATTTGAAATTTAACTTGTGTAAAATGGCTAAGTAAACAATGTCACTGCATTGGATAATTTTATAATGATGCTATAAGAAAATTGGGTATGTCTCCATTATCCAGTCAACCATAAAAGGAAAAAACTGTCTTCAAAATATAGGATTTAATGCCAAAAGTGCATGACCGTGGCGTCACATTCAACTGACATCAGATGCATTACACGTGTTTGTTATGTCATCGAGTGATTCTTAATTCGACGTTTATCTGTATTTTTAATACAATTTTACCAATTTATTAGTTATTTTGTTAGTTTAAATAATTACGACCGTAACTGGCGCCGCCATGATATTAAATTGGAAAAAGCATTGAAAAAATCAAGACTCCCTTATCATAATATCATAGTACTATGATAAGGGGGCCTTGGAAAAAATGTTGCTATGCATAGTTACGCACAACTTGAACTCCTATTATAGGAGACTTCCGCACAACAGATCCTTTTCAACTGACGTTATAAACACTTATCCACCAGTCGAGAGGTATAATTAAGAAAAATATTTTAAATAAATAAATATTTAAGATTACTATTTTTCTCTTTTCATTAATGTATTACAAAATTAGCTTTGAGTTCAAATATAATGAATCATGACCAAAATGACCCACTAATCAAATTTTCTCGAACATGTGACCAAGCGCAATTTTCTTCTCGTGCCTGAAACCCGTAGGATATAAAATTTAGTCAAAATAGTCTGAGTCGTTTCTTAGATACAATTAGCTTGACCCTGACCCAAAATGACCCACTAATCGGGTTTTCTCGAGCATGTGACCTAGTCCAGTGATTTTCTCGTGCCCAAAAACCGTAGGATACAAAATTTAGTGCAAATCGTCTGAGCCTCTTTAAAGATAAAAGAAAGCTTTAACCAAAATGACGCACTGATCGAATTTTCTCGAGCATGTGACCTAGCCCATTGATATTTTCATGCACAAAAACCGTAGGCTACAAAATTTTGTTCAAATCGATTGAGCCGTTTTTTAGATAAAGTTAGCTTGACCTACTAATCGAAATTTCTCGAACATGTGACCTAACCGAATGATTTTCTCGTGTCCGAAACTCGTAGGATGTAAAATTTAATCAAAATTGTTAGAGCCGTTTTTTAGATAAAATTACCTTGACCCAAAAACGTCCCACTAATCGAAAGTACTCGAACATGTGACCCAACCCAATAGTCTTCTCGTGGGAAAGAAAATTAATAAAATCACTATCGCATTTCATTCATATGGTCTTTTTTCCTCCTTTACTGACTGAAAAAATCATTGAATGTATTTACAATCAATGTGAAACAAAAGAGAGAATTTCTTTTTAGATAACTAGGGGGGATGAAAATGGTAGGATACAAATTTTAGTCAAAATCTTTTGAACCGTTTTTTAGATACAATTAGCTTGACCGTGACCGACTAATCGAATTTTCTCGAACATGTGACCTAGCCCAAAGGATTTCTCGTGCCCGAAAATGGTAGAATACAAAATCGTTAAAGCCGTTTTTAAGATAAAATTTGCATATATATATATATATATATAACCACACACCCAGAAGATTTGCTCGTATTAGAATATATGATATATTTTATTGTTTAAAGTTACTGATAGCTGACACTTTAGTGAGTGGGGATTTTTCTAATTTCTTGTATGTAATTTTAGATTTCAATGGCAACATTCTTCCATTTGTTTTTTGGGTGTTAGAGTTTGGCAATAGTATTTTTAATGGAAAGTTGTCAACAGTATAATGGAGAAGTACCGAAAAGTGTTTTCAGTAACACGTTTTAAAAGTATCGTGTCCAATATGATGTAATTTTCACCAAAGTTTTCTCCCTATTATTAAACGTAATAATATAGTTTTTAACTGAAATATTATTTACGCTGCTTTAAAATTTGCAATGATAGATAAAAGATTTTGTCGGAATAAATGAATCTCTCGTGTAAATATATTTTTAAATTGAAACTGTTTGGAATTATTGTTATTTTGAGCATTTTAAATATTGCGTAAGTCCCCCCATTTAATGCTTTAAACGCGAAATAATTTACTTATTATTTTCAAGTTTTATTTCTCTTTTTAAATATTCACGCCCAATTACATTTTAGGTAGATTTCATAAGACCTATTACATTCTCCCCTAAGTTGGAATTTTTGAAAAATTTTTGCAGATCTACGCCGATCATGACTCTCAGAACCCAAAACCACCCCCCAGTTCAAAACTTTATATATATATCTATCTGTGTCACTTTTTTATGGACACGATAACTTCAATAATTCTGCACAAATCTCTTCCAAACTGATACATAAAATTTCGGTTAAGTTCGTTAATGGGCAAAATCGAACCAGTGAAAACAGAAAAAACTCGATAATTTCTTAGTTATGATACGTATCGAATCCGTTTAAAGTTATTATTACTTCTAGGAAAAGGGCCGAAAATTTATGTATGACAGATTTTTGATATCATTAAAAATAGCCCCAAGGAGGAGGGGGGGGGGGGGGTTAGAAAAAAAAATTCATAACTTCGTCATTTCACAAGATATCGAATCCGCATACCTCTGGAGGTGCCTAGTCAGGTGAAGGTCTCGTCACCGGATCAAGGTTCTAAATTATGAGACCAACTTGCATAGCGATGGCATGACGTATAGGTGTGATGCCAAGACCAGGTCCATACAAAAAGAATCAGATCAATTAGCAGCAGAACAAAACTCAGACCTCCACATAGCCGTCCTGCCAGAAATGACCAGCCGTTATGCGGCATCTCTTCAGTGGAGCTACGCGCCCCGGTGCCAGGCGCTAAACCCGTTTAAGCTAGGGAAACCTGGCAGGTAGGGGCCTGGTCGCCGGTCTCAAAAAAAAAAGATAAATCCGCTTGAATTTATTATAAATCCTCTTAATATTATCTAAAACTTTTATATTGACAAGTTTTTTATAGGACCAACCCTTATAGCAAAAAAAAATCCCTGCCGGCTCCGCTTGCTCGAAGTGTGCGTTTCCAACTGCCGCATCATGGCAAAAAGGTCATTTCTTCCGCAATTCCCAACAAACAGGCGCCCCACGGTCTGCATTTTCGAAATCTACCTGTGCCTGTAGGCCGAGCCGTCAGAGAGTTTTTATGACGAAATTTTCTTCATTTCTGCTTTTAACACGTGATCATAAGTTTTATTTCTGTTTTCAATACTCCCGCGAAATTAATTTTTTTAATTGAAAGGGAATATTACTATGTGCGCTATTCTACAAATTGTCAACAATTTAAATGATGGACTTTTTATAAATATGAAATAAATCTCAATTAAAACGATGCAATTTTGAATAAAAATTTAAAACCCCCCTCAAATAATTAGTCAAATTAAAAAACTAATTGCACTCTGCACATTGCAAGTTTATCCTTTCAAAATACTATTAAATTCTTATGCATAGTTTTTGTTCCTATAAAACTTTTTAAGCGAAGTATTTTGACCGACTTTAATATTAAATATCGCTTAAAATAATTCTTCGACTAAAAAACTGTCTGCTTCAGCATGTTTACCGAACATTTCTGTATAAAACTACCAATTTTCATATTTTTATATGCAATAGTTTTCTGAATATTAATCCAGAAGGACCTCAAGGCTTTATTGACACCGGCGGCGGTGGTTACTTTTTTTTTTTTTTTTTTTTTTTTCTAATAATATAGAAAGAAACGAGCTTGCGCGTTTTATTTACACTGTCAACGGGATTTGAGTTGGAGCTGCCTCCTTTGTGGAATCGAGACGATCAATACGAGGAAGCAGAAAATCTAGGAACGATGAATCGAGGCTCCGTCGTGTTGCGTTTATTTTTAGCCTTGAACGTTCTATCCCTGGCTTTTCGGATTTCTTTCTATAAATCGGACGATAAAGGAGCAGAGTTGGCTTCAGGGAAATAAAACTTTTAGAGAAATCTCTGTATTATGAAGTGTTAAGGCTGTTAGTCAGCCAACTTCCGAATTCCTCTCGCTTGTGTTCAACCTATGGTTGTAGAATGCATTCGTATATTTAAAATATATCCTCGAGAAATAAATATTTTTAACTTCTCTTTTCTGTGCACTCTGCTCAGAAGATGTTTTTTTTTTTTTTTTTTTTCTTAGTTATCAAAATATTGCAGAAGTTTATGCCTTACTAAAATATTTTATGGGTTAAAAGCTGACGAACTGTGAATACGATTTTAACACTTCACATAAAATTAAGCATATATTTTTGAAATATTTTGACAACAAAGAAAAAAAGAGACATCCTTTAAGAGTACACAGAAAAAATATGTTAAGGCGGTATTCAAAAAAATATTTTTCACGTCAGTTTGTCATCTCAAAATTTTCAGACTCATTTTTAAAAGTAAAAACATGAAACGTGGCGGCGTAATTTTTAAAGAGATTTATAAGCGACCAGTGTTTTTATTTTTCGTTCAACTAATTAGAAATTGATTTACAAACAATTATTTTCAGAATGCGATATTTTTTTGTTGTTGTTGTTGTTTGTTTGTTTCCAGCGCTATCGCTTCGGGAAATTCGGTTCAAAATGTCCACTTTGACAGCATTTTTTGAAATATATTCTGCCTTTATCAAAAAATCGACCAATAGTGACATTATAAAGTTTCTGAATAAGAAAACCTGCCAATTGGATGCATTTTAGAGCAAAAATGAATTTAAAAATGAGTCAGAAAATAAGCAATTTGGTTTTGAGTACACCCTTAAAAACATCAATTTCCTGAGGATTATGGGTAAAATTTTAACACTTAACATAAAATTAAGCATGTATTTTAGATATATCTTGACAACTAAAAGAAAAAAACAAGAACGAAAAATCATACGTCAAGCATAGATTATGAAACACATCTAGAAAACTGTTACGAAACTTCACCATTAAATGAGGTGAAAGAAAATATGTAAGTAAATAGCATAGGAAACATACACATTTAAAAGTCCAGTTTCTGTAATTACCTTTCATAGTAAAAAATGTAGTCTAATTATTTTGTGCAGCCCTGTATATGTTATATAGATTTGGATATATACCACATAGCATGATAAAATTTAGTTCTTTTAGAAAATTCACATTTAGCAATTTTCGCCAATCGATGGAAATGCACTCGAAATCTTCTGTACAGCCCTGTATATTATCTAAAGACTTTTGTACACACCCCATATTAAGCTAAAATTTAATTCCGATAAAAAGCGCATAAGGCAACTTAAAACAAACTTCCAGCAATTACCAGCCATAAACGATAATGTGCCTTGTTTTTTTTTTCGTAACCCTGTATATGAATTTATTTATTTTCCAAAAACTTCTATAAGTCTACTAACTATAGTTCAGCAGGAAAATGCGTAACACAATTAAAAACTTACCCTAAGCAATTCACTCCTATACTCTATACGAATTCCCTTGTGTAGCCCTGTATAGGATCAACCGAATTTATACACACCACGTACTATGAGAAAATTTAGTTAAAAATTATTTTTTAGGTACAATTAGTCGTTTATTTAATTACATCTTGAGTTATAAGCGACTATTGTCTCGTGACAGCAGTTTTATCTTTTCTCTCGCGTCCGGAAATTCGGTTCAAAACTTCAACTTTAACATAATTTTCTGAAAGATTTTCTGTCTTTACCAAAGAATGGGGAAAACTGTTCGATTTCATAGTTTTTCAATTAAAAAAGAAAAGAACTGCCAATTTTATGCGTTTACAAACGCAATTGAATTACAAAATGTGCCAGAAAATAGGTTGTCTGGATTTGGGAACAGCCTTAAAAACCATACTAGCTGACCCATCCGAGCCCGTGATAATAATTTTTTTAAAAAATCAAGTTTTTAACCCGATTTTGTACAAAATTATATTTTAAGATTAAAAATTCGTGAAAAAATATTGATGTTTAGTGATAAAAGCGTTCATTTTGTTGTTAAGTCTTTGAGATCTTTATTAGTTATAAATAAAGCTGTTTTACAGCCCGTGTAAAAATTTCGTGAAAGAATAGTGTTATCGAGTCTCTCTATATTAAAAAAAAGTAACCACCGCTGCCGCCGCTGTCAATTAAGATTTTGTGCCTTGAAGTCTTTCTGGACTAATATCTAGAAAACTATTGCATGTAAAATTTTAAAAATTGGTAGTTTTATAAAGAAATGTTCGATAAACACGCTGAAGCAAACAGTTTTTAAATCGAAGAATTATTTTAAGAGATATTTAAAATCAAAGTTCGTCAAAACAGTTTTTTGAAAAAAGTTTTATAGGAACGAAAACTATCCGCAGGAATTTAACCATAATTTGTAAGGATATAGTTGACAAGTTTGCGGAGTGCAGACTGCAATCACTTTTTTAATTTGAGTAATTTTTTCAGGTTATATTTCAATTTTTTATTCAAAATTTTCATTATTTTAACGAATTTATTTTTATTGAGAACATACATCTGACTTGTGTGCTTGACATCAAGTGCCCGCTTATAAGTCATCGTCAATATACAGGGACGAGATAGCCACAAGGAAATTTACAACACCAGAGAGTTACATCCGGGAGCTCCACAAAGTGTGTGCAATGGAGCTGGTGTTTTAACGAAGATTTATTTCATATTTCATAAATTCCATTATTTGAACCGTTGCCAATTTTTTATTCAAAATTTTCATTATTTTGACGAAGATTTATTTCATATTTCATAAATTCCATTATTTGAACCGTTGCCAATTTGTAAAATAGCGCACGTAATAAGATTCCCTTTCAATTAAGAAATGTAGTTACACGAGACTATTAAAAACAGAAATAAAACTTTAAAATAATATTTAAATGATCACGTGTTAAAAGCAATAAATGTAGAAAATGACGTAATAAAAATATACTTGCGCGTGAATATTACAAAGAGAAATACGAGTAACTAGGGAAATTCACGTCACATTTAAAATGATAAAAAAAAACAATATTTCCAAACAATTTCAATCTCATCAAAAAGTCACCTGTAAAAAAAAGCAGCCAAGTCTCGTAACTCATTTACCGTAAAAAGTACTGAGATCGTATAAAGCCAAGTTTAACTATCTTATTAACTCTGAAATTTTCATTCACAAATCACTCCTAGTCTCTACATCTTTAGTTAATTATTATTTTGTGACTTGGCAATTACGTAGCACAAGAATGTGTTGTATATAGTTAGTCTTAATCAAATAATACTATAACATATTAAAGTGTAATAACTTCCCTGTGCGTATATAATTTGCTTTAGTTAAAATCCCATCCCATGACATAGTAAGGTGTAATAACTTTCCTGTGCTGTGTAATTGCCAAGTCACAAAATAATAATTAACTAAAGATGTAGAGACTAGGAGTGATTTGTGAATGAAAATTTCAGAGTTAATAAGATAGTTAAACTTGGCTTTATACGATCTCAGTACTTTTTACGGTAAATGAGTTACGAGACTTGGCTGCTTTTTTTACAGGTGACTTTTTGATGAGATTTCACTTCTTTTTGTAAGTAATCCTGCTTTTCTTGATTTTGGGTTCTTTTTGGAGATCATCCACTGATTTTCGCTAAGCCCACACTCTGTCCCTATTATTTACAGGTATCAAAAATTTGAAGCTTTAGTTTCGTTTGCAAAGTACTGTAGATAAAAAGAGATTTCAGGTTCCTAGGCAAGCCCTAAGTTATGGGAGGGGGAGTGTCAAAAGTACTCTCAATTGCTTCCAGGATAGGTGCTATCCATCTGAGATATTACTCGCAGCCCTAGATACTTGATATTTAACATAAAAGAACTTTTTAGTATAAAAAGAAAGCCAAAATTAAAATTTCCGGAAATTTCCAATAAATCAAACTATATTCCTTTTTTCGATGTTTTTTTTACGTTTTTTTTTTAGTCTTTTTTTTATTATTTACGGATTTTTTAATTTTTCCTTACTTTGTGTACTAAACCCTGCCTTTCTGCCAAATGTCAAGCTTCTAGGACAATAAAATCGAATTATTTTCAAATTTTCGACTTTTTATAAATTTATTGATTTTTCGATTTTAATTCTAAGTTACCTGATTGTCATGCCAATATAGTAATTATTTGATCCGTCTTCTTAGGATCATTTAGGTTCAATTTAGAGATAAATCAAGTGAATCTTAGAGTCACCATGATTTTATTTAGAAAGGACTATCAAGCCATAACGAGCCAGTAATATCGGGAGGGGGGGGGGGGGGGAGGGGGAGCTGTGAAAATTTTTGTGGGGCTAACATCATTTAACAATCCATATTTCATACGTGAAGTAAATAGAGTACAACCTGTGAAAGAAAACAAACCTGTCTATAAAGAAATCGCCTATATCGTAGCCAGTCTATAGCGGAACTTTTCTATAACGAAATTCGTAAACGAAAGAAAAGAAAACCATAATCCGGGAGAAATAACATAAAACAATTAGGGGCGTTGTACTAGCTAATAGGACAATTATCTTAAAACTAATGTTTCTAGCAGTACAAAATCAAATTGTTTTCGAATTTTCGATTTCTTAAAGATATTTCGATTTTTCGATTTTATTTTCGAATTCAACGAATATTTTAATTGTTCCTTTTATTGAATAGTAAATACTACCTTTAGACCAAGTTTTAAGTTTCTAAGACTACAAGATAAAATTATTTTCAATTTTTTATTTTTTCGAATTTTTGTTTTATAATTTTCTGGATTTTTTAATTTTTTCTTATTTTGTATCTTTATTACAAATTTCAAGTTTCTAGCGCTACAAAATCGAATTATTTTGAAATTTCCGATTATTTTCGAGTTTTTTATTCTATTTTCGAATTTATTGTGATTTAATGTTTCCTTTTTCTCTATCCTAAACAATAAGTTTTCGCCGAATTTTAAGTTCTAAAGCTACAAAATCGAATTTTTTTCAATTTTTCTAATTTTTTTTTCGAATTTTACAGATTTTTTATTTATTTCTTTTTTTGTATCCTAAATACTACCTTTAATCCAAATTTTAAGTTTCTAGCTTTACAAAATCGAATTATTTTAAAATTTTCGTTTTTTTTCGATTTTTTTATTTTATTTTCAATTTTTGTTGTGTTTTTAATTTTTTCTTTTTCTGAATCCTAAACACTATCTTTACAGCAAATTTTCAGTTTCTAAGACTACGAGATCATATTATTTTCAATTTATCTCCTTTTCTTTCTTTCTTTCTATTTTTTATTTATTTATTTTATTTTTTTAAATTTTCGATTTTTTTTTTGAATTATCCATATTTTTTAATGTTTCCTTATTTAGTATCTTAAATATTACCTTTATTCCAAATTTCAAGTTTCTAGCGCTATATGAAATCGAATTATTTTCAAAATTTCCTTATTTTTCGATTTTTTTATTTTATTTTCCAATTTTATTGCGTTTTTATTTTAACTTATTCTGAATCCTAAACACTATCTTTACCGCGAATTTTAAGTTTCTAAGGCTAAAAGATCAAATTATTCTAATTTTTCTTTTTAATTTTTTCGAATTTTTCGAATTTTTGATTTTTTTTTTTCGAATTTTCTGGATTTCTTAATTTTTCCTTATTTTGCATCCTAAATACTACCTTTATTCCGAATTCCAAGTTTCTAGCGCAACAAAATTGAATTATTTGAAATTTTTCGATTTTTATCGATTTTTCGATTTTATTTTTAAAAAAAATTTGTGTTTTTGACGTTTTATTTTTCTGAATTCTAAACACTACCTTCAAACCAAATTTTAAGTTTTTAAGACTACAAGATCGTGTTATTTTCAATTTTCAATTTTGTTCGATTTTTTTGAATTTTCGAATGTTTTTTTTTTTTTCCGGATTTTATAATTTTTTCTTTCTTTGTATCCGAAACACTAGCTTTATTCCAAATTTTAAGTTTCTGTGGCTGCGGGATCTACCCAGTCTTTTTGATGACGCGAGATGGAGTGAGTGTGTGAGTGACAAAAAATCGAAACTTTGAGTTCATATATCGTCTGCACTAATTTATGGGTATTTTTTTAATTATCCATATTTTTTAATTTTTCCTTATTTAGTATCTTAAATATTACCTTTATTCCAAATTTCAAGTTTCTAGCGCTATAAAATCGAATTATTTTCAAATTTTCCTTATTTTTCGATTTTTTGATTTTATTTTCGAATTTTATTGCGTTTTTTATTTTAACTTATTCTGAATCCTAAACACTATCTTTAATGCGAATTTTAAGCTTCTAAGGCTAAACAATCAAATTATTTTAATTATTTTAATTTTTTTGCGAATTTTTCGAATTTTTGAATTTTTTTTTCGAATTTTCCGGAATTTTTAATTTTTCCTTATTTTGCATCCTAAATACTTCCTTTATTCCGAGTTCCAAGTTTCTAGCGCAACAAAATCGGATTATTTGAAAATTTTCGATTTTTTTCGATTTTTCGATTTTTTCAATTTTGCTTTCGATTTTTTTTGTGTTTTTGATGTTTTCTTTTTCTGGATACTAAACACTACCTTCACACCGAATCTTAAGTTTCTAAGACTACAAAATCGTATTATTTTCAATTTTCAATTTTGATGGAATTTGCTGAATTTTCGAATGTTTTTTTTTTTTTCGAATTTTCCGTATTTTATAATTTTTCCTTTCTTTGTATCCTAAACATTACCGTTTTTCCAAATGTCAAATTTCTAGGACTACGGGATCTACCTAATCTTTTTGATGACGCGTGAACGAGTGAGTGAGTGACAAAAAATCGAATGTTTGAGTTCATATATCGTCTGAACTAGAAAAGACAGAAAGTTGTAATTTTAAATTTTGGTCCTGTGTGCCAAATACTCTAGAAAAACGAAGTTTCAAATTTTTTGAATACTCCAGCGCGGAGATATGGGGGGGGGGGGGGTCAAAAGTGCCCTGAGTTGCTTCCAGTAAAGTATGCTTACGGATGTCCTCTCTCGACTTGGCGGAGGCACTGCCGTGCCTCCAGATTATATAATTGCACGGTCTAATGAAGTTATTATTTGAAACGATATCATTTAATTTTTCACATACTGATTAAAACTACGCACGTTATTTTTTATTTGTACTTGGATGTTTATTTCCATATTTGTAACCATGGAGTACATCGAGCCACAATTTTCATAAATTAAATTATGTTTATCGTTTACACATTGTATTTTTACGTGTTACAAACTCTATGGTTTTTCGGTACTTCTCTGTTATCCCGTCGACCACTTTTCATAACAAAAAGCTATCGCCAAACTGTAACGCCAAATAAACGGGAGAACTTTGCCATTATAGTATCAAAATAAATAAATAAATATAATGTAAGAATTTAAGGACACAATTGTTATTTTAATTAAGGAAATAACTAATAAATTAGTAAAACATAATGAAAAATACACGCAAATGTCGAATTAAAAAGCACTTGATGAAATAACAAACACGTGTAATGCTTCTGACATCAAGTAAATGGGACTGCATTTTTGGCGTTTAATCTTACAGTTTGGCGATGTTTTTTGTTATGAAAAGTGGTCGACGGGATAATAGAGAAGTACCGGTTTTTCTTATAATACATGGTTTGTATAGATTCGAGGGGAAAATTATATTACTTTCATAAAAATGTATTTGGATGGTTTCTTGTTAATACAATCTTGCCAAGGCTGTGGTTTTCCTATTAGACTTAATGTTATCTATATGCTCCATTTTTCTGCAACTAAATTTCCTCATGCCAATATAGTAATTCATTGATCCGTTTTCTTAGGATCGTTTATCTTCAATTTAGAGATAAATCAAGAGAATCTTAGAATCACCATGATTTTATTTAGAAAGGACTATCAAGCCATAACCAACCAGTAATGTCGGGAGGGAGGGAGAGATGTGAAAATTTTTGTGCGACCAACATCTTTTAACAACAAATATTTCATATATAAATTAAATAGAGTAAAGCCTGTGAAAGAAAATGAACCTGTCTATAAAAAAAAAGGTCTATAACGTAGCCAGTCTATAGCGGAACTTTTGTATTACAAAATTCGTAAACAAAAGAAAAGAAAAGCATAATCCGGGGAAAATAACACAAAACAATAACGGAAGGTGTACTAGCTAATAGGACAATTATCTTAAAATCTATCTAAAACAAACTATCCCCATCCTGTGGGATTTGTTTTTCAATGTTTTACTTTATTTAATGCAAAACATAGATTGCATCCGACAACTCATACAAAAGGCCTCCGGCCTGTACCGGCAGGAAAAGGTAGCTTTCCTATATCTTCGTTTTAAAATTTTAGCTAATCTTACTCGAAAACAGCAAGTTAAAATGCAAAGAAACCGTTTACAAAAGATTCGTTTACACTGAATTTGAATAAGAAATTCGCCAAATTATTGAGCTATAGCCAAGTTGGCTTCATTTATGAAGACTTACTTTTGTCGCCAAATTTGGCGAGATTTCGCCAATTGTCGCCAAGTTTGGCGAGAATTTGGCGCTAATGGATATGAATATATAGTTTTATGCGTATGATTGGGAAAATGATTACAACAATGAAAGAAAATAATTTGCGAGAAATCGCGTTCACTAAAACTTATAAATTTATATTAAAATCATTAAAGTTAAAGACATTACAATACACTTTCATAAAACAGTAAAAACATATTAAAATTGGACGTTTCGGATTTACATGGAAAATCCCTCTTCAACAACAACATTTCACTTAGCGTAAATCATAGTTCAAAAATATCAACAAATAGAAAATGCAACGTATCAAAATTTCGAAGTCAAAGTTACAGTTATAATGACACGGAGTATTCATTCGGGATTGCACCTGCTTGACCATTATTGACCATAAATTTATCGTTGTTTTTTTGTAATGTGCTGTTTTGTTTCAAAATGTCAGCCACCCTAGAATTTTAAACTGCTCTATCTCAGCCAATTTTTAAGATAGAGGTAAAACAAAAAATGCTCTGGAATCCTTGTATCAAGTCCTAACACCTAATTAAAAAATAAACTTGATTTTTTAACTTTTTTGTATATTTATTTTAGTTTTAAAATTTTCCGTGGCCGTCATCTTGAAACAAGATGGCGGACCAAGCTGGCCAACGAACTCGGTCGAGGCATTGGTGAGCTTAATACACACAATTAGTTTCGTCCAAATTAATTTATAAATACGAGCGTTATCGTATCAAATTATTTTCATTTTTTCAATTTTTTTCGAATTTTTTTATTTTTTTTTCGAATTTTCTGGATTTTTTTAATTTTCCTTTTTCTGTATCCTAAATACTACCTTTATTCCTAATTTGAATTTTCTAGCGCAACAAAATCGGATTGTCTTCAAATTTTCGTTTTTTTTCAATTTCTTCGATTTTTTCAATTTTGCTTTCGATTTTTTTGGTGTTTTTGATGTTTTCTTTTTCTGGATGTTAAACACTACCTTCACACCAAATCTTAAGTTTCCAAGACTACAAGATCGTATTATTTTCAATTTTCAATTTTGATGGAATTTGTTGAATTTTCGAATGTTTTTTTTTCGAATTTTCTGGATTTTATAATTTTTCCTTTCTTTGTATCCTAAACACTACCTTTTTTCCAAATGTCAAGTTTCTGGGGCTACGGGATCTACCCAATCTTTTTGATGACGCGTGAACGAGTGAGTAAGAAGTGACAAAAAATCGAATGTTTGAGTTCATATATCGCCTGAACTAGAAAAGACAGAAAGTTGTAATTTTAAATTTTGGTCCTGTGGGCCAAATACTCTCTATAATTGAAGTTTAAAATTTTTGGGATACTCCAGCGCGGAGATATGGGGGGGTCAAAAGTGCCCTGAGTTGCTTCCAGAAAAGTATGCTTACGGCTGTCCTCTCAAGACTTGGCGGAGGCACTGCCGTGCCTCCAGATTAATTATTATATTTTCATGAGAGATCAATTTATTTCGACATATCTTTTACCCATTATTGCAAATTTTAAAACAGCGTAAATAATAATATTTCCTTTCCAATGTCAAAATTCTTCTATTTGTTTATTTGGTGTTACAGTTTAACGATAGTTTTTTTTTTTTTTTTTTTAATGAAAATTGATTGACGGGGTAATGGAGAAGTATCAAAAGACAAATAAGCGTTGAATTAAAAATTCCCCGATGAAAAAACTAACTCGTGTAACGCATCTGATGTCAACTGAAAGTGACGCGACGCCACGATTATGCACGTTTGGCGCTAAATCATATATTTTGGTGACAGTTACAGTTGTAATCTGTTTCAACAGCAGTTGATTCGACCTTAAAATCCCTCAGTCAAAGGAAAATGAATGGAAACCCTGTTACAGCATATCGCCACTGGTTGTTTAATTATAATACAATCTTCCGTAATCGTTTTAGAGATGATCAAATCAGAGTGTTTTTAAATCATGCGGTGTCAGAACGGGGGTTGGCGAGCGCAGCTCGTAGGGGGCAGAGCCCCCTAGTTGTAAAAAAAAATGTTTTCTGCTCGCTTTTTTGTTTGTTTTCGCGTCGGCTCCTTTAACATCGCAATAAAACAATATTTCTCATCTTCCGAACTCTTTGGAATGTCGATCGGTTATAAATATAACTGTATCCAAGCTCTCTTTAAAATTTTGCAAAAAATATGCATATTTAATAGTGAAAACATGAGTTATTAAAAAAAAAAAAAAAAAAAAAAAAAAAAAAGCTTTCAACGCAATGGCCATATTTACGGCATCCGTTTTCAATCCCCCTAGGCTAAACAGGTAAGGGCTAAACACATTTCCCGTTTCTGACGGTAGAAGTTTAAAAAAACCGTTGAAGCATGCGCAAAGAGACGATTTTCGTGTGGAAAAGAGAGTGTGAATTTGACAAATTGCGTTTTTCGCTTTAAATACACTAGATTGCCAAAGGTGATTGGTCACTTGCGGTTTTAGACGTTTTGTTAACTATCTAGAAAAATACATGAGGAATTAACCTGAAACTGCAGGTGTGTAAACAGTATAGTATAGGTTATATATTTCCGCGAAGATTTTGTCACGAAACCCCATAGGGGACTGCGAACAAATTGAAAAAGAACGAATATCTTTTGGACTACCCTGTAAAAACTAATGTAGCAAAGGCGTTCAAACTCGAGATTATTAATAAGAGGCTTATTGTAATATACTATGTTCATTTGTATGAGGATAGTATGTATACTCATAGAGAAATTAAGGTTTTTATAAAAACAGTCCCAAATTTCGCCAAGTTTTTTGCTTATAATTTGCAGAGTTCTTAACATAAAAAAAGTTCTTTTCAGAAAATATGACAAACAACATTGTACATAACACTCTGCAATCAGAATTTAAAAATTAGATGAAAAATGAGCAGGTTTACTAAAAAATGTTTCACTGCGCATGCGCGAATGCAATCAAAATATAATATGCATAATGTATTAGCTAAGTATATAGAGCAACTTTTGTGAAAGTCTCAAAATCATAGCTTGAAAATTCTGAAAATTATCGTCGATAGAATAAGCTCGAAATCCGTTGTTCCCAAAAGGAAGCAAAAATATGAGGGGTTGTATCCAAATATAGTAGTACGTGAAATATTGTGTACGCTATCTTGGCACTAATCAACAGATATTTGATACAACCCCTCATCTTTTTGCTTCTTTTTGGGAACAACGGATTTCGAGCTTATTCTATTGACGATAATTTTCAGAATTTTCAAGCTATAATTTTGAGGCTTGCACAAAAGTTGCTCTATATATTTAACTAATACATTATGCATATTATATTTTGATTGCATTCGCGCATGCGCAGTGAAACATTTTTTAGTAAACCTGCTCATTTTTCATCTAATTTTTATTATTTTTTAATTCTGATTGCAGAGTTATATGTACAATGTTATTTGTCATATTTTCTGAAAATAACTTTTTTTATGTTAAGAACTCTGCAAATTATAAGCAAAAAACTAGGCGAAATTTGGGACTGTTTTTATAAAAACCTTAATTTCTCTACGAGTATACATGCTATCCTCATACAAATGAACATAGTATATTACAATAAGCCTCTTATTAATAATCTCGAGTTTGAACGCCTTTGCTACATCAGTTTTTACAGGGTAGTCCAAAAGATATTCGTTCTTTTTCAATTTGTTGGCAGTCCCCTATGGGGTTTCGTGAAAAAATCTTCGCGGAAATATATAAGCTATACTATACTGTTTACACACCTGCAGTTTCAGGTTAATTCCTCATGTATTTTTCTAGATAGTTAACAAAACGTCTAAAATCGCAAGTGACCAATCACCTTTGGCAATATAGTGTATATAGATGATAAGGTGGTCCGACCGAATTTAGGTAAAAAGGTCAACGGCAAAAACGTCAGCAGGTAAATATAAAGATAATACATTACTTCATTGAACCTAAAATTGAGATATTTATTGAGATACTTGTATATTCAGTTATAAAAAACCGATTCTATGTGTTTTCAAGTTGCACAGGCTATTTAAGCACATGTATTTGTAACCTTAACTTTACTATATACAAGTTAGAGGTTGCATTCATCTGCACTTCCGAAATTCCAAATAGAGGTGAAAGGTATTGCAAACAGGTTAGCAAGAGAAGGAAGGAGATTTCCTATTGTCATTTTCCCCTTTACTTTTCACTCTGTGGTATTCAACTTGAAAAAGGTTTTAAAATAAGTTGATTTTTGCAATGGGAGGGGGGTAGAAAACTTTTTCTCATATTGTCATATATGACATCCTGATTCTTCCCTTGGACTTTAGTGGAACATAATGGATTATGGATTTAAGCCCTTTAGTTATTTTTACTAGGAATCCTGCGTGATCTTTCTTTCCTTCCTTTTTTAGGTAGATTTCGTAAGAAATATTACCTATTACATTCTCACCTAAGTTGAAATTTTTGAAAAAATTTTGCAGATCTACGCCGATTATGACTCCCAGAACCCAAAACCATCCCCAGTTCAAAACTTTATCTGTCTATCTATCTATCTATGTCACTTTTTTATGGACACGATAACTCCCATAATTCTGCACAAATCTCTTCCAAACAGATGCATAAAATCTCGGTCAAGTTCGTGAATGGGCAAAATCGAACCAGGGGGGGGGGGCATTTTGTAAAAACGTGAAAAACCTCATATTTTCTTAATTTTGATACGTATCGAATCCGTTTAAAGTTATTATTACTTCTAGGAAAAGGGCCGAAAATTTAGGTATGACAGATTTTTGATATCATTAAAAATGGCCCCAAGTGGGGGGGGGGGGGGTTAGAAGAAAAAAATACATAACTTTGTCAATTCAGAAGATATCAAATCCGCTTAAATTTATTATAAATCCTCTTAATAGTATCTAAAACTTTTATACTGACAAGTTTTTTATAGGACCAACTCTTATAGCAAAAAATAAATAAAAACAAAAAAAATCCGTGCCGACTCCGCCTGCAAACAAGTTAGGTTTCGAAGTGGGCGTTTCCAAATGTCGCATCATGGCAAAAAGGTCATTTCTTACACAATACCCAACAAACAGGCGCCCCACGGGCTGCGTCTTCGAAATCTACCTGTGCCTGTAGGCCGAGCCATCAGGGATTTTTATTTTTTAGACAGGTGCCCGAATCCAGAAAATATTCCCTTGCAAGCTTGAAATGTTTTTAATGCATTGTGCAAATAAATATTTTATTTATTATCCAGTATTTCATTGTTTAATTTACTACTCTATATAGACATTTACATAATTATTATATTTTCAATGTGACTATTAAAACTAGTTATGTAATTAATATAAAAATTGAAATCTTCACGGCGAGTTATCTGACATGTACGACATATGACATTTTATATACTTTAATAGTTACATTCTTCATTCTATTAAACCCTATTATACGTAATTAATTCAATGATTTCTCATGATAGGTAATGATTCTAGGTTGCCATGGTGATCGGTAGACGGAAAAAATCTCCTCGGAAAGAGAGCCGTTCTCAGAAACTATATAACTTACAGAGTTGAAACTTTGTGTATCTATAGCTGAATACCTGCTAAGAAGCTCAAAATATTAAAATTTGAAAAAATCGTATTATTTTAATAAATAGAGATAGAAAACCAAAATTCTAACATCCTTTTTTTATTAAATTTAAACATTTTTCGTTATAGCAGTTGCCAACAATTAAAAATCCACAATAAAATTCTATCTTACAATAATTAATTTTCTACTGAAAGATTTCTACGTGAAAAATGAAAATGAAATAAAAAGTTTCACCCATTGAAAGAAAGATTAATATGAAATAAAAATGATTGACGCATATTGGTAATAAAACGGAAATTTTCAAAGATTTCTCACTAATACAAGGAGTATGAGTATGTGTATGTACAGAAAGCAGATTAATATCACGTCAATATAGAATTAAAAAGAAAATTAATCTGGCGTCCTATTGGAAGTTTAACGAATTTTTCAAATGTTTGAGAATAATACAGAGCGATTATCAATATGAGTAATAGAGAATAGTAAATATGTGAGTTTGAGGAACGTATTGAATCATGATAAAAACCCGATTATGGAAATATTCGCATATTTTAACATTTTAAAGGAGTACAACATGTTTAAATTTGAAATTACTTTTTTTTTTTTATATCGCATTTTTTCCACATGACAGATATTATTATGACAGAGTATAATAGCGGGCTTCACCCGCTATGGGCCGGCTTAGATATTCGAAAAAATGAAAAAAATAGACCGGTAAATTTTTACTTTATAAAAAACTTGACTTTTTTTCTTTTTTGGGGGGTGGGGGGGGAGTTATTACTTATTTGGCTTTATTAAAGAAAGGATAAAGTGTTTTGAAAGGAATATTAAACGAAACACTTTGTGCGATATTCGATCACACTTACCCACTTGTTTTCAAAATATTCTGAGTATGTGCTTTAACCCTCTGAGCGTTTTGAAAAAGGGTAAAATTGTAATGTTGTTTTCTCTGCATTTTCTTTTAAATGCTAGAAAATATGATTCTTTCAGCATTATAAATAAAACTTAATTAGAAATATGAATGTAACCCTTGAGAGTATTAATCATTCTTCAATGTTTTGAAAATTCATTAAATCTATAGAATTATATTATCTTAAACATTGAATATATTGCTGTGAAACCTGAAGCTTTAGTGAACGGAATATTACGTTCCACACGCTTAGAGGATTAAGGAGACCTTCCTTGTTTTGTTAGACATAATCTTTCACCTTATGCAAGGGTGAAGTTTTGTTACAGCATTCTGGATGTGTTGGAAAGTGTTTCATAATCTATGCTTGACGCACGATTTTTCTTTCTTGTTTTAGAATAGTGAGATTCTATACTAACAAAATCCTTGAACGCGGTTACGAACGATCAGTACGAAAAAAAAATATTTTTTTTTTCCTCCCCGTGCAATAAGCTACTATGCGGGTTTCATTTACACTGTCAAACAGGATTTTGTCACCTGCCTGCTGCTGTTAGAGTCGAAACAATCAATACGAGGAAGCAGAAAATCTACGAACGATGAATCGAGGCTCCGTATTTATTTTTGGCTTTGGAACATTCTATATCGATTAATCGGATTTGTTTCTGGATCAGACGGTCGGGGAATGGAATATATAGGCTATACTTGGAAATAAAAATTTCAGAAATCTGTGAATTAATAAATATTGTAAAATCTGTATTATGAAGCAACAAGAAATAAGAATCATGCATCACGTCATAGATTATGAAGCACTTTCTAACACTATCGGAATATCATTAAGAATTTCATTTTTGTTCCTTACAATGAAATGAGATATCTAATTAAACATAATAAAAAAAAAAAAAAAAAAAAAAAACCATATACACACACAACGCAATACAATTATTTCCAACAGTTGCTGCAGCTGGTAATATGTACGAATTCTTTCGTGAAGCCCTGTATATAATCTACACACCTCGTAATACGCTAAATATTAGTTAAGTTTTTTTTTTTTTTTTTCCTTGATAGTGCTTCAAAATTATGATGTTTTTTTCCCTAATTTTTTAAAAATTATTTTAACTTTTTAACGTGAGGCAATATTGGGTTATTTAAAGGTTTCATTACATAATATCTCTGCAAATTATCGCTATGCAAATTGGTATTAAACTAAACTGATTTGGTTTATAAATTTATGAATTACACTAAAATTTATTATTTTATAAATTATCACTATGCAAATTGGTATTAAACTAAATTGATTTGGCTTATAAATTTATGAATTATACTAAAATTTATTATTTTATAAATTATAATTTTACAAAGTTTATAATTTTTTCCTTAATTTTATAAAATTAGTTAAAAAATTTTTCTTTACTTTTACAAAAAAAGAAGTTTGTAATTTTATAAAGTTTTTAATTTATTTCGTTAGTTTATATTTTTATAAATTAATTTAAATTAAATTAATAAGTCCAGATTTAATCTTACCTATCCCAAAAGGACCATTAATTTCAAAATTTTCTCTAAAAATCTATTATTATTATTATTATTATTATTATTTTTAATTATTCAGTTTAACAGAACCTTACGAAAAAGCTTTCAGCATAGCTGAAATATAATAATTTAATTTATTATAAAATGGTTTTATTTACATAAGCTTTTTAAAGTAAGAGATAAAAAAATTATTTTAATAGCATGTAACAAACACATCTGCTTAAGATAATTGTTTTTTTTTATATTGGAACTAATAAATAGATAATCAGGCAAATGATTTTAAAAAAGTATATGTTCGAAAAAAGAAAATGTTGGTACTATTGCAAAAAGAAGCAATCATTACTCTTATGAATATACAATGTTTTACGCATATAATACATAAAAAATTTAAATTTATCTGTTATAAGGCATCAAATAATACAGCAAAATATTGAAAATTATGAAAAGAAAATATTAAAAACATTGGAACTCTGAAAAAATCCATCTACGGGTGAAACCTCAAGTTTTTGCATCATACAAAGCGACTAAAATAAGTAACAACATTTGAGAAAGCGGCGTGACCAATCATAGCGCAGTGGTCTAGACCGTCAGTTTAGTAAACGGAAGATTCCGCTCGTGGCAAGGGTTGATTATTTACTGTACACTCACTCAGGAATTAAAAGAAAAAATCCCTGACGGCTCGGCCTACAGGCACAGGTAGATTTCGAAGTCGCAGACCGCGAGGCGCCTGTTTGTTGAGAATTGCAGAAGAAATTACCTTTCTGCCATGATGCGACAGTTGGAACCGTCCACTTCGAAACCTAATTTGTTTAATGGCGGAGCCGGCAGAGATTTTTTTTTTTTTTTTTTTTTTTTTTTTTTTTTTTTTTTTTTTGCTATAAGGGTTGGTCTTATAAAAAACTTGTCAATATAAAAGTTTTAGATAATATTAAGAGGAGTTATAATAAATTTAAGCGGATTGGATATCTTTTGAATTGACGAAGTTATGAATTTTTTTCCTCTAACCCCCCCCCCCCCTTTGGGGCCATTTTTAATGATATCAAAAGTCTGTCATACATAAATTTTCGGCCCTTTTCCTAGAAGTAATAATAACTTTAAACGGATTCGATACGTATCATAATTAAGAAAGTATGGTTTTTTTTTTTTTTCACAAAAAGCCCCCCCCCCTCCCCCCCATTTCATTCGCCCCTGGTCCGATTTTGCCAGTTAACGAACTTGACGGAGATTTTATGCCCCTTGATTTTATGTGTCCGTTTGGGAGAGATTTGTGCAGAATTATTGGAGTTGTCCTGTCTATAAAATAGGGACGTAGAATAGATAGATATATAAAGTTTTGAACTGGGGGTGGTTTTGGGTTCTGGGAGTCAAGATCGGTGTAGATCTGCAAAATTTTTTAAAAAATTCCAACTTAGGGGAGAATGTAATAGGTAGTATTTCTTACGAAATCTACCTAAAAGCAGAAATGTATTCCTGGAATTTACGGATTTTTTTTCCTGTTAAGATACGGAATACTGGTGTCTCGATTGCCAGTACAATTTCCGTTTTTTTCAGGAATTTTTTTTTTTTTTTACAGTGTAAAGTTCCATATCTTTTGTGTGTAACTGACTTGTGTAAGTCTGTCATACATAAATTTTCGGCCCTTTTCCTAGAAGTAATAATAACTTTAAACGGATTCGATACGTATCATAATTAAGAAAGTTTGGGTTTTTTTTTTTTTCACAAAAAGCCCCCCCCCCCTCTCCCCCATTTCATTCGCCCCTGGTCCGATTTTGCCAGTTAACGAACTTGACGGAGATTTTATGCCCCTTGATTTTATGTATCCGTTTGGGAGAGATTTGTGCAGAATTATTGGAGTTGTCCTGTCTATAAAATAGGGACGTAGAATAGATAGATATATATAAAGTTTTGAACTGGGGGTGGTTTTGGGTTCTGGGAGTCAAGATCGGTGTAGATCTGCAAAATTTTTTTAAAAATTCCAACTTAGGGGAGAATGTAATAGGTAGTATTTCTTACGAAATCTACCTAAAAGCAGAAATGTATTCCTGGAATTTACGGATTTTTTTTTTCCTGTTAAGATACGGAATACTGGTGTCTCGATTGCCAGTACAATTTCCGTTTTTTTCATGATTTTATTTTTTTTACAGTGTAAAGTTCCATATCTTTTGTGTGTGTTTTTTAGTAACTGACTTGTGTAAGTTTCCTGGCATTTCTTTGGAGAAATTCCTGGGAAAGCCAGTGGCAGAATAGCTACCACAGGTTTTCTCAGGAACTTTACACCAAATTTTTTACAGTGATTACGCGTCCTCATTTCTACAGATTTTGTTTTAAACTTACTGACTTAAATAATCCTTGAATCCGGTAACGATTAATGCAGAGAGAAAAAAAGAGATTTTCTTTTTTCCCGTAAAACGAGCCATGCGAGTTTCATTTACACTATCAAACGGGGTTTGAATTGTCGGAGTCGAAACGATCAATACGAAGTACCAGAAAATCGAAGAACGATGTATCGAGGCTGATACTGAGACGTGTACTTAATGGAATGTCAGAAAGTTTTTCATAATCTATGCGAGACGCATGTGTTTTCCATCTTGTTTTTTTTTTTTTTTTTTTTTTTTTTTTTTATGTCCTCTGTTATATCGCTTTCTTTACTTTTTTTTTTTTTTTTTGTGTATATGTGTTCCTACATGCGAGATATAACAAAGGCCTCATTTAATTAATAAAGTGTTGAAAAGTGTGACAGAATCTATGCATGATGCTTGATTTATTATTATTATTATTCACCCTTCATACTTTCGCCCTCATGAGGGTAGAAATAAAAGAAATACACATTTCAGGATGTCCATGCGGTGTATTACGCATCGTTTTTTATATAGTAATATGTTTTTCCCTAACATACTAAAAAATCCTTGAATGCAATTTTTTTTTTTTTTTTTTTTTTTTTTTTTTTTTTTTGTCGTAAAACAACTTATGCGGGTTTTATTTACGCTAACTATCAAACGGGATTTGAACTGCGTCTGTTAGAGTCCAGCCGATCAATACGAGACAATAGAAAATCCAGGCATGATGAATCGAGGGTTCAAATATGTTGCCTTTGTACAAAGGGCAGTCAAAAAGTTCACAGAATTTCGTTGTAACTCTTTAATACCAGAATATAATTAAAATAATTAATTTATTTGTTTACATAGAATTTTCTCTCCTCAACCAAAGAAATGACGTCATGTCAAATCCAAAACAAAATTGATGTTGATTGCGTTTTTCGACAACAAAGGTATGGTGCATCATGAATTAGTACCAGCTGAACAATCTGTTAACGATCCTTTGTACGTGCAAGTTTTGAAAAGGCTGGGCGAGGCAATCCGAAGAAAACGTCCCGCCAAATGATAAGGAGGGTCACTGCATCACGACAATGCTCCTCCCCACGCATCGATTGTTGTGCAGACATGGCTCGCAGAAAAGAACATTCCACTCTTCCTCCGGCCTCTCTATTCAACGGATTTAGCACCATCGGACTTAAAGCTCTTCCCCAAGATCAAAATGTGCTTCAAAGGTAACAGTTTTGACACCGTAGAAGACATCAAAACCAACGCGATGGCTGAACTTCGGAATATACCAAAACAGGACTTTCATTGTTGTTTCCAACAATGGCAGGAACAGTGGAACAAGTATGTGTGTTCTTACGGATCCTACTTTGAAGGCGATTAAGTAAATTGCTGTAATAAAGAGTTACAACGAATATCCAGGAACTTTTTGACCGCCCCTCGTAAAGTAGCTTCTATTACAAAAAGTAAGAGGCTACCTATTGCGATAATGGCAATTGAGGGTTCGAGGATTTTGCCCCGAAGATTTTCCATTGGAGGGGAAGCAATTGCGGAAAATTTCGGTATATTTTCACCGATCATGAGTCCCAGGCCCCAAAACAACCCTCAGTTCAAATGTTGATTTATGTATATGCTAACTGATCCGCTCGGTGTTGCCCGGTCCTGTCAAAAAATAGTACGAACCGCGAACACAACTCTAAAAATCGCTGTACAAAACCAATCGGAGAGACGGGCACCGAATCGGAAGTAAATTCAATACGATCCCCTCAAATGTCTGGGTTATTTGATTCACGGTGGGTCAGTTTTGGACCAAATTAAGAAAAGTTACCGTCCGATTTTCACAAAATTTGGAATTTTCCGAATCAGAAAAATATATTAAGTAATATATTGCGAGTTTCGAATCGATACTTCCAATAGTTTTATTTAATATTCGAAGACGTGTGAAAACGAAAAGATTTCGTTGTCTGGTATTATCAAATCGGTAATTTTTTTTCAGTTTCGATAAAAATAGCCATTTTCGGCGCACGTACCGGAAAATCTTTTAGTTCCACCTTCCACCGCCGGGGGACGCATTATGTTCTAAACGAACCTGTGTTCCCGCTGCCTACGGCACTGTCGTATAGGAGACGTGCTGCAAATTTTTTTAGTTCCACTTTGCACACCCAGGGGTGCCAAATCTATATCTTAATTAGTTCATGTTTTGTTAAATGAACAAATTCCCGTTGAAATCAGGCCTATAGGCCCCGAGAAAATAAATCCCCCCCCCCCCCCCTTGGAGATTAATATTCCGAAATGATAGTAACCAAGGGCTGAAAAAAAAAAGATGCCAACGTTAATTCAGTACTTGGGGGACCTCAGAAGAATGTTAGAAAAGGTTTCGTTTGAATCGGACCAATATTAAATGCAAAATATTTTAGTTCCACTTTCCACCGCTAGGCAGCGCACTCTGTTCTAAATAAACTTCTTTCCGAACAAAACTCATGTAGATGACGTGATTGCATTTAAGCAGTGTTCGGCAGCAGGCTTCGGGTCAACGAAAATTTATTTCTCGGGTTCGGGTTGACATCAAGTAGAATTTTCGGTTTTGGCTCGGTCTTAACCCGACCCGCTCAAGACTTTAGTTTTAACCAACTCTTATTGACAAAAAAACATTGAACACGGTTATGATTAATGCGGAATAAAAGAGATTTTCTTTATCCCGCAAAGCGATCTATGCGGGTTTCGTTTACACTGTCAAATGAGATTTGAGTTGTTTCTGATGCAGCCTTGCAGCTGAGACGATCAATATAGGAAAACAGAATATCCAGGAACGGTGAATCGAGGCTCCGCCGCACAGTGACGTATTTCACCAGGTCAAAATCCGAATCGTTTTTTGCCTTTCTGCGTTTTCTTTGAGAACCAGATAATAGTTTGAATAGTGAATTGCGTTACAAAATAAATGCGGTGTCTGTATTTTATGAAATTTAGAGTTTTAGAGGTACCGTGTAGCGTAATTTTGTGAATTTCCGTGAAATATTCAAACTATTTCGTGCATTTATTAAGTGAAATATTTAAATAATAAAACCTCATTTTTTTTTTCAAACTTGCAGAAAGTAGCAATTAATATTGATCATTTTGTAAAAATAATATTACACAATTAAAAAAATAAATAAAAATATATAATTTAACAAATTACAACCATTGGGAAAATATTCCGAAAGCTTAAAAAAAATAATAATAATTGTAATTAATTAAAAATATTAATTATTCAAAAATATACATCGGAACCATCTACAAATAAACGCATTTTCCATTGCTAACAATTGAAGAGATCCTGACATTTTCTGTCCTCGCAAAAATATTCGTTTGAACCATCGCCGCGCAGTCATTGAAACGCATTTTCCATTACTATACCTTATTCTTAATATGTAGCTTAATATTTTGTCGAGTCCTTCCTACAATAACTTTAACTCTTGTTTAGATCTAAAGGTATTTTGAGGAAATTAAAGTTGAAGACCCCGTTTTTTGCTTTATCAGACGATTTCTCATTCGACGTCAATAATTCGGCTTTTTTTCATATCCTTTTTGTCACTTTAACATTTTTTTTTAACAATTTTATACATTTCTATTGCTTATTCAAAGAAAAAATATTCTAAAGTTACAGAATTTCGTTAAAAACGCTTAAAAAATTCTTCTAAAGTTACAAAATTTCGTTAATAACGGTTAAAATAATAAATTGCGAGCATCAAGAGCAGGGCTGTAGCTAGGAATAAACGATAGGGGGTGCTCAAGAAAATGTAGGGGGGTGGGAGGGGCTCATACTATTACTCTCTCTGTGACACATACACGCGCAAACGCAGATATATATAATCAAATTATTATATAAAGTAAATTAGTGCGTAATTCATATTGTAGGCACTATGTTTTTTATTAAACTGTTTATAATAACTTTATTTGATGTTAAGAAAAGTAAAAGCTGCAGACAGGGGTGTAATGGAGGATATACGGTGGATACACCGTATACCTTCTGGAATATTTTAAGGATTTTTCTGGATTATTAGGTAGCTTTCAATACAAAAAAGTATAAAGCTACCTATTGCAGCCGTTCGGAGGAAAGCAGTTCCGGAAAATTTCGATACATTTTCACCGATCATGACCCCCAGACCCCAAAACCACCCTCCGTTCAAATGTTGATTTATATATATATATCTCCATATATATATATATATATATATATATCTGACCTATGTCATACGATAACGCTCGTATTTATAAATCAATTTTGATGAAACTAATTGTGTGTATTAAGCTCACCAATGTCTCGACCGAGTTCGTTGGCCAGCTTGGTCCGCCATTTTGTTTCAAGATGGCGGCCAATTAAAAAATTAAAAGTAAAATAAATATACAAAAAAATTAATAATTCAAATTTATTTTTTAATTCAGTGTTAGGCCTTGAAACGAGGATTCCAAAGCATTTTTTGTTTTACCTCTATCTTAAAAAACGGCTGAGATAGAGCAGTTTGAAATTCTAGGGTGGCTGACATTTTGAAACAAGACAGCACATTACAAAAATTTTCATTGTTGTAATAATTTTCCCAATCAAACGCATAAAACTATATATTCATATCCGTTAGCGCCAAATTCTCGCCAAACTTGGCGACATTTGGCGAAATATCGCCAAATTTGGCGACCAAAATAAGTTTTCATAAATGAAGCCAATTTGGCTATTGCTCAATAATTTGGCGAATTTCTTATTCAAATTCAGTATTAACGAATCTTTTGCATTTTAAGTTGCTGTTTTCGTGTAACATTAGCTAAAATTTTAAAACGAAGATATAGGAAAGCTACCTTTTCCTCCCGGTACAGGCCGGAAGGACTTTTTTTATTTATAACCCTCTGCCTACATCGTATGCCCTCTGTTCTTTTTACTGCTATCACTGGCTGCAGAATGAAAAATTTCAGTGTATAATTATACTAGTGAAATAATAAATGACAGTTCACCTGTTTCAAAAGATTGCAACCTTTAAATTTTTTCTGAATATTCCCTTCCCTTAACGATTCTAAAGTTATGTTTTTATATGATAAAAAACATTAGAAAAATCAAGGATGTATTGTGCATTTTAAAATTATTTTTGTTTCTAGTCAAATGCTAAAACCACTTGTATTTAAATTGGCTATTAGATTTTTTGATTAGTATCATTTATAAATAAAGGATCTTATATATTTAAACCAGGATGACTCAAATACAAAACAATAATGTTTATCATAAACATCTATTTACTATCAAACTCATTAGAATAACTTTGTTTTATGCTAATAATGGAAAACGCTGCAAAATGAAAAAAATCAGTATATAATTAATGCAAAAGTCCATGTTTGCATCAGCAAAAGGTTGCTAATTCTGAGTATGTGCAGACAGGATGCACGCATATTGAAGCACTTATTTGCAGTTTTTAAACAAATACTACAATTTAGTATTTATGCAAAACTGGAAAAAGCCCCCAAAACTAAGTTCAATTTTTGAACAGAGTTTTATTTGGAATTTTGAAACAGAATTTCATTTGGTGGCCTTGGCAACTTTCCCAGGGTAGGGGGGGGGGTGCTAAAAATTTTTCATGGGGGTGCCGACCCCCCCCCCCTCCCCTTCCCTGGCACCACCCCTCTAGCTACGGCCCTGATCAAGAGGTCCATTCTCGACCGTAAACAACAACCATTTTCCCAATGGTTGGAAAAAATTGTTTTTTATTTTACGAAAATATAACATGACAACAAACGAAGATATAAAAATTACCCATGAATCCGAAAAGTGTTCTTTATCTTTAGAGACCTCAGAAACCAATATATTTCGGAGATTTAAAGAAGCAATTATGAAAGCAAGTTTTCAGTTTCCACTGATTTCCGGATGATTAGATTCTATTCTCGATGTAGCATTTTCAGCTGCGTAGCTAAATTTATACATGCAAGAATAACAAAATAATATTAACATTAATGTTAATGTTAATGCACCATGTTTGACTGGAAAACATGCTTGTTGATCACGAAAATGTTTACTTGAGAATGAATGGCATCCGAAAAATCTATGTTCTGTGATTTGTGTTTTCACTACATGCACATATTCCTATATAATCGCTTAAGTTACTCCCTATTATTCTTAGTACTAGTGCACAGTACTTGTATTCTCTCTCAGATTTGCTTTCTGGCATTATTGCTGTACTTAAATTGTATTAAATGTTCACTGTAAATACTCCTACATTTGGTATGTGTCATCCAATAATTTTCAAAAAAAAAAAAAAAAAAAAAAAAAAGGCCAAGTTCCCTGTTTCAGCCGCAAAGAGTACTGATATCTGATGCTCGCCCAAGTTAAAAGTCAAACATCTGAAATCTTTTATTGGAAATGGCTTCCTGCGACTTGGCCGTTAATGTGTTTTTAGAAGGTTTTTCATATTCTAAAGAATGTCCACTGATGCTGCGTTCAAGTTTTTCCACATATGTCTTTTTATACACTCGATGCTATGCTACTATTCCAACTATAATTACTTTATTTGTCAATATCGTATTTATTATTTGTTTATAGTTCAATATGTGAGCTATTAGTATTGTTTTGTATTTATAGTTTTCTCTCAACTTTAATTATTATCTTGTAAAAGATCTACATCCCCTTATATTTATTTGCAATCACAATCGTTCATTCAGCCCATAATTGTATCAAACTTGGCTTGTCCAGTATAATTGTATAGCCTTTTTGATTGACATTGTAATCTTTGACAGTTAATTTTCAATAGTGAGGAGTCCCCTTCCCGGGTGGTCCATCCGGGCATCGCTCCCTGGCTGGGGCCTTTCCGCATAGGAAACAAACCTGCTGGTCGGGGCTAGTTGAGCTTAAGCCGAAAGGTAGACCTCCCCGACCGGTTTGACCTTGACCTTGTTTACTTAGATATCATCTTTCACCTTATTAACGGTAAAGATTTGTAAAATTATTTTGGAAGTTTTGGAGAGTGTTACATAACTTATGCTTGATCCATAATATTTCGTTCTTGTTATATTTATATAATCAAATTATTTCAATGTTTAGAGCCGTAAGATTTAATTTCCTAATTTTTTTCTTTAGTTTTTTTAAAATATATTAACATTTTATACTGATTGGCGATCAATAATTGTTAAATTTGCATAAATACAATTTATATTTTAAAAAAAATCATAAATTAATAAAATATTATTATTACTTGAAATGTTCAGTTTAATGGCAACCTCTATTTCAAGCTGCAGTTTCGTATCTCCCTTCTCCGTGAAACCCTATATTAACCGGCACGAAAATTTCAACTCAACTCAAGATGATTATTCATTACCCATGTATTCGGCAATCGAAATTAAATTTTCACTCTAATAAAGAAGATTGGTTTCTTATAGAGCCCAGCATATTATCAAACTTATTCCATCAAAGTTACAGTATAAACTGATTACAGTGCAGATAGGAAAAGCAAAAAGAAAATATCAATCATATTTTAACTGCTTTAGAGAATGACGTCATTTGTTTTAAAAAGAGAAAAAAAAAAAAAAAACATGGGATAAAGAAAAATAAATTGAGCATTTGAATTTCAATTTTGCTTTTTAATCATAAATATAAAATAAACCCGTGCAGCAACAATGTCTCACTTTATATTTATTGTGCTTTTTTTTATGTAATTATTGTTGCGGTATTTTATTTTTGTGGCAACACTTATTTGAGTGAAAACAATGCCGAATTAATTTTTAATCAGAAAACATGTTTTAACAAAAATGTGAGTGTACTAATGTCAGACGCCTGTTCAAAATCCCTTCATATGGTATATCATTTATCGTTCAGCGTTTTGTATTTGCTTAGAAAAAGGTATGTTTACAACAGAAATAATATATAAAAAAAATTTTTAAGAAGAAAAAAAATTTTTTTTTTTTTTTTTGTGGTTTTAATTTTTAATAATGCTTAAAATATGAAAACAATAAAATCTCTGAAATATTAAAATTTTTCGCAGGTTAACAGGGGATTTCGTGATCTGAAAGTGCGTTACCCCTTAAAAGTATTCTCTATTTAAATATTAGCCTACATATACAGGGTGTCGCTTTTTATCGTTGACCATTAGCTAATTTTTAAACCGTTAGATTTAGAGATATAGTAGTTCTAACTGCAGAAATGTGTCAAATGTTCTTCTTCATCATATATGAAAATCTATTTACGTCAAAATTAGTCATCTTTTAAACAGATGCAAAATTTAAATTTTTATATCTTACAAAATATATTTAGAAAAACCTTTCTCCATGCTATAACAAATAAAACAGTGAAAATTCCACTTTTATATGATTTAAATTTATTGTTAAGATACTTAGAATTTTATTACTAATTATCAGCATTTCTTGGTACTGAGGACACTTTTTTTTTTTAATGGCAGAAAACACCGAAAATTCATAAAATTCAAAGTGTAATAACTCGGTAAATTTTGTTTGCACAAAAGTGTTCTTTTTTTTTTTTTTTTTTTTTTTTTTTTTTTTTTTTTAATCAAGTAAAACAGTAAAAATTCCATTCTTCTATGACCAAACCGTACCAAATTATAATACTTTCGTGAATTTTCGGATCTTTCTGGCACTAAAAAATCGTCTGTCCGTTTTTAGTGCTCGGAAAGCTCCGAAATTTATAAAATTCAAAGTATCATAATTCGATGAATTTGAGTCGTAGAAAGGTGTAATATTTACTGTTTTACTTGTGAAAGCACGGGGAAAGTTTTCTTAAAAATAACTTATAGGCTCGAGGGACCGTATAAAAGTTTAATTTTCGTAATTTGTTTTATAAATAACTATTTTGACTTAAATGTATTTTTACATGGTGAAGACCGACATTTGAAAATGAATTTTTTTTAAATTTTTATTTATTATTTCTTAAGTTTTGGCGAGAATAACAAATTTTGTGAATACTTATAATGATACAGAGTATTTTTTTTTCTCTCATGCAAATAATTGGGATGCTTAAACAGTGCATACATATTAAAAACAACTCATAATATTGTCATACATTTATTAACTATTTTTAATGTGGATTACAATTATACATGTTTGTACAATATACATCGTGAAAATATACATTAGCCCTTTTGCGACGAGCGTCCATTACAAATTTTTAACTCTTTACAACTGGTTTTTCAAAAAAAGAAATTTTTGCTTAATTTAATTATAGAAATGCTTTCATTAAATAAGGCAGAATTTTCTATTAAAAATTATTCGTAGGAATATTTAAGGTTTCTGAGCACTTTGTATGTCACGTATACGTGACGTTCATTGCGCAGGGGTTAAACAATGTTAAATATTTACAATGAAGATTTAATGCATAACACAAGTGAATGAAATACATGAATTACTCTTCATTCTGGGGGGAGGGGGGGGGAGTATAACTCTTTGGTACAAAAATAATTTTTTTGTTACAGATTTCTTGGAAAAGATTTAACATCAGTTTTTTCATAGTTAATTTCATAGTTTCAAATAATAAGTACAATCATTTGTACGAAAACGCATAAATTTTAATTATAGCAAAACATTAAACTTTCGTTCAAAACTAAATTTTAACAGTTAAATTTATTAGAAATTTTTTTTCAGGGGTTTTATATTCTTTCCCTCCTTAAAAAGTAAAGGCGTCTCAGCTCACCCATTACATTTCGGAGAGAGGTTCATGACCTCATGTGATTCCCCTTATTTAGTCTAAATGTCCGTTTATATGCTTGCTAAGAAAATCTTCCTAAGAGAGTCGTAAATCATTCGACTGGCCTTTCTTTTCCAAAGGTTATGTGGCCATCCCTAAAAGAAAGAGGCGGTGATAACCATGTCAGCGACGTCCCCTGTTGACCTCTAACCTTTAGACATGCTAAAGAAATCATAAAACATGAAACAGACCGCTAAAGAAAACGTAGTTTGGAACAACCTTTAAGGTTCGAGGAGGCTGGTTTTCGATCGTCGGTACATCTTATGTGGTCATTCGCTCTCTTTGCTGCTTTATGACTTCTCTCGTATGTCTAAATGTCATAAGGGGAAGTGGCTGACATGTTTATCACCGCATCTTTCTTTTGTTGATGACCACAGAACCTTTGGAAATGAAAGGCCAGTCGAATGATTTACGACTCTCTTAGGAAGGCTTTCTTACCCAGCATATAAACGGACCTTTAGTCATAGAGTCTGCTAACAACAAAACGTTATAAAGTTTCTGAGACCCCCTTAAGTATATTAACCCCTTCGTTTCCAGATGAAATATTTCTACGAAACATTAGATACACTGGGAGTGAAGAATTTAAAATGGTCTGCTTAAAATTAATGCTGATGGAGATAGATATAAAAGAGCAAGAGCTGTTGAAAATTTTCATTTAAGTATTTGATGAAGGCTGAAACCTCATAATGTTTTTCATGCTTACCTGAAATAAATATGGATGATCTGGCAGGCAGATTAAAAGCACACAACAACATAGCATGATTCGCTGCAAAGCGTAATGAATGGTATCCAATTATGGGAGTTAGCCTACTACGGCGGCAGGCATCCATAATCGGGATACCATTAATTTCGCTTTCCAGGAGACCATGCGATGTTGTTGTCTGATTTTAAACCACTGGTTACCAACCACGTCATTCATACATATTTCAGGTAAGTTAGAAAAAACATTTTTTAAATGTTTCAACTTTCAGGATGTTAGTCAGTGAGATCTCAAATTATCCTCGCTAATGTTAAACCTATGGGCGTGTTATGCACGCGTATTTTTAAAATATCTCCTCAGGAAATTAATATTGTTAACATTTTTTTATTTTCTGTGTACTCAAAAGATGTTTCTTTTTTTTTTAGTTGTCAAAATATTTCTAAAATATATACTTAATTTTATTTGAAATGTTAAAACTCTTACTTAGTTTTTCTAGGATTTTAACACATAAAATTATAAATTAAGTAAATATTTTAGAAATATTTTGACAACTAAAAAAAGTAAACATCTATCAAGGAGAAAAAAAAAAAGATCTATCACTGAAAAAACAAAAAAAGGTAAAAATATTAATTTCCTAAGGAGATATTTTGAAAATACGAATGCTTCACACTCCCATAGGTTTAACATTAGCTAGAGGAATTTGAGATCTCACTGAACAACAACTTTAAGTAAACTTCTTCATCAGCTCTTCAGTCTATCAAAGTTTATAATAGATAATTGCAATTAGACAAAAAATTATAATATAACTAAAAATCAGTCAATTATTGATATTTTCAATTTGTTATCTAATTAGAGTTTTCATTCGTTCGATTTAGATTCGTCACAGGCGATCCATATCTTCCTGGCAGCTAAGTCTTTTAACCGCTTGAGAAGGAGAAGTTGTTCAGGAGTGCACTCCTTCTGCTGTTCACACCACTCCATAGCTACATCAAAAGCATTAAAAGCTTCGGAATGAGTCGGATAGCTTATGTCATCTGAACCTTCATAACCATCTTCTGCCTCACTATTTTCTTCATTTTCCATTATGTTATCTTTAACGGACGTCACAATTTCATCTTCACTTAACATCTGATCAGCCGGATCGCACGAATCAATGTGTAGCCATTCACGGCCATTCTCCAGTGTGCAGTTCGAAAATCCAGGAAGCGCTTTAAAAAGTTCAACAAATTCTTTCAAATCGTTTTCTTCTTCTTGGGGACAGGTTAACTTCAATTCTTCCGGTTTGCCCCAGAGCATTTTCAAATTACTTTGCATGTTCTCTTGCGACAATATATTCCAGGCATCTGCCAACATGTAACAACATTCTTTGAGGGTGAATTTTTCAGCGAAATTAAACATGCTTTCTTCGTCATCCGTAGCTATGAGCAACCGTCGGAGAATCTGCTTTTTCAACATTCGTTTTAGTTTTCGAACAATGTTTTTGTCCATGGGATGGGCGAAAAGGGTAACATTTGCTGGAAGAAACATGACGTCAAAGTTTTCATCGACGATGTTCAACATGTCGGCTAAGGGGTAATATGATGCACTGTCAAGAAATAGTAAAACTTTTCCATATTTACCAGTTCTTTCTCTTTCTTTTTTGACCTGTGGAATAAATTCATTCGCGTACCAGTCCATGAAAATCTCGGAATCCATCCAGCCATTTTTCTGCCATTTGTACTTCAGTGGAAGACAAGAAACTTTCCCAAAACATGTGCTTCTTTTTCTTTTCCCAATCATGACTAAAGGCAATGCGTGAGTCCAGGTAGAATTGGCACACATCAATATAGTTACACGATCTGGGAGTTCTTGACGTTCCGAACTTAGTCTCTGGTACACCAGCGAATTGACGGGCATCGTTTGCCAGTCGATTTCAGTTTCGTCAGCGCTATAAATATCGTCTTTGGTATAGCCCTCTTGCTGCAATAAATCATAATAAGATTGAAGAACATTACCAGCTTCTAAAATATCGACAGTAGAACTTTCTTTTTCGTTTTGGTTATACTTTATACCGTGTCTTGTTCTAAAGTTGTGCAGCCATCCGTTGCTTGCTTTAAAATCAGATGGACCTCCAAGTTTCTTATTCAGTTGTAACGCTTTTTCACACAATAATGGCCCATTTACAAATTCGCCTTTTTGAATTTTTTGGATATACCACATATACACAGCGTTTTCTAAGTTACTATCATTTGGTTTTCTGATGCGTTTTCTTTTCTTCAAACTTTCGTCGCTCTTTAGTTTAGCAGCAAACATTAGAATGCTATCTTTATTTCTCTTAATGTCCGATATTGTTGTTCGACCAATATTATAAATCGGAGCTAAACGGACGGCTGTTTCGCCCTTTTCCAGTCTCTGAATAATTTCGATTTTTGTGTCCATAGTCAAAACATTATGCTTCCTTTTACGAGATGACGTGTCAGGAACATCAAGTGCAATATTGGATTTGGAATCGGTTGTTATGGATTCATTCTTCGACTCAGACTGTGATTCTTCGTTTTTCGATTCAGCCTCCGATTCTTTATTGTTCTCTGATTCCACTAATTTTGATTTAGTACGTTTTTTCCGCATCGTTTTTCTCGTTTTCAGTTCATCATCATTTGTCAATTTTGATGCAAAAGATAAAATACTTTCCTTTTTAGCCTTGATGTCAGAAATAGTCGTTCGACCAATACTATAAGTTTTCGACAGCGATGCAACTGATTCACCATTTTCTAATCGCCTAAGAAGCTCCAATTTTTCTTCTAAAGACAACACTTTATGACGTCGTTTTGCGACAGGAGCAAGTCCAAAACCCAGAAGCCTGGATTTCATGTTTAAAGCTGAAACAGTTTTCGAATTTGAAGTAACGATAGAGCTTTCGACATTCGAAGTATCGATATCTGGAGTACACAATAATTCTTGATCGTTGTTATTATGTTTTGAGTCATTATCATCCGAAATGTCAGTATTTTCATCATAAGTTATTTCACTTTTGAAAACATAATCTGAAGAATCCATGATGAATCTCAAAAAGTTCACTCACTAAAGTTCAAATCTTTAAACAATAATCATTCCACAACAAACGAAACTTCCAAGCATTATACAGCCGCTTCGAAGTTATCAACCACCACGCTGAAACAGAACAGGTGCTTTCTTTTCAGCTGAGTCACTCAACAGCTAGTAAGCGAGTCTATTTGTTGACCTTGGGTGATCAGGGTTCTGATTACTGATGTTCCGGATAAATTACGCATTTCCTAACAAGTATTCCTCTACATTTTGTTTTGGCGCCATCTACTGTTCAGAGCGAAAACTAACATCTGTTCAAACGCTACTTTTACCTTTTAAAAAATAATATCAGAAATTTCAGTAATGAACCAATGTACAGCATTTAAAAATTATGAAATAAATAGTGTAATAATTTTACTAAGAATAAAATTTAGATTTTGTAAGCGAAAACATATAGTCAGCGTTATGTTTGACCTACGTATTAATATTACGAAAAGTTCGTACGATAGGAGAAAATAATCGTCATTTAAGTAAAAAATATATATATAGCACTTAATTAAAACAGTTTCTTTGTTTTTATTTAATTTTCTATATATTATTTTTTGGGGGGACAAAAATATTAACTTAAATTTCTTTATCGTTTCCACTGATAAAACTTTTTCTCTTTTAAGCGAATGTCAAATATTTAAAATTTTCTATCTCTTTTCTTCAAAAGAAAATTCCAAAAATATATGTATAGATATTCTATAGTATCATATTTAAAGTGAAAAATTTTGACATTTCATATATATCAAAAACATTTTATTTAAAATAATATTTATAGTTAAACTGCTTCAAAATATTATAGCCTTAAACACAAAATCTTGATATGTGCTGCCATCTATTAATTTGCAGTGAAACTAATAAAAACGTCTGTTTAAATGTTTCGCGTTTTGATAATTGATTTATAAAAAGGTTGGCGCGTATTCAACATGGTGATTCCACAAGTGTTTCTTTTCTTTTCTTTTTCTTTTTACATAAATACCTTTTTATCTTAGAGCTGTAAGTGAACATTCAAAATGTAATGTTATTTCGTGATTTAGAAAAAGTTATTATAAATAAGTTTTATCTTTAATAAGCTGACTGGGAGCAGAATAAAGAACCAAAAATTATGTGGCACAATATTTGGTTAGAACGCAACAGTCATTGAAAAATAAACTGTGTAATTTAAATAATAAGTTATTTACAGCTTCATTAGAAAAGAATATTTTATGGTTTTGGTTTTTAGAACAGTTTAAACTGCACAACAAATTAGGGAATAAATATGCAGAAAAGCTTACATTTATATTCAAATTAAATAATAATAATAAAAAGTAATTTGTATTTAAAATTTTGTTGTATAAAACATAAAATTTACTTGATATTAAATCCTATAGTTTGTTTTTTGTGAATGTAAAAACCAAATTGTGTCTGTTTTCAATTAGTTGATCTTAAATTTTATTACATAAGTAAAAAAGAGAAGAAAAAAAAGTATTCAGAAATTTTTTTTTTATTAAGTTTTCATGCTAAGTGCAATATGTTTTACTTTCTAATTTATATTCAGTCTGAATTTTTTTTTCATCAATAAATTAACTATTTTGAAAATATCGAATATATATATAAAATATTGGATATGTATCAAAATATCGGATATTTTTGATATTTTCGAAAATAGTATTACAATATTTGCAAGCCCTGAAGTTGAGGACCCCCCCGGGTTACACTGGCGCCAGTCTCCAATCAAGCAAATCTTGAGTTATTGCGATAATAAATGTGATTTTTCCGACCAAGTTTAAATTCGAATTTTTCGCATCGCCATTCACGTAGCTATAGGCACCGTTTTGGCATACTTCCAACTTGAATTTAATGAAGGCAGTAGCAAAATTTACTGAAGAGTTCTTTCTTTTTCAGAAAAGGATTTTCAAACAATCGCTGCAAAACGCGAAAACGCATTGAAAATCGCATAAAAAATTCGGGAAAATTTCAAAGAGATCAAAATTTACTGAGACTGCAAGATATATATTGGATTACAAGATTGAAATCGGACTATTTTTACTAATGTGGATAAATCACCGAGAAACGGAAAAATTCGCAAACGATTCTAACTTCGCTGTACGAATTCCGAATAAAATGTATTGAAAAGAGGATAAATTTACTATATCGGTTAAAAGATTGAAACAGGTTGCACGTTAATAATTTCGAAAATTTGCTGTGAAAAAATAAATAAATAAATAAATAAAAGCTAAAAATCGCATGAAAAAAATTAATTAAAAAAATAATCCAAAAATCGGCTTCAAGGTTCACTTGCAGAGTTGAAAGAATTTGTAATTGCAATTATCTGCCATGTAATTACAATTTAATTGTATGCAATCGACTATAGTTACACACATTCAAGCTCAGAAATTTCGTTAAATAATGCAGGGCTGCCACTGGCGACTATTTTTATATTTTATTCGCACCAATATTTAAAAAAATGAAATTTCGTAGTATATTTCTCTTGCGCATGTTGTCAAAGTGTATGTGAGAGAATTTTGTTTTGAAAAGTGGTGCGAGATGGAATTAAAATATAGTCGCCAGTGGCAGCCCTGATAAGGGGATGGTGGGTGGACGGTTCCCGTTACAGTACTGCAAGAATTCTTTATAGCGTGTAAATAGTAACTACAATTAATTACATACAATTATATTGTAATTACATTGCAGATAGTTGCAATTACAAATTTGCCCAACTCTGCTTCAGACATATAGAAAATATCTCCCGAATCTTATAGCCCTAACACTCCAGGAACAGTGTTGAATTCAGACACTTTTTCCCGGGAGGGATTTCTGAGGTTCCGGGGGAGAAATTGCACTTTTTGACCATTGAAAGTATAAAATCTCAAATCTTCCGGGGGGACATTCCAATGCTCAGGGGAGGATTTTTTTTTTTCTACACCAGACATCGCGGCAAAATTCACCACGGAGATCTTGCTTTGCGAATGATGACCTCCATGGTTTAATATCTTTACGATTCATAATGAACGCATCTCCTGTGTTTATGTACTCTAATGGATTGAGACATTCGGCTGTTAACCTAATTTCCACTGAAGTTATCTCAGAATCTATGCATTTTTGAATGCAACTCATCTCTCAAGCAAATTTTGAATGATCTTTTTAAAAATGTAACTTTTATGCAATTTTATTCGAAAAAAATATTTTTAATAAAAATGGCCGCCTGGCATAGGAAAAAAGAAGTGGTTTGCCCGTATCTGTTTTCCTCAGTCACATGACTTGCGCTTTTATTATATAGATTACGTACGATAGGATTTAATAGAATAAAGAGAACTTTTATTAATATTTTTATAAGTTTTGATTCGATTTTCATAAAATTTGAAATGACTCGACAAAATTCTGTAACGATAATATACATTAAATTTCAAACCATTCGGTAGAGTAGTTTTTGCGATGTTATATGCGGACGGACGGGCCAGACGACAACAATAGGTGCTACGTATTTATATAATTATGGACGCACTTAAAAAGAAGTGGTTAGCCCGTATCTGTTTTCCTCAGTCACATGACTTGTGCTTTTATCATATAGATTACGTATGATAAGATTTAATAGAATAAAGAGAACTTTTATTAATATCTTTTTTAGTTTTGATTCGATTTTCATAAAATTTGAAATGACTCAATAAAATCCAGCAACGATCATATATATTAAATTTCAAACCATTCGGTAGAGTAGTTTTTGCGCTGTTATATGCGGACAGACGGACGGACTAGACGACGACTATAGGTGCTACGTATTTATATAATTACGAACGCACCTAAAAAGTACTCGCAAAAAGTTTTACTGCATACTAATGGTCGAGACTGGTAAGAAACCCTAGCCCGACTCGGGTTTACTTTTTTTTCTTCTACAGAGTCGGACCAGTTGATCCCGACTTTATTCTTTTCCGCTATGTCCGTCAGGAATTTACTTTCTCTCTCTCTCTCTGTCTGTCTTTTTACTAGGTGCGTTCGTAATTATATAAATATGTAGTACCTATTAGTCGTCGTCTGGTCCGTCCGTCTGTCCGCATAAAACAGCACAAAAACTACCCAAACGAATGGCTTGAAATTTAGTATACATAATCGTTGCAGAATTCTGTCGAGTCATTTCAAATTTAATGAAAATCGAATCAAAACTTAAAAAGATATTAATATTAATAAAAATTTTCTTCATTCTATTAAATTCCTATCATACCTATACGTCATTAATTCAATGATATCTCGTGATAAGTAATGATTCTATAGGTTGCCATGGTGATGACGTCCTATTTAAGATGGAGTCCTATTTTTCCGCATTACTGAATTTAAAAACCGAATTCGTATACTAAAATTGTTTCATGATAGCAATCCTATAATCTATCGACAGTTTTTTGGATGGATGCTTCCGGAGAAATAGATATTAAATGAAAAAAGAACGAAAAATCATGCGTCAAGCATAGATTATGTAACACTTTCCAACGCTTCCAAAATAATCTTACAAATCATACCGTTTAATAAGCTAAAAGATAACATCTAATTAAACAATTTGGAAAACGCAAAACATATTTAAAAACGTAATTTCAGGAATTTCCAACATATACAATATTCGGAAAAATATCCGAATACTTTTATTCAGCCCTGTATAGGATCTATAGATTTGTATACATAGGATGCTAAATTTTAGTTTAGTTAAGAAACGCATAGCACAGTTTAAAGTTCTCCTTCTGTAGTTTCTGTCCATAAACGGAAATGTGTTCACGAACTTTTGTGCTGAACTGTATATGATCTACAGAATTTATATACACCAAGTAATAAACAAAAAGTGAGTTAAATTTAAAATCGCGTTCAGCAACTTAAAACGCACTTCCAGGAATTATTGTTAACAGACAGTAGAGAATTCTTTTGTGTGTCCCTGTAAATGAACGATGACTGCTATACACACTATTCAGTAGTAAGCCTCTTGTAATGCACCTTAGTGATATACATAAATTTCAATGCGTTTAAAATAGTGAAACATTATTTAAATAAACCGCAGACGATTTTTCTCCATAGACGTAATGTAACGGAATTCTTTTGACTGTCCTGTAAAGTAACTATAAGTGCTATGCACACCCTATTCCATATTAAGCTTCTTGTAATGCACCTTAGTGATATATATCAATTACAATGTGTTTGAAATTGTGGAACATCATTAAAATAAACCGCAAATGATTTTTCCCCATAAACCGTCATGTAATGGAATTCTTTTGAGTGTCCCTGTAAAAAAACTATAAGTGCTATACACTCTTCAGTTGCAATAGGGAACATGCTATAGATGACGACAATAACATATAAAAATTGCAGGGCAATCCGAGCATATTTACGGGAGTTAGAGCACGGACAGACGGCAGACGGCCATACGGCAGACAAACCGAATTCATAAACACTTTTCAACTAGGTTGGAAAGTGTTAAAAAGAGCCTAAATAGGGATTTCAAGTTCTGAAAATTTCAAAGCTAGGCTCAAGTTTCCCATTGGAATTTTCAATCAATGTCAACAAAAGATAAAATATTGCCAACTTAAAATGTACTTATTTTATGACGGAAATGAATCCTATAATAATAACAGACGATATAATTCATTTCACTGAAATAATAACGATTATTATTATTTATTTTCTTTTTTACATTGTATTGTATCGGATATTTGCACATAGTACAATTTTAATGTAACAGAAATGTAATGAATTGTTTGTAAAAGTGCATTGGAACTTAATTTCATAAAATAAAATGAATATCTATAAATATGAAAATCTACACATAAAATAAATTTTGTATATTCATGCATTTTTGCATAGAGTGCAGCAACTATTACACCAAGATCTGAATATTTATAAAACTAGTTATAGTACGTCAATTGTCACGTTTGACGTACAATTTCCATTTTTCTTTTCCTTTTTTTAGCTCACAGGCTATCAAAGCCTGAGAGCTTATGTGCCCGCCGGTTCTATATATGTACGTACGTACGTACGTATGTATGTATGTATGTATGTACGTAACGCGATAACTCTTGATAGAACTAACCGTTTTACTTTAAATTTTGTTTATAGGTTCCTTGTGATAAGGCGCTTCCCTGATTAGTTTTGGAGGTTCATTGGTTAAGCATAAAGGGGGGAAACGGGGGGCTAACCCCCCATAATTTAGATAAATGGGTTTTTCATGCAGAATTATCCCATTTTCTTCAAATTTTGTATATAGGTTCATTCTGATAATGTGCTTCTGTCAATAGTTTTGGGGGTTCATTGGTTAAGTATAAAGGGAGAAAGGGGGGAGGATACCCCCCCCCCCTAATTTAGATAAATGAGTTTTTCATTCATGCAGAATTATCCAATTTTCTTCAAATTTTGTATATAGGTTCATTTTGATAATGTGCTTCTGTCAATAGTTTTGGGGTTTCATTGGTTAAGTATAAAGGGGGAAAGAGGGGATAACCCCCCCCCCCTAATTTAGATAAATGAGTTTTTCATGCAGATTTATCCGATTTTCTTCAAATTTTGTATATAGGTTAATTGTGATAATGCGCTTCTCTGAGTAGTTTTGGGGGTTCATAGGTTAAGTATAAAGGGGGAAAGGGGGGCTAATCCCCCTTAATTTATATAAATGGGTTTTTCATGCAGAATTATCCGATTTTCTTCAAATTTTGTATATATATTCATTGTAATTAGAGACTTCTCTGATTAGTTTAAGGGGTTCATTAGTTAACTATGAGGGGGTAACGGGGGGATGACCCCCCCCCCCTTAATATATTGTCGATTTCTTTATTTTTCGAGGGGCATATTTCAAATTCTTTGAAATAAGAGTATAATATACAATTAGTATGAATAGCCTGTGAGCTCAATGCCCTCAGTTTAACTGGGCAGTTTTCTTTTTATTTATAACTGTGATACTGTACACTGTTTAACGCAATCTTTAGAAATTCATTTTAGTTTAATAAAATAACTAAAAATATTTTTTAATCTCCCTTTTTATGTGCAAAGAGCTTCAAATGTGTGTGCCTTTTCTTTCTTTTTAACTCACAGGTTATCAAAGTCTGAGAGCTAATGTGCCCGCCGGTTCTATATGTATGTATGCATGTATGTATGTATGTATGTACGTAACGCGATAACTCTTGACAGAAATAACCGTTTTGCTTCAAATTTTGTTTATAGATCCATTGTGCTAAAGCGCTTCCCTGATTAGTTTTGGAGGCTCATTGGCTAAGTATAAAGGGGGGGGGAACGGGGGGTTAACCCCCCTTAATTTAGATAAATTGATTTTTCATGCAGAATTACCCAATTTTCTTTAAATTTTGTATATACGTTCATTGTGATAAGGCGCTTCCCTGATTTGTTTGGGGGGATTCATTTGTTAAGTATAAAAGGTGATACGAGCGGGTAATCCCCCTTAATTTAGATAAATGGGTTTTTCATGCAGAATTATCCAATTTGCTTCAAATTTTGTACATATGTTCATTGTAATAAGGCACTTCTCTGATTAGTTATGGGAGTTCATTGGTTAAATATAAGGGGTGAACGGGGGGATAAGCTCCCCTTAATATATTTTTGATTTCTTTATTTTCCAGGGGCTTATTTCAAATTCTTTGAAATAAGAGTATAATATAGAATTAATGTGAATAGCCTGTGAGCTCAATGCCCTCAGTTTAACTGTGCAGTTTTCTTTTTATTTTCTTCTTTTGTAATATTTTTCTTTTTTTCTAAAGTACATCATTATTATTATTATTATTATTATTATTTGAAAAACTTTTATACACGTTATTGTCTAAGTGAGATCATAAATATTGTAATTCTGCATTCCATTGTGTGCGGGCTTATAATCTGAATAATGTTTTTTTTACATAATGAAGCATTCTTTTTAAATCATTTTAAATGCAAGATAATGTTGGTTAAGAAATATCGGCATTTTTTTTCTCGAGAAACTGAGTCTACCTAGGTCATAAACTGCGAAAAAAAAAAAGGAAAAAAAAAAACAAGCTGGACCGGGCCAAGATAGTTTTCCTCTGCGCCGACCGGGCTTAAAAATATAGAGCTCTAGAGCAAGTTGTTGAAGGACAGCGAGTGAAATCTTTGCCATGCCTGTAAATCCACTTTTTCCTTGCGAAGCGTTTCATTGCGACGAAGCATGTAGTCCGGGAGCCGGCCGGCGACATCGAAAGCCCTGTGATCGAAAAACTTTTAAGTAAATCTATAGTAACTTATAGTCGTTGGTGGCCACCATAATACTTACCCATCATGGATATGCACAATATAAAATAGGAAAATAAAACATGTGTAAACTACTTATAAAATGCATTGCAATTCGAATAAAATCGTGGTTTGATGACGCGTCATAAACTTTAAATGCTCTATTACTGAATGGCGTAAAAAAACATCCTTATAACTCCAAAAATGATAACCCTATTAACTAAGAGTTTACTGCGTCGGATGAAGCGTCTCTTTTCCAATTAAAATAGATCTTTGAATTGAAATTTGAATGAAATACAGGGTCATGAAAAATCGAAGAGTGTGGAAAATGTGATTACAAATATCTCGGCACCTCATGATCCGATCGACTTCATTCTTTATGCAAAATTTATGTTTTTTTTTTATTGTATTTTATATTCACTCCTTAAAATAAACAATTTCGAAAATTTTTATAGATCTTTTATTAGAAAGAATATTTCGAGAGTCTGAAAAAAATAATTCCGGATAATCGAGGTTACTGAAATTAAACAAGCTTCTTCTCATTATTACATACTAAATACATATCAAATTTCAAGTCTTCATCTCAATTTGTTCGGGAGATAGAGCGTTTACAGACACACAGACAAACGGAGGCAAAATTTTCTTTTCTAAAAATAAGTTTTCTGAAATCTCCAGTGTCTAAAACGTGTAAATCGGTCAAAATTTGTTTTTCGATTTTTAAAACGATTACAAGATTTACCCTATATTACATATGATGGGTAAGTAAAAAGTTATACGAACAAAATGTGCTAGGTAAGACCAGGTTTGACAAGCCGAAAATATGTTTTTAATTAAATTAATTATTATTAAAAAGCTAGTGTTTTACCCTTATCGCGGATATTGATCACTCTTAGAGCATTTTATAGAAAATTTTGTGCTCTTTCAGAAAATCTTGGTATGACAAATTTTATTAGAATACCGCCGGAATTCGCGAAGCAGGCGTTCCGCGCGTCCGTCAAACGTCCCCATACGCCTTTGATGACTCTTGACCAGCGTCCAGATGCGAAATAAAGGTGCCACCGGTAAAAATTCAAAAGAAAATTCAATTTAAATTTTATCAGCGGCCACTTCCTTAAAATGGATATGACAGACTTTTCCGGCACGATAAAGTTGGTCATACCAAGTTTTTCTGAAAGAGCACAAAATTTTTTATAAAATGCTCTAAGAGTGATCAATATCCGCGATAACAGTAAAACATTATTTCCTTTTAATAATTATTTATTTAATTAAACATATTTTCGGCTTGTCAAACCTAGTCATACCTAGCTCATTTTGTTCGTATAACTTTATACCATACATTTATTTAAAAGTTTTTCAATTCTGAGATCATGGAGCTTTTGATGTCGCCGACACCCTAACTAATATATTGTGGGAAAGAATTTTCGTTGTCAGCGAGGTCAATTTAACCCTATTGTACTCAACCTTGCTAAAAAAAAAAAAAAAAAAAAACATTTCACACCAGAATTTTTATTTAAAAATATTTAACATATTTATTTTACCGTGGCTTTTATTGGAGTTACTTTCTGAAAAAATTTCTGATTCGAATTGAATGAAGTAAATTATAGAAATGGGTCGATTAGCCCCATTAAGGGCAGGAAGATCAAATGATGAAATCATTACATTTTGTAAGATTATTATAATTTTGTTGTTGATTCATGTATTGAAAATTAACTTAAAATATCATACACCATTTAAATCTCTCAAAAATTTTATTTTTTTGACAAAAAAAATTGATATAGTGACAATTTGTAAGCATAAAAAAGTTGCAAATTGTACGTCAAACGTGACAAATGAGGTGCGTTCGTTTTATGACTAGTTTTGTAAATATTCCGATCTTGGTGCAATAGCTGGTTGCACTCTTATGCAAAAATGCATGAATACAAAATTTTACTTTATGTGCAGATTTTCATATTATAGATATTAATTGTATTTTATGAAATTAAGTTTCAATACACTTTTACAAACAGTTCATTACAATTATGTTACATTGAAATTACTAGGGAATCGAACCCGGGCTTCCCGGGTTACAGAACGCAGGAGAAAACCATGTTTTTCCCCAAATCTAATAGATTTTTCATATTTTTATTTGTCAAAGTTGCTGCATTTAATGATTTTTTTTGTTACTGGTTTCTCTGCTTTTCTTGTGCGTGAAGCGCTGATACATGCGGTATCCATCCAGTTTTTTATACATGCGATATAGTGATCGCGACATTAACGAATTTCAAGGGTTTTGTTTATTTTTTATTTTTACTTTCTTCTATCTATAATAGAAGAAAGTATTGTAATCGAAATTTTTTTCGACTTCCGGTTTTCGACGGATTTACACGTTTTAGGGGTCAGAGATTCCGAAAAACACGTTTTTACAAAATGTCTTTCTGTCCGTCTGTCCGTCTTCATTGTATCATCAAAAAGTGCTTTGCATCAGTTAAAGTTATGCTTCAAATTGAACCTAATTTTTTTTCAATGTTTTTGGCTATGGCAAGCAGGTTCTATTAGAATTTGAGGATATTTCGACGAAAGGGGGCGCTGTGATCGATATTTTTGTTCCATTTTCACTATTGTACCATCTGAAAGTGTATGAAGTTATGCTTCAAATTGAACCTAATTTTTTTTCTATGTTTTTGGCTATGACAAGCAGATTCTATCAGAATTTGGGGATATTTCGACAAAAGGGGGCGCTGTGATCGATATTTTTGTTTCATTTTCACTATTGTACCATCTAAAACTGTATGAAGTTATGCTTCAAATTGAACCTAATATTTTTTCTAAGTTTTTGGCTATGGCAAGCAGGTTCTATTAGAATTTGGGGATATTTCGACGAAAGGGGGCGCTGTGATCGATATTTTTGTTCCATTTTCACTATTGTATCATCGAAAAGTGTATGAAGTTATGCAGATAATTGAACCAATTTTTTTTTCTGTGTTTTTGACCATAGCCTGCAGATCCAGGTTGAATTCGGGGATATTTCGACTAAAGGGGGCGCTGCCATCGCGATTTTTGTTCGATTTTCACTATTGTATCATCAAAAAGTGTATGATGTTATGCAGATAATTAAACCAAAATTTTTTAATATGCTTTTGGCTGTAGCCAGCAGGTCCTACTAGAATGTGGGGATATTCCGCCGGAAGGGGGCGCTGTAATAGCCATTTAAAGATTTCAAATTCAAAAAGATGTATAAAAAAATTAAAAATCCTAAAAGTTTTTTCCGTTAAATGTTTGGCCTTGATCCGGAGAATCCGGAGCAGTTTTTGTTTTGTCTCTATATTAAAAAATGGCGGAGATATAGCGGTTTGAAATTTTAGGGTGGTTGACATTTTCAAATAAGACAGCAGAATTCATCCATAAACGGGTTTAATTTATGAGTTTTAGTTAACAGGGTTTCAGCAAATTTTCTTTCATTGTTGTAACCATTGTTCCTATTTTTAAATGCTTACACTATATATTTATATTCGCCAACATCAAATTCTCGCCAAGCTTGGCGGCAATTGACGAAATATCGCCAAATTTGGCGACAAAAATAGGTTGCCACAAATGAAGCCAACTTGGCTGTAGAAGACTAATTTGGCGATATTCTCATTCAAATTCAATGTTGACGAGAACTGGGAATGAATCTTCTTCAGAGCCGTCCTTAGCGAAAGCGAGGCCGGGTGCCAGAACTTTTGCGAGGCCCTTCCATTCCGACCATAGTTGTCAATTTAGCTATTTTATTATTCATCTACCAGAAAACCTTAATAGTGATTTTTGATTTATTTAATGACAGATATTATGTGATAAAATAAAGTAAAGTTAACTATTCGGAAATTTTGGTAGACATTTTGATTAAAAATAAATCCACTAAATTGACAACATTGCTTCTCACAACGTAATCGGCTTTTGAAAAATCTCGCACTCTCAGGACATACACAGGGACGCATCAAGGTTTACGCTTTTTAGGGTTTCGTTCATCTCACGAAACCCTATTCGTCCCGCTCGTTGTCTGTCCGCCACAGAGCCGGTTCTCAGAAAAACTATATAACTTACTGACTTGAAATTTTGTGTACTTATAGCTAAATACCTACTATATAGCTGAAAATCATAAAATTTTAAAAAATCGTATTATTTTAAAATAGAGAGATAAAAAACCAAAAATCTAACAGCCATTTCCTATTAAATTTAAACATTTTTCGTTATAGCAGTTGCCAACAATTAAAAATCCACAATAAAATTCTTTCTACAATAATTAATTTTCTATTGAAAGAGTTCCACGTAAAAAATGAAAATGAAATAAAAAGTTTCACCAATTGAAAAAAGATTAATATGACGTCATATTGGTAATAACACGGAAATTTTAAACATTTCTCAATAATACAAGGAGTATGAGTATGCGTAAGTACATAAAACAGGTTAATATGATGTCATTAGAGTATTAGAAAGAAAATTAATCTGACGTCATATTGGAAGTTTAACGGACCTTTTCAACTATTTGAGAATAATACAAATAGAGTATCAATATGAGTGACAGAGAAAGCAAGTAGATAGGACGCCAGCAAGTGATTATAACGTCAGATGAGTTTGAAGAACGTATTGAATCATGATAAAAACCCGATTATGGAAATATTGGCATATTTTAACATTTTGAAGGAATACAACATGTTTAATTTTGAAATAGATTTTTTTTTAAAATATCGAATTTAGTCCACATTACAGATATTATTATGACAGAGTCTAATAGCGGTCTTTGCCCGCTATCGGACCGGTTCAGATTTTCGAAAAAACAAGAAAAATAGACCGGTAAATTTTTACTTTAGAAAAAACCTGACTTTTTTTTTTTTTTTTTAAATGAAATTTATTTGGATTTATTAAAGAAGAAAGAATAAAGTGTTTTGAAAGGAATATTAAACGAAACCGTTTGTGGGATCTTTGATCACACTTAACCACTTGTTTAGGTGTGAATATTTGTGGGGTGTAATCAATGTTTTAGTAGAGATTTATAGACAATCGGACCAATTTCCTTTCGTAGTGTTCGGACTGGGCTCGGTCTATTCTTTTTTCAGCAGATTTAGAACGGGCTGAGAATTTATTCTGGCCGTATCGTGTCGGAGCGGTTTTTTCTTTCTTTTTCTTTATGGTGGGTGAGGAGTAAACTACTAAAAGTAATATCGTACAATCGTTTAGAAAAAGAGAGAGAACATCCTCATACGTTTTAATCATCAAATTGCCACAGAATGTTGCGAAAGGTATTTGTGTTAATTTGTGTTGCGCTGCGAATTTTGTTTATTTTTCGAATTTTAATACAAATTTTGAAAGAGGAGCCATCTACATACTAAAAATTCTATCGACTTAGAAATAAAAATCTTACCATCAGCCAAGCGTCAAACTTGGGTTAAACCAGCTCCTTGGTTCTGTCAATTCTTTATCAAAGACCACCTCTATATTTTAGTGTATCATAAATATAAGGGACTAACAATTTAAAACACTTATAATATGATCCGTAATTAACGTGGAATAGACTTATATTGTGTATGATAAATATAATCTTTATAAAAAAGTTTTGGTTGATTTATGACGGCCGATTATCTACACAAGGGATATAGCCCCTAGGGGAGTGCCCTACGTGTGTGTGGGGGGGGGGGGGTATCTAAAAGATTCTAACCCGCATTTACGGCAAGGTTCGAAGAAAACCACGGAAAACTCCGAAAGGTTAGGTCGACGAGCGCGACAGAGGTTTGAACCCAGCACCTTCCGTCTACCAGAACCTCTCAGCCACTGGTGGGGTTTGTAAAAAAGGGACTTTGTCAGTTTTTTAAACAGAAGACCCTAAATTTTAGTATAGCACGATGTAAGGGCTCGTTAACCGAAAACACTTATAAATCAGATCCAAATTGTCGCGGCTCAAGCAAATTTTGTATGGTAAACTTTTTATGGGGAGGGAAGAGGCTCTGTCGAAGCTGCCCATATCTTAGTGTTTACATAAATATAAGGTGGTAACAAATTAAACACTTATAACTCCAGTTGTAGTCGTCGTAGTACACTCATATTTTGTGTGTTATTTATTATATTAAAGCGACAAAGTCTCCCCTTTATAAGGATTACGTTTACCATTACCATACAAAATAAGAGTGTTCTACGATAATTACAGCTCGAGTTATAAGTGTTTTAAGTTGTTATCACCTTATATTTACGACAACACTAAAATATGGGAGGCTCATATAAAAAAATCGACAGAACACCCCCCCCCCCCCTATTAAAACTATTACGTTTTTCATACGAATTGTGTTGACTGTGACAATTTCAATCCGCGTTATAGTTTGTGGTTATCGAGCCCTTATATTCGCGCTATATTAAAAATTTAGGGGGCTTCAGTTAAAAAACTGACAAAGTCCCCCCCCCCCACACACACACTTTATAAATATTAAGTTTATCATACAAAATATGAATGTTTACAACACGAGTTATAAGTGTTTTAAACTGTTAGTACCTTTTATATTTATGATACACTATAATATGGATGACTTCGACAAAAAATCGACTGAAACCGCTCCCCCCCCCCCCCTTAAAATGATAACGTTTACCATAGAAAATTTGCATGGGCTGCGAAAATTTGGATCCGAGTTATAAGTGTGTGTGGTTATCGAGCCCTTATATTTATTTGCACTACACTAAAATTTGGGTTTCTGTTTAAAAAAAAAAACGAAAATGTCTCCTATAAAATTATGTCACTTTGTTCACTCTCTCAAAATTTGAGTACGCTGTGACAATTTGATCTCGAGTTATAAGAGTTTAAATTTGTCGGGCTCTTATATTCAGCTTTTTATAAAATTTAGGGGCTTGATAAAAAAAAAATCATAATGGACCTCATGATGTTGAACCATACAACGTTTGGTGGGCCTACGACAAGTGGCTTTTCCGAGCTATAGCGGGGTGAAATGGAATCGACGGGACCAAAGTGTCATGTACTCTAAATTTTATCATGAAATAGAGAACTCGCAACAAAATAAAAAATTATTATTTAGCTATTTTGCATCAATTTGTTTTTTGGGTGCGAGGCCTCCATAGGCGCGAGGCCCTGTGCGGCCGCACCTGTCGCACACCCCTAAGGACGGCTCTGATCTTCTTTAATTGGGTTCCACGCATTTTAGCTTCGTGTTTTCCAGTAAAATTAGCTAAAATCGTAAAACCAAGGCATAGGGAGGCTATCTGTTCCGGTCGGTACAGGCCAAAAGAACTTTTCGTAGTTTAGTATACATCAGTTGATTGCATCCCGGTAACCCGATGATTCCCAAGCAGCTGACGTACAACAGAATGACGAAAAATATTGATTTTATTGGCAATGTGAGGACGAAATTAGAAGTATTTACATGATTGAGATAGAAGAAAGTTTTGGGATTGGCACATCCGACTAGTTTTGGTATTATTAATACCGGGAGTTCGCTGCATCCAGTGATGCTTCTTTGTTAATTTATTATTCATCATCTTATGCATGCGATATAGTGATCGCGATATTAACGAATTTCATGTATATTCGTTTTTTCCAACTTCGCAATGACCGTTAACATTATTTGTAATACTGATGAAATATGAATTAAAACATTGTTTCTTACTGCTCAGATTAACTTTTTATATGCGTTTTTATTAAATTTGTGAAATAATGTTTTTATATTTTATTCATATAAATGCAATATCTAAAACAATATCTCCTGTTTTTATTATCTGTTAAAATATCCGATGTTTGTTTATGGTGTAAACAAATAATTTTCTTTTAAATTTTTAATTTATTACAAAGCTTTCTTTTCTCCAAAATCGTCTGAACTAATCAAATTTTGTATCCGGTATAACGCTACTCTCATATAAAGGCACCCTATTCTTGTGACCATTTTTATTTCAAAATTCATTAATTTTACTACCTGTAACTATTTAAAAATTTATAATGGCAGCATTCTTCCATTTGTTTATTGGGCGTTTCAAAATTCATGCTTAAAAATTATTTTATAAAGCATAATATATCAAGCAATTAAGATATAGTTTTCAAACAAATTGCATTTGAAAGTAAATTTTTTTTCCTCTATAACGGTGTAAAAATTGAAAATGTGCTATGTTTAGAAATTAAAAAAATTGCAATAGCAAAAATCACAAAACCGAAATTTCATCGTCAGCTGTTGCGATTCGCAAAATGACGTATGCGTTACGCATGGACACGTTTGCCCTTTATAATATAGATAGATACTACGCGCAGATATCCAATACAAAACAATGTAAAAAAAAATCATCGTTATTATTTCACTGAAAAAAATAATTATATTATCTGTTACTACGATATGATTCATTTCCGTGATAAAATAAGTACATTTTAAGTTGACAACCATTTTATCTTAAGTTGGCATTAACTGAAAATTCCTTAAGCCTAGCTTGGAAAATTTCGTAACTTGAAATTCATATTTAGACTCTTTTTCCATTTAATATCTATTTCTCCGGAAACATCAATTAAAAAAAAAAAACTGTTGGTAGATTATAGGATTGCTATAATTGAACAATTTTAGTATACTTATTCGATTTTTAATAGACTCATGACCTATCATGGGATATCGTTGAATTAATTACGTATGATAGGGTTTAAAAGAATCAAGAAAAATTTTATTGATATCTTTTTAAGTTTTGATTCGATTTTCATAAAATTTGAAATGACTCGACAAAATTCTGAAACGATTTTATATATTAAACTTCAAACCATTCGGTTATCGGTTGGGTAGTTTTTTCGATGTTATATGCCGACAGACAACGACTATAGGTGCTACGGATTTATATAATTACAAACGTATCTAAAAAGAATGCATAAATAATCCTTATAATTAGGCTTGTTGTGAGAAAATGTATAATTTAAATAAACAGTTCATGCCGAATGCATAAAGGAAGTAAAACAGGGACTGAAATCATCTATTTTACGTTGATTGTGGTATGTTTTTCGAAAGATTTCTTTAACACTTTTTTATTCAAATTAACATGGTTTTTAATTAAGTTCCTAACTATTAGCTCGCACTCTCTCTATATATATCTTGTTCAAATTTTCAATCGTTCATAAAATATTTTCTATTCATCCACTCAAGTTCAAATAAATTTTTTTTTAAACTTGTAGTGGATGACACTTTATGTTAATACAGTTTTTTCAAATATTAATTCATTCATTAAATTTAATTAATTAATTTTAGTTTTAAAGGGGAGAAAAAAAATCCTCCCATTGTTTTCATAAATGAAATGAAAGATTTATCTCAAGTGAGTGATGCCACAGAAATAAAATACCGCAACGATGATTACAAAATAATATTCAATAAAGATAACGTGGGACATTCATGATGCACGGGTTTATTTTATATATTTATGATTAAAAAGTAGGAGTTGACTTAAAAAATATATATATATATTACTTGTTGTATGTAAAGATGGAATTTTGTAATCGATTTGTCACTCACTTCCTGACAGGCTAGAACTACAAAAAATATATATACTGTGATGGATTGAAATCCATCAGCATATTTCATTCTGATAGGATTAAAATAATCCCAGAATATAGTGGTGTAATGGGTCTTGATTGACACCTGTTGTAAGAGGATTATCCCAGAGAGAAGAAATTCTTGGTTCTTTTCAAATAAGAATGAAGGACTTTCATGCCTTGTATGGCCTTGCTAAATGTGTGTGAATTTTATTTATAGGAAGATTATCTGAAGGGGTTTAAAATGTGTCAAGAACGTATTCATGTGAATGGCATGACTGAAGAAAGGTATTTCGAAGAACCCTGGATACCAAGGGGTAGGAGGATAGAAGTCGGGTGTATCGATCAATGAGGATCAGTGGATTATGCACAGGTGAAGAGGATAGAGTTTTTTGGCCATTGCAGAGGCAGTCAGGTTTTTGAGTTCTAGAGAGTTGGACCTTGTTTTGGGTTCCTGAGATTGTGTACAAAAATGTCTTGTAAATATCATCTAAATTTTCACCACCATGTCATCTTTACAATTGTTGTTTTGAAATAAAACTTTTTCGTTTAATACGAACTAATATGTTTAATTATATGTATGTGACCACGATACCACAATATATAGGTGTGTTTCCGATGAGAATAAAACATTTTAATATTTAAAAAAAATAATTATAAATTAATAAATAACGGATAAAGCATTTTTTATAGCCGGCCGCAGGTGATAAATCGCTAAATATTATTTATAGTACAACTGTTTACGAGCATCAACTACAATGGAGTTAATGATGCGCCAGGCCACACTTGCCAAAATAAACGAACTAACCGTAAAACTCCAGCAATGAAATATTTCAAACACTTACATGTATACAATATAAATAAAAAGTAAAGAGTATACTATATTTTAAAAATAATAGTTTAATATTAATTAAATTATGATTATACAACGAAAAAACAATTAAGACATCCTGAGTAGAAAGTTTAAATAATGCTTTTTTCCTATCCTGTAGCCACATCTTAAAAAATAAACTTTTTGTTTTTAAAATATATCGCTTGCCTTTTAATATTTTTAAATATTTTTCTTCTTTTTTTTTTATTTTTTTTTTTATTATTTATTTATTTATTTTAGCAATAACCCTCCAACCGGATTAGTTTTTACTTTTTCGATTTTAGTTGCAGATTTATTATTATTATTATTGTTATTATTATTATTATTATTATTATTAATTTATTTTAACTTTGTAACTGTTTCTGAACGTGAAAATACCCTTATTAAAAAAATCTGCAGCCAAAACCGAAAATGTGCAAACTAACAACACTGGAGATTGATTTCAATTATCCTACGGGAAAAAAAAGTAACAGGCTGATTTTTACTTTTTTGATTTTGGCTGCAGATTTTTTTTATATATAATATAAAGTTAATTTCCCTTTTGGAACCGATTCCGAAAGTGAAAGTAGCCTAATTTAAAATAAAACTGCAACCAATTTTTTTTTTTTTTTTTTTTTTTTTTTTTTAAGTACAACTGATAGCGTTAGAGATCGTTCTCAGCTATCCTATGCAAAAATAATCATTTAAAAATATTAAAAAGCAAGCGAGAAATTTTAAGTGAACGCCCCCATAGGTTTAACAATAGCTTTTGAGTTTCTTTGCTTGACAGGTGTATGTTCTTAAAAGCCTACGCTAAAATTTACTAAAATGTTCTAAGTATGACATTTTTTATTTATCTTACAAAAACATAAGAAAATTTAACTTTTATCACTGCCACATAAAAATCCATATTTAATATAATTAAATTTTAATATTTTAATCTGCATATCATGAAGAAATATTACAGATATTTTGAAATTTTCACAGTATTTTCTCCTTTACAGTTTCGAACTAAAATTGTCTAAATATGGCATTTTTGATTTATCTTACAAAAATAAGAACGTTTACATCCTTTCAGCTGCATATCAGGAAGAAATATTACAGATATTTAAAAAAATTTCAAAGTTTTTCTTCCCACACAGTTAAAAAAAAAAAATCGATTAATGATACATGCTCAATTTATTCAGTTGTAATTCTTCCGCATTCGCTTTTTGTTAATGCTGTTCTCAAATTCAAAGAAGCTACTATCTCACACATTTTTTAATTCATTTTTGTTCGGCAACGGATGAAAGTGTCAGGTGTTCTTATTCAGGTGTCCTCGAAAGGCGTTTTCCTTTTTTTTTTTTTTTTTGGTAAAAGCAGAATATTTTTCAGAAAATACTGTCAGATTCGGCGTTTTTAGGAGAATTTCAGAAGCGGCAGCCTCAAAAGTGGGAAAATCTTGTTGCCACGTGACACGAATCGCTTATAACTCGATAAGTAATTTATTTGGCAAAAAAGGAGAAACTCATTTCTATTCCAAATCGCTTCAATAGTCAGGCCTGTTAATTTTATGCCTCTTTGCGTTTAAATATGAGTCAGAAAATGTGTCAGAAAGTTTCGCGTTGTTGAGAAGGGAATTTGAGAACCACCTTAATAATAATAATAATAAAAAAAAAAAAAAAAAAAAAAGATGAATATTTGAAACTTATAGATTAGCAATAAAAACAAACCCAGGATAATGAGATGTAATTTTCCCCAACTGGGCGAAGAAGTCCGGGCCAGGGTTCGCTTGGCTGAAGCTGCCAAAATGCTCTGCCAGGAGATTCCTGGTTCGAATTCAAGCGTTTACTGGAGTTCTCATTACCTGCGATTTATTCTGTTGAGCTGATTCAGATATAAGACCAGATGCTTTGATCTATAATGTTAACTGAGTAAAATAGATCCGCCATATTTATCCGGGATCGCTCAGTTGCTAGAGTATTGGCAGCTTCAGCCAAAAGACCCCTGGTTCGAATCCTGGCCCGGACTTTTTCGCCCAGTTGGGAAAATTATATCTCATATGATTTCTTTATCAATTTGAATAATTGTGTCGAAATTAAACTAGTGAAACCCAGGATTGTTTGGTTGAATTATAATCTTTCCAATGACTAGCAGCAATCCTTATATAATCCATTTTCATTTTCAATTCTACATCTTTTGGAAAACCAAAAGTGACCTTAGGGTCTGATTTACAATTATACCATGTTCAGATCAGATGATTTAATTTACGCAACTCCGAGGCTAACGAAAAAGAAAGGCTACCGCGGTGCTTTACGCGTATCTTTTTTTACAGACCGCCGGAGTCACGTGATGCTCGAATGCACCAATGAAGGTGTACGAAAAGAGCCTCACGTCACTCTAGCGGTCTGTAAAAAAAGATAAGTGGAATGCACCGCGGTAGCCTGTCTTTTTCGTTAGCCTCGCTTAACTTTAAGTGACTTAAATGAACGTTCTCAAACACCGTAGCAATGCATGGAGAAGTCAAACCTCGTTTCGGGACCCCGCTTCAAAAACGTTAGTTAAGTCTAGAGTTGCAAAAATCCGGTTTATCCCCAGGTTTATTTCCAATAGACCCGGTTTATTCCCAAAAGACCCAGTTTATTCCCAAAAAAACCTGGTTTATTCACAAAAAACCAGGTTTATTCCCAGGTTTTTTTCTAGCCTTTGCAACTGTAGTTAAGTCACTTAAATAGACTAGTCTGAATTACAGCGCTTAGAATACATAATGTGGAAACCGGCTACAAAACAGTACTAAAAAATTGAATCCGATAAATGTACAACGATGCTGAATGATAAGAGGTCGATCGCAGCGACATCTGCTAGAAACGTTTCGGCTGGTCGTAAGTATTTTAAATACTTAAATTATATCCTGTTTCCTCTGACTGAGTGATTTTCACAAGTTTTAAAATTACGAAAGATAGTTTGCAAAATCAAATCCTTTTTTTCTGTTTCAATACTGAAGCGATTTAGCAATGATGATATATAAATATAGTTATCCTCTTAATAGTCTACACTAATCACGGGAAGAAATGCTGAAGCTAATGTTAAGTCTATGGGAAGGTTCTAGAGCGATTTCTCGCTCGCATTTTAACATTTTTATTTTATTTTAATTTTTTTTTTTTTTTTTTTTTTTTTTTTTTTTTTTTTTTTTTGCATAGGATAGTTGGATTCAATCTCCAACGTTGTTAGTTTTTACTTTTTCAATTTTGATTCCAGTTATTTTATATAAGGGTACTTTCATTTTCAGAACCGGTTCCAAAATTGAAAATGCCCGCTCATAAAAAAGACTGCAACGAAAATCGAAAAAGTAAAAACTAACAACGTTGGAGATTGACCTCAGTTATCCTGTGCCAAAAAAGCATTTAAAAACATTAAAATGCGAGCGAGAAATCGCGCTAGAACATTCCCATAGACTTAACATTAGCTTGAGCGTTTCTTCCCGTGACTAGTGTAGGCTCTTAAAAGATGTTATGCAACTTATTTCATGTCATTGCTTGATTATCAACTTATAACTGTTCAAAATACATATGAAATTTGCTAAATTTTCGCAATACAATATTTACGTTGAAAAGAGTTAGCAGATGTCGCTGCAATTGCCCTATTATCGTACAGCATCGTTCCACATTTATCGGCTATAATTTTTTAGCACTTTTTAAATCATCACGATAATATTGCAACCAGAGACAAAACAATGCGTATCACGTTTTTTAGCCATGCTTTCATAATTTTAAAATAGCTTATAAAAATCACTAAGTCAGAGGAGAAAATTATATAATTTAAGTATTTAAAACATTTACCACCAGCCGAAACATTCTAATACAATGTTTACGTTGAGAAGAGCTAGCAGGTGGCGCTGCGATCTCATCGTTATCTTTTCAGCAACGTTGTACATTTATTGGATTCAATTTTCTAGTACTATTTTGTAGAGTTGCAAAAGCTAGAAAAAACCCAGTTTAAACCTGGGAATAAACCGTGTTTTGGGGGATAAACTGGGTCTTTTGGGAATAAACCTGGGGAGAAACCGGGTCTATTGGAAATAAACCTGGGAATAAACCGGATTTTTGCAACTCTACTATTTTGTAGCAGATTTCCACACTATGTATTCTAGGCGCTGTACTATAGCGTCGCTAATCTTGAGGCATTATCTACAGGATGGTGTGAAGAAGGCTGATGTTGATTCTGAAATGGTAGCGTAAATTTCAATGATCCGTTCTCATATAATAAGATCACAAAATAAGATTTTATTATATCTAAAAATAAGTAACAAAAGAGATATCCTAATTAAAATGAGATTCACAACAAAAAGGGTTCATAAGCTTTCAATCAAATTGGCTATTTATAGAAAATGTTCTCTAAGCACGCCACTGAGTTCAGGGTAAATCACAAACAATAGAGTTCGTTATGTTTTGTTTTTCGAGATATATTTAATCCCTCTTTCAGTTCTTTAATCAGGTGAACCCGATTATGAAATAATAGCCTTTTTAAAAAGTTCTACTGGACGGATTTTTATGAGACTTGCATTGTTAATCAGATAATTTTTCAGCTATAGTTTTAGTATATTGCATATATTTTTATCAAATCACACTGTAAATGATCAACTAAAAGAGTTGTTCTTTAACAGCTTAAATTTTGTCTGGCACATTAGAAAATGTAACAGCGCAACGGCGTTAGTATCGTTTTCAGCAAAGCGAAAACGATAAGGAAAGGGCAGGTGACGTCACTGTTGGATGAATTACTATTGGTTAGCGACAAAAAACGGTTCGTCCTTTAAGACTCCTACTGTATACATGAGATGAGGAGATTTGATTGGTCTACGTTAAACTGGTCTATGATATGATTGGCTTAGAACTTCTATAATAGAGGCTGACGCATCCTCGTAGATTTGACACCCGAATTAGAGCCCAGTCAAAAAACCAAGCTAATCAGAACCTGTTCTATTATAGGAGTCTTAGGCAAACCCAGCTCTGGCTGCGGTAGATTGATGCTGAACTGGGTACCAATAATCCGAAACAAAATGGATATGCGTCAGCTCCTATTATAGGAGTCTTAGATTGGCCTACGTCACCATGACGATTCCTGCAATGACAGCTACGACAAAAATGTAGTGGTAGATTGGTTGATGGAACTGTTTGTTTGTAAACATGCCCTTTCCTTATACTCCAAGTACAGTGCCTAGAAGTAACTAGTGTGCTTATCGCCAATACAACCATAAGAAAAAAAATGTGTCAGAAAGGAGGAAAACCAAATTCTCCGCCAGAGGGCGTCGAGTTCCCACCGTGGTTATTTACATTTGAAGTTTCATTTAAAAGGCTTGATTCTAATGTGAGTTTCGATATAATTACCGCTATATTTTCAAACAAACTATACGAATTTTTCTATTTCTCTAATATTTTAAAGTAAACATATATTATAACATATACTATGCTTCTTTAATGATAAATTAATATGGATAATTCCACAAATACTACGAAAAGAAAAGCTGATCGAAAATGCTTCGTTTCTGGATTTCAATTGTATATAAAAGAAACAAAACTAAAATAACTATTTTCCACCCCTAAAGACAAAAACCAATTTGAAAAATGGTTAAAAGTCATTCCTCGATCCGATAAAGACTTGAACCAATATTCAGTTGTGTGTGAATCGCATTTTGATGAGCGATTTATTGAGAGGAGTTACAAATACACGATTTATTAATTATTGATATCCTAACTTTTAAATTTATTTTAACATGACTATTTTGTTTCATTAGTATGCTTTCATTGAATTATGGTTTTAATACATTCACAAAATCAATTTCTTACTTTTTGTACGGTGTCTATTACTGGAATTAAAATTGTTTGATTTATTTCTTGTATTAAAATTTTGATTCACATTGGGAAATGTGAGTATGAGAATGGTTAAATATTGTTGATAGATTAATGTGATATTTAAAAAAAAAAAACTAAAATATAATAAAAACTATTAATTAAAAGAATTTTTTTAAAGGATGATTAGCACATCTACCCCAATTTAAAGAAAATGCACTCTTGTAATACTTTCAGGAGAATATTTTTTTTTTTTTTTCTAGATTTGAAAGAATCATAGATTTCTCATTTGATGTTTTGCTTTTATACCTTTAATTATTAAACCCAAAACTACGCTCTGAAACAACAGAAATTTTTAACAACTAATCATTATTAATTAAATTTATCATAGCTTGAAATGTTTTGAGCTTGAATTTACATAGCTGTGTTATTCAATTATTTTAAATTTAGTATTTTAACTTTTCTATCTAAAATAATCAAAATATTGATTTTGTGATAATGACAATAAATAGTTTAAACAATGAATTATTATCATAAATATTTTATTAATTATTGATATCCGAACTTTTAAATTTATTTTAACATGACTATTTTGTTTCATTAGTATGCTTTCATTGAATTATGGTTTTAATAAATTCACAAAATCAATTTCTTACTTTTTGTAAGGTGTCTATTACTGGAATTAAAATTGTTTGATTTATTTCTTTTATTAAAATTTTGATTCACATTGGGAAATGTGAGTATGAGAAGGGTTAAATATTGTTGATAGATTAATATATTTAAAAAAAACTAAAATATAATAAAAACTATTAATTAAAAGAATTTTTTTAAAGGATGATTAGCACATCTACCCCAATTTAAAGAAAATGCATTCTTGTAATATTTTCCGGGGAATAATTTTTTTTTCTAGATTTGAAAGAATCATAGATTTCTCATTTGATGTTTTGCTGGTATACCTTAAATTATTTTACCCAAAACTAAGCTCTGAAACAACAGAAATTTTTAACAACTCAATTTACTCTTAGTTTGTTAAGTGGATGTAAACAATTCTTTACAAGTTATGTAATAATAAATACCGATTAAAAAGTTGTCAAAATAGGGGTAAAATAATTTAACTGTATAAAAAAGGACATGTTTTTACAACAGTATATCGTAGTATGATGTATTTATCCAATATATTGTTTTAGAAATAACTAAATATTGTGGGAAGAAAAACGTCCTATGATAAATTTTGTAACTGTTTGATTTCTTTACAATTAGTTATTATGAAAGCAGTTACATTTCTCCCCAACTGCATTTTCATTATTAATTTTTTTTTCTTGTTTATTTTTTATCTGGAGCATTGTAAAGTACTGATTTATTACCGAAAAAATTAGATTTAAAACGATGTTTATGTACAAACGAAAATTACCATAGCCGCGGCGAGAACACTAGCGCCATCTATCCGCGTCCTCTATTTCAGAGATATAATTTTGACGGTGATAACAACACTATTTACTTCTAGGCACTGTACTCCAGGAACAGTGCCTAAAACACATAGTGTGGAAACCGGCTATCCTTGTAATGCTTTAAAAAGTGCTAAAAAGTTGTAGCCTATAAATGTGCAAGAGAGCTCCTACGATAATATTGCAACCAGAGACAAAACAATGCGCATCACGTTTTTTAGCCATGCTTTCATAATTAAAAAAAAAAAAACATAAAAATCATTAAGTCAGAAGAGAAAAGGATATAATTTAAGTATTTAAAATACTTACTACCAGCCGAAACATTCTAATACAATGTTTACGTTGAGAAGATAGCTCTGCGATCCCATCGTAATCTTTTCAGCAACGTTGTACATTTATTGGATTCAATTTTTTAGTAATATTTTGTAGCAGATTTCCACACTATTTATTCTAGGCGCTGTACTCCAGGTAAAGGTCCATATTGCTTTAAAACACAAGGTCAATTTCACTGATATATTTAGTTTGATTCAAGGTTCGTTTGAAGAAGCTGACCAGCGTAGCGAGCGAAGCCTGCTAGTACAAATATATAATTAAAAATAAATGTTTATTTAGGGGAAAATAGTCTCGTAGTTATCGTCCTTGTAAATACAATTAAATAATAAAAAGAAAATAATAATTTTCCTTTCAGTAGATTTTCAATTTGTTAAAAAGAATAGTTTTTAAGATATTTTTAGAACTTCTCACTAGTAATACAAAACATGAAACTAGTAATACAAAACATGAAGTGTGATTATGTGAATAATGAATCAGCATGCAACAGGAAATATACTGCCGCCTAAAAGAATTTAACCTTATTAAAAACTACAATTTTATGCCAAAAAAAATGTTTGACGGAACTTTTAAAATGCATTTTTAAAATAAAATAAATGAATGTAATAAAATTATAGGCCCTGTTAAATTACAATATTTAAAAAATATATACCCTTCAAAATATTTAAATATTCGTATATAACCCCTCAAAAATGTCATATATTATACTGATTGAAATAACACGCATTTATGCTAGGTAGTACATAAAAGATTAAGTAGTACATTAAAGTTTTAAAAGAAGGCCGGAATTTTTTTCTGGAGTACATATATTTAAGTTAAATCCAAAAAATTATTTTCTACACGCCAAAATAAACGCTGTATCCCCCGATATGGCAATCTTACGAACGCTAAACTGAGCAAAAGGGCTTTCTAGCCTTTCCTTCAATCACCAGGATATAGTCCAGTCAAATAGTCAGAAAAAAGAGCCGATAGATGCAAAAATTCAGGTAGAAGATTTTATGTTTTTAAACTGTTTATGGGGATGCTAATAACAGAAATTAATGGTTTCCCAACAAAATATCTCGAGGCTAAACTTTTTATAGCCAAAAAACTACGAAATTTTTTAACTTATTTCAGTTTTTTGCTTATAGCTTAAAAACTATAAACTTTTTGTATACAATACTTAGTTACAAAAAGAAAGAGCATTAAATTCTCTACAAAATTTGTTATAAAAACCTTTTTCTAAAACCATTACTAAGCGCACTACGGCGCTTTGAAAATGACTTTTTTTTCAACTTCACAGAAATTGGGCTAATTTTTCGCCATGAATAAGAAAGGGGGCGGTGAGATAAGAATTGGTCTGGGATTTGGACTGATATGGTGATTGAACAGACGTTAATGAAAACTATGAAGAGCATCAGAGGACTAACACATGGACTTGGAATGACAGACAGCGTTTTAGCGAGATGCACTCTAGGAATGATTCATATGCAAAACATATGCGATAAAATAGAGACATACTGTGAAGTAGGTTTTGAAGTTTCTGAACAGCACGTGGATGCCAGAAGTTCCCGCATTGATAGACAGTAATGACTCAAACAAACTGTGAGATTGTATGTTAGTGCATCCTCCTTACCCCGAAAATGATAACGTAATGTTCATCAGTAGTGGGATTGTTGGAGGGGCTGACGTTAACTGCTATTTGGCTAAAGAAATAGGAGAGTCGGGAGTCAAAAGGATTGTTGGAGATAATTTCAAGAGTGTGAAATTCAAGAAAAAGGATAAGGTAGTAACTTTGGCTTCTGTTGTCAGCAGTTTAAAATTCGGAAACATTACAGTTACTTCTGTTCATCCATTGACTCTCTTCTAAAGGCTTTGTTTAATGAAACAGAGTGATGAAGACGTGCAGAGTCTACTAACATATGAACTTTATCCATATCCGGTGTCTCTGTTCTCTGACGAAGGGATGAGAAAAGGCACAAAATCGTCATTCTACAGTGCATTCATCCCATTAAACAATCTGGATATCATCGGAAAAGATAAGTTTTTTGTTGTTGATGAGGGGTAACTTCTTCACAAAGTAACTTGGCCTCGAAATGTTTCCTTCAAATCTATTGTTAAAAGTTATGTTTCTTACATTCAAAAAAATTTTGGATCACAGGTCGCCGTTGTATTCGATGGGTATCCATCTGAGGGAGAACAAAATGGAACGAAAAGTTCAGAAAGAGTTCGTCGATCTAGAATACACACTTCTACTGAAGTCATAGTTTCAGCAGAAATGTTAAACAGAGTCCCTCAGGACAAATTTCTGGCCAATGACAGCAACAAAAACCGCTTCATTTCACTACTGAAAACAGTTTCAAAATTACAAAATTCAAGCTGACCAGGCAGAAGAAGACGCTGAAGTCATGATTGTTACCTCAGCCATTTCCAGAACTCAAACGTCTGAAAGTGTCGTAATTGTTGAAGATATTGACCTTCTTGTGATCATGACGGGCTTGGGACACAAACACAAAAATCTGTTTTTCCAAAAACCCGGAAGAGGTAACATCGAAACCAAGGGGTTTTCCACAATGTCGTACAAATACAATTACAAAAATGTTCTTTTTACTCATGCAACCAGCGGATGCGATACAACACCCGCTCTTTTCGGACAAGGGAAATCAAAGTTTTGTAATACTTTGAAAAAACAAGAGCAGCTTGAGTAAATAGCCTGTGTGTTTAATACACCAGAGACTACTCGTCAAGAAATCATCAAGGTTGGGGAAGAATTCATTATCGCACTGTACAGTGGATGCATAGGCACCGCACAGACATTGAATACCTTGAGGTTTCATTTATTTACGAAATCTGCCACAAAAAGCAAAGTCCATCTTGCAAGGCTACCACCAACGCAAGAGGCTGCACAACATCATTTCCTCCGATGTTACCATCAGGTGCAAGCTTGGCTGGGAAACAACATCCCTCCTGAAGAATTGGGGTGGGTTCGGAGGTCTGACGGTCTCTTACAGCCAGTTCAAATGTGCCAAAACTCAGCACCTGAATCCTTGCTGCATGTTATTTCATGTAGCTGTAAAAAGGGGTGCAGTAAGGCATGCTCTTGTCGAAAATCAGGACTGAAGTGCTCGGCAATTTGCAAAAATTGTAACGGGGTGTAACTGCGAAAATGTGGATGACATTATTTACCCAGAAGAAGAGGATGATGAAGCTGATGTCTGGGAAACTGTCGACCAAACTAACAACGACGATGACTTCTACGACTATGTTGATGATGTCGCAAGAAGCTCGAAGGAGATCAAAGCTGCTGAAGAACAAGCAACCTGCTCGTCTGCTCCACCAGCTGAGGTTGACGAACCAGACCCGTCAAACCAGCAAGCGCTCCTGACGTTACTAAGTATAATAAAAATGTTACTGTACGTATTTTTTACTTAGATTCATGTAAATACCTACTACTAATGTTCTCCACTTAAGTTCTAAATAGAAAATATTTTACAATCTTGTCAATTTTTTTTACAATGTTACATTTGCAATTAATCATTATAGATATCATGGAAACACCTGCAATATAAACAAGTGTCGTTAAAGAGGATAAAATGAATGAAACATTGTGTCAAAAGTTAGTTTTTACGTTTTTCCAAAAAGTTAAAAAAAAAGTGTCATTTTCAAAAAGCCGTAGTGCGCTTAATAATGGGTTTAGAAAAAAGTTTTTATGGCAAAATTTGTAGAGAATTTAATGTTCTTTCTTTTTATAACTAAGTATGGTACACAAAAAGTTTATAGTTTTTGAGTTATAAGCAAATAACTGAAAAAAGTCCAAAAATTTCGTGGTTTTTTGGCTCCAAAAAGTTTAGCCTCGAGATATTTTGTTGGGAAACCATTATTTCCTGTTATTAGCATCCCCATAAACAGTTTAAAAACATAAAATCTTCTACCTGAATTTTTGCATCTATTTATGACTATTTGACTGGATTAATAAGTTTGCCGCAACTTTAGATGTGAGACAGGCTCAGCCCGAGCCCGCCTTTTATACCAGTCTTTGAGCTCAGCAGGGCAATACTAGATACCGGGCTTGCTCATTCTTTCTCATGACGTCACAAATAGTGGCTGGCCGCAACCAGCGATTGGTACAAATCGGCGAGCCCATCGTATTTTGCCAATCGCTATGTGTCTTTGGTCGTGGCTCGCGGCCAACCACCATTTGTGACGTCATGATAATACATGAGCAAGCTCGGTATCTAGTGTAGCCCTGAGCTCAGGTTCAAAGTGAAAATTTTATTTATTTACGAATTGAAAAATGGAACAAAAACTTGCCATTTGAAAAACAAGAATGAAGTCTAAGTTTTTTAAAAAATTTATTTATGTTTTACAATCTTTTGAAAGTAAGTTTGAAAGGGAATTAAATCGTTATTTATGGGCTATAAGGAAAAATATCTTTAGCCTTTGAATGGTCAGTGTGAGATAAAGAAACCGTGGGTTCTTTCATTACAATTACAACCATATTACTTGTCTAACCTCGCTTTTGTTTAAAGTCCTTTTCCAGAATTACTGAAAAACAATGCTGACGTCTTTCTGTCATAGTTGTCGAGTGATATTTTAAAAGAATAAGAATTGTGACTTTCTGCCAAGTAGTTAGGTATACAGATTTGCTATTTGAAACAGATTTTCAGGACAGGAAAATCATGGACATGAGGATCAGGGACATGAAAATCACCAAACGTTGTCATGAGGGAATATTTAAGATTACTACTTATTTCTATGTAAGAAGAGATTTTTAAATAAGAAAATTAATCTTGAAAAATTTTATAAACGTTATTAAAAATTTTCTACTGCGTGGTTTCGGTTTCGAGCTCGGGCTTTGATGACTCAAAAACTTTCGGGCTCCGACTCAAAAAAAAAAAAAAAAAAAAAAAAAAAATCTCGAACACAAGCGCTTTATTGTTCTAGCGTCCCATGTTCAAAGTAAAGAGTATAAGGAAAGGGCAACTGACGTCACTGTTGGTTAAATTACTGTTGGTTTGGGAGAAAAACCTGTTCGTTCGTTGCGACTCCTACAGTATACATCAGATGGAGCGATTTGATTGGTCTACGTTAAACTGATCTGTGATATGATTGGCCTACGTCGCCATGGAGATTTCTGCAATGATAGCTGGGACAAAAATGCAGTGGTAGATTGGTTGATGGAACTGTTTGTTTGTAAACATGCACTTTTCTTATAATATTAATAAAATGGATCAGTTTCAACCATGTGATCACCAGCCCATCAAGTGTTATCCAACCAATCATAATACGCTATCGAAGTGTGACGTCATTTATCACTTGTCGTCTGCTCCGGCCACGCGAGACACGTAGACGCATAGGGATATTAATTTAAAAAATCATATTAAAACAAATATCATTTATCTAAAACTTTTATCCCTTGATTAGGATACTTTATTATTTATTTACTAGGAAGTATCATTTGCGTAAGTGTAATTAACGTATTTTTAGCTCAAATTTGTGTAATTTAGTTTTAAAATTTCAAAACGGTAATGTCTCGATCTAAGACACCGTGAAATATGGTTCAGGAGTGGCGCCATCTATGATCAGTAAAGGTCATCATTCTCTTATTTATGTGATATTATTTTAAAATAACTTATTTAACTAGATTTTTATTTACTAAATATTTATGATTTTCAATCATTTAAAATAGAGTAGTAGAAAAGTAATATTTTTATTAATCTGATCATTAAATATAATTTATTTATCTTGTGTACTGTGCAAAATTTGTTGTTTAATAAGAAACTCAGAAAACTAAATAGTGATAATTATATATAGAGACAAAGAGGGTAAGAAAGAAAATAGTTTGATAGTATGTCATAATCTTTAATTAAAAACGTGAAAAAAAATCTATTTTATCCAAAATATTCATAAAAAAAACTTTATAATTTTTTTTTTTTTTTTTTTTTTTTTTTTTTTAGGAAAGCAAATTTTTAATTTAACAATTTAACATGCTAAAAAAAAAATCATGTTTGCTTATAAAAAAATATCTTCTGGATACCTATATGAGATTTGAGCAATAGAAATAATAATTAATTTACAGTAAAGAAATATGCCTCAAATATATGTATATAAACTGCTAAAACATTTTTTAAATCTTCACACTTTAGAACCTCATAAACACTTTATCCCCCTCCCCCTCAAACTACCGTAACATAAAAAATAATTTACTAATGTCATAATCTTTAATTTAAAAAAAAATCTAATAATCTACCCAAAATAACTATCAAAGGAAATTTTATAAGCAAACGTGATTTTACAAAATATCAAATAATCGCTGAATTTTAACATTCTTACATTTCTAATCTGACTGTCATATTTGTAAATATATGTATGGAAAAGCAATATGACATTAACACTTTTTAGTTCCTAAGGTTTTTACTAAATACAAAATTTTCTATCATTGCAAAGTAAATAAATTTGTATTTTATGATTAGATCATTAACATATTAATTCTGTTCTATAAAAATTTTAAATGATTCAAAAACTTAAATATTCAGTAAAAAAATATATATGTAAATAAGTTTTTAAAAAATCATTTAAATCGATCATAAACAAATTAATAAATACATATTATGTGTAAAAATATGAAAAATATCCGAGATTGATTGTACTTTCTTTGAGATTACTGATCCTAGATGGCGCTACCCCTAAATCTTAAATTGCTAGGAACTTTGGCGTTTTTAAATTTTAAAACTAAAAAACAAATTTGAGCTACAAATAATTTAATCACATTTCCGCAAACGATACCTCTTATATCAATGTATGCAAATCAAGAGATGAAAATTTTAGAAACAAAATATTTATTTTAATACGATTTTTTAAAAAAATTTCTCATGTTATCTATCACTAGAAACTCAGCCATTTGTGGCCCATAGCAGACGAAAACACACGAGTGACGTAATCACTTCGGTGGCGTATCGTGGATTTGTAGCCTGTATTACGAGCCAACCAATCACAATCCACCATCTTTGGCGGGCAAACAAAAACAAATCTAGTTGCTAAGGTGGTTGCTAGCGAGGCTAACGAAAAAGACAGGCTACCGCGGTGCATTCCACTTATCTTTTTTTACAGACCGCTAGAGTGACGTGACGCTCATTTCGTACACCTTCATTGGTGCACTCGAGCATCACGTGACGCTGGCGGTCTGTAAAAAAAAGATACACGTAAAACACCGCGGTAGCCTTTCTTTTTCGTTAGCCTCGGTTGCTAGGATGTGACGTCAGTTGAAACTGATGCGAGACTAACGAAAAAGAGGCTACCGCAGTGCTTTACTCGTATCTTTTTTTACAGACCGCGGGAGTCACGGGATGTTCGAATGCACCAGTGCAGCTGTACGAAAAGAGCATCATATCACTCTAGCGGTCTGTAAAAAAAGATAAGTGGAATGTACCGCGCTAGTCTGTCTTTTTCGTTAGCCTCGAAATTGATGTATAATATATTTTTATTTTGGGTTATGTGATTGCATGACTTTTTTTGTCCAAATTTCATTATTTGGTTATTGTGCCGAAAGACGCCCTCTCCTAATCTGGCACTGACCTATGACTCGCTTGGTTGCTCTAGTTTCGGCTTTGAATATGTCTAAGACAACACTAGATACCGGGCTTGCTCATTCACTCTCAAAACGTCACAAATGGTGGCTGACCGCGACCAGCGATTGGTCCAAAGCAACGCGCCCATCGTTTTGTGCCAATCGCTGTATGTCTTTCCTCCTAGTCAGCCACCTTTTGTGACGTCATCATAATGAATGAGCAAGCCCGGTATGTAGTGTAGCCCTGATATGTCGCTACTTTTCAACATATTTGAGAGTTCTCTTAAATTATATTAAAATAAATTTTTCCTTCAAGCAGTTTCTGTTCATGTAAGTAGTTGATGGGACTGTTTTTGATAACTTTTCGTTTTCAACTCTTTGAAGCTTCTCATCTGGAGCTTCTATGGATACACAATTGTTTGATAAATATGATGGACATCCGTGAAATATATAAGGAACAGCATATTTCTCCAGCCTTGGTTGTATGGATTGTGATAAAGGAACATAAATTTTATTTCCTGTTTCAGGGTCATAGCATTTACCACCCAATATATTGTACAGGGTCAGAAAATGTTTCGAAAATTAGACACAGAAGTATTATAACGAAAGATGAAATGAAATATTGATTTTTATCACTTATTACAAAAAGGTAATCCCGACAACAACAATGATACATTTGATAATATTTCAATATATTGGGAGGAAAAAGAAAGGCCATGATCCTGAAAGAGGAAATAAAATTTCAGTTATTTTTTTAATCACAACCAAGCCTGAAGAAAAATACTGTTCCTTATATATTCCACGGATGTTCCTCATATTATAAAAAAATTGTGTATCCAGAGCATATTATATATTACTTATATATATGATTCAGAGAAGCTCTAGAGAAGGAGCTTGAAATGATTGAAAACGAAAAGTTATCAAAAACAGTCTAGTTAACTACGTAAATGTACAGAAACTGTATGAAGGAAGTAAATGATAAAGAGTAGAGAAAAAGAAAGTATTTTGTATTTCTAGAGTAGGACAGCGCCACCTAGATTATCTAGAGGAGTAGGATAAGGGCAAAGACAAGATATATTGCGCTAAAAGTACACAAAAGTGCATCATCATTAACATTATGTGTTAAGAGGTATTGAGAATATTTAAATTAAGGTTTTCCCTCCTTACAAATAAAATTATGATAAGGATGTCTTGATTACATTTTTTCCGATAGTAAAGGAAGGCCGTTAATGATCGCCAGGTCCTAGGTCTTGTTTGAATCCTGTTTTACACACATTCCAAACTTGCTTCATGTGTCTTCCATCCTTGCTAATGACTAATAACTATTTTATAGTTTCTAAAGTTTCGCTTAAAAAGTAATCGTTTGTATCTTGGTTTGTATTAATCATTTTTGTTTTAAAATAATGAAATGAAATGAAATAATTATTACTGCGAATTTCGTAAGTAGGTCCATGTTCCATTTCTAAACTCATTTATATCGGGACTTGCACATTTATATAGAAAACAAGAAAACTTATGTATGTTCTACAATTAACGATTGTGAAATATAGGAATTTCCGTTGTTAATAAAATATTTTTGTATTTATAGGACAATGATGTCACGTATGATGATGCACAGGTCAAAAAATACTACTGTTTGCATCTACAAACTGTGACTTCTAACACGACTTGCTTTTAAAATCACGTGACGAGTGACGTACATTGGGAGTCGGGCACATGAGAAGCCGCCATTGTTACTAATTTTGTGGTGCGTGGACTTATAAATCAAAACCATATTATTATTGGTTGTAGACTATTAGAAACAATTACAAACTGTCATAGACTATCTTTTTAAGTATTAGTATATATATTTTTGTGTTTAGCTTCACCTATTGGATTTATCATCTGTTCCTTTTGGGGAATGTCTGCTAGCGTTGATCAGGTACTAAGTGTCCGGAATTTCAAGATGGCTTCATGTTCTCCATTTTATTATTAAAATTAACAGAAATCGTTTTAAATGCCTATTTAACTTGTTTTAAAATTAAAGAATTGTATTGTATATTTGCTTAGTTATTATTGAAAGTGTTTTTTAACCTCGAAATTTTTTCTTTCCTTTGCATCCATGAACGATATGCAGCGCATGAAAGGACAAGGCAGCTCGGGTATGTATTTCAGTCTGAAATTTAATCTCTATCTGTAATTTTGAATTATTTAATATGTCTTGTTTGGGGATTACTTGCTTATTTTTGTAATAAATGCATGATTGAGCATTGATCTTAATTTTATTTTATCTTTCCATGTTTAAAAGAGTGTCGTGTTATTATTCTACAGGTTATAACCCTACAACCTGATTTCATTAGTTGTCATAATTTGGTAGTTGTTCTAACATTAAACTTACTTTATTTTGTCAAATTAATTTGTTTTGCATAATATTTTTTCTAAAACTTGTGTAAATACCTAATAAATGTTGTGAAAACAAAACATTCCATTTAGGTTTACAGTAGAGCTCTGATTTTCCTGTTATAGCATATGATAACTTAAATGTAAAAACATTACGCGGCAGGTCTTTGTTCAGATTTCTTAATCTTATCCCCCCTAAATCGTGTTTCAAGCTCCTATTGCAGCCATTTGAATAAAATGAACGCGATTTAGCAAATATGGATGAATTGGTTTGATGGATCAATATTAAAGTTTGTTTGGGTTTATTTGTTGCCTAATTTGTCATTTTCTTTTTTCATTGTATGTTAGTTTCATATAGAAGAGTTTTCATTGATAAATTCAAATTATTTATCAAGCTCTTTAAAAAAAAATATCTGCATTATTGTTATTGATTCAACATTAGGTCTGATGCTAGGATTAGTAAAGATTAATGTGTCATATGGAACTTGAAGACTTAATCTTTAAATATATTTTAAAACATTTCATTTTTAAAGGATCTTTGTATGCTTAATTTCTGTTGTGATAAATTCATTTAAAGTTTTAGCCAGGATTGTTTTCTTTAATTGTTTTGTTTATGAATTGCATACCATGTAAACTAGCCCTTTTTTAATATATATATTTTTGAAATCTGAAAAGTGTAACAAATGTTTTAGTTAAAAATTCTGATCCTAAGGTCATGTGTATTTAAAAACATAAAGGAAGATTTTTTTTTTCCTTAATTGGTAATTCCAAAATGGCTATTTTACATCATTCATTGAATCTTGCAACTGTTTTTGTTAATAAAATTCTTGGTATAGCCCCATATTAAGTTATTATAAAGTGAGTGGAGTCCAGCTTGTTTTAGTGTTTTATTCCATTGTATTCCAAATTCTCACCAATAAAGCAGTCTCATGTTATGATTGTGGGCCATTTTACTTACACATTTGACTAGCCATTTTACTATCATCTGATATAAAGATACTTCTAGTTTTCTATATAAACTATCCCTATTTGGATTTAAGAATACAAATATGTTTCAAGCTATATTGTAGCAGTCTTTGTTAAATTAACATTTACATGTTTTGAAAATTTATGTAAAGTTACAGCATATTCCTGAATGTGATTAAAAGATCTGAAGATCTTTTGATCTATTTATATTTATCATAAATTATTAATTTATTGGTAGTTTTGACGGCTGTACTTAATCATAAAAATGGATATTTGGGTTATAGGAAGAGAATAAATTGAAAGTTACATATCTAAGATAAACATTGATTTTTACTGCTATTTTTTAAATTTAGATGGTACTTTTCGGTTAACCGGGCGCCAGTGATATATGTACATATATAAATACATATGTATATACATATATAGGTATATATGTACATACATATTTGTATATTTATGGGTATGTATATATATGTATACGTAGATATGTGTATATATGTGTGAGTGTGTATATATACATGTATATATATCACTGGCGCCCGGCTAACCGAAAAGTACCATTTAGATTTTAATAATATGTATATATGATTGAACCAAATAGCCAATATTAGCAAAATTCTGAAGCTGTAGTAGTGTTAAGTTTTAAAAGGTAGGATTAAGACTTGGCGTATTCTTTCTTCATATTTATTTGCTCAAATGTATTGGTACCTTGCAAGGGCTAAAATTCAGAGTGAGATTCCCGCCGAAATTTGTAAAATTTCCTCCTTGAAATATGAGTCGGAGAGAGCATATCTATCCATTTAAAAAATTGTGAAAGTCACAAATAAAGTTATTCGATCAGGGAAGAAATTCCATTTAGTCTGTGTCATGCAAGTTTGGGTTTCTTCCGGATGGTGGAAGAAACTGTCAGAAATCTAAAACAATGCCCAGAATTAAGTAAAAGTTCTGTATCCTGTGTCGGTTAGCATAATTGGCGAAAAAATCCAAAATGGCATCAAAAAGCAGTTTTAGCATCTTATTTTTCAAGATGACAGAAAAACATGTTTTTTAAGTATTTATAAACCTACATTTACTAACATGTTTTTGCATAATCTTAAAATTTTGTTTTAGCATCGTACTAATTTTTTTTATCTCCATTTTTGATATTTTAAAAAGTAATGAAAGTACATAAACATATTTAACAAGCCAAAGAGACCTTTTTGTGGTTTATAATTGTTATTTTCAGGTGGGCGATTTGTGAACCATTATTAATAAACAAACGAAAAAATTTGCCAAAAATAACATGTGGTAATCTTAGGAAAGATGTCTCATAAATAGCACTTAAAATCATAAAATGGAGAAGTGGTCCGTATAAAAATGCAAAAAATTATATGCTTTATATAAATCTTTTTTTTTTTAAACATTTCTAAAGGCACAGATAAAAAAAGAGGGAGGGGAATCTCTAATTTCGTTAGATTATCTGAGAAAAAATAGCGATTTTCATCAAGGTTGTAAAATAAAATCGCAAATTTAGTCAATCGCTCACAAAAAAATCTAATTTCGTCAAACAATTGCCGAAAAAAATCGTGCATTTTGTCAAACAATCTCGAAATAAAGTCTTTAATTTCGTCAAACCATTGCAAAAATAGAGAATTTTGTTAGCTGCTCGCGAAAGACGACCGCGAATTTCACCAATCGGTTGCAGATGAAATCTGGAATTCCGTCATTCAGTCTTGAAAAGAAAGAAAAAAAAGAATTTCATCGAACAAGTGTAGAAAATAATCTCTAATTTTATGAAGCATCGCTGATAAAACCACAACTTTCATCAACTGGTCGAGGAAACAATCAAGAATTTTGTCGAACAATCGCAGAAAAAATCTCAAATTTTATCAAGAGGTTGAATAAAATATCTTGAAATTCGGCAATGGGTCACAAATTTATTCAATCTGTCATGAAATGTGCAGTTAATTTTCTCCATGGGGATGAAAAAAAAAATGAAATTTTGCCAACAAAAGTTGCAACAAATCTTACCGTGTTAGATTTCTCACCATTCTCAATATGATTGTCAGAATTTATTTTACTAAAATCTAAAACCTAAAAGAAAATAAAATCTCCCAATATTTTTGGAGTATTTATTTGTTTGAAAGAATGTTAATGTAGTATAAAATCCTACAAGGTGATAGGTAGTCATATTCTTCAACTAAACTATGAAAATTCAATATATTAAAGAAAATACTATAAAATATAAATTTCCAATGTGTTTATTTTATGTATAATACAAAATACAATATAGTTTACAAAATTCACGGAAATGTTGTGAAAAAAAGGCATAAATTTTTCTTTCAAGTGTAATATCTTTTTTATTTTCTGACTGGCATTTCTGGAAATATGGGTTTATGTATGAAAATAAGAGTCTCCTACTTTGTGTGCTTATGCATACCACATACATTCAATTGATTAGTATTTAAAATTTGCAGTATAAAAAACAGCTATCAGCCAACGAATCTCCAAATTAATTTGAATTTTATGTGCTATTTCTCATTTTCAAAGGTTGGCAACTCTGGTTATTTTTTGAAAAGCTTTTTTTTTTTTTTTTTTGTTTTTTCTTTCAAATCATCTCTTAATTGGCTGCTACTTTGTAATAAAATGATAAAATTAAATGCTCAACATTAAAATCTTAGTCAGAACAAGCTGTAAAAATTTAGCAGTGTTTTAATTTTTTTGCATTCTTTATTAGGCTTTATATAGAGAAAATTAAAAAATAGGTTTTATTTAGAAGACAGCACAATATTAAACAGGATATGGAACTTTTCCCGAAATTAAGATTACATCAAGTTTAAGTATGTGAAATGTAGTTAACCTTTATTAAACTAACGCTAGAAAAAAATTAAATTGATTTTAGCTAAATTGACCCAGAAACAACTTCTTATCTTTTCTTTCGTAAACCCTCCATTCTAAAGGCCTCTTGGACTTTGTACTTTGTACACATTTGTAATGTTTTATTCTCTCCCACATTTAAAACTTTCTTCAGAAAACTGGAAGCAAATAATGTAATGAATTAAAAGCATTCTGAGAAAGAGAAATTAAGCTTTTGTTCACTTTTTAGAAGTTCAGATAAATTAACAAAATATGATGGGCGGTGGTCAAACTTTTGTTATACAATGTTGTACCAGGTGAAGATTGCGATATCTTTTAATGTATGTGTAATACAGTGCATAGTGGTGCTTGCATTTAAACAAAATGTCAGAATTTTTGAATAATAATCTTTGCCTTATTTAATTGCAGAAATTCTGTGGTTAAATAAGATTACTATTAAAAAATCGTGGTATTATAGTCAAAGGTAAGCTCCACGTACGTACTCTAACATAAGGTAAATGAAATTGATGCAAACTATAACCAGAGTTGTATAGACACACGCCGTGCGCGGAAAAATTTCTGCAAGATTCGGAACTTTGCAGAAATTTTTTTTAGGAAAAACAAAAAAAAAATTTTTTTTTTCTTTTTGTTAAATACCAAAAAATTAAAAATATTCCTCAATTTTATGTGCGATTTATTTACTGTTTGCACACAATTCAAAATTTAAAGATGCAAAACATAGTTGTGACATTACAGATGCTTGCAAAAAGGTTAAAATATTAAGGATTGGGTTGTTTCTAAATGCATTGACAAAATAATTGATAAGAATTCAGCTCTTCCTATCATGGATTTTTAGCTTTATTATTTATTTTTAACCAAAATAACTATTATTTAATTAATATTAATTTTAAATGGTAATTATTTTAAACTATTGCTTTTAATTTATACCGTCAAAATAATACAACACGTAATTTTATTAAACATTAAATTAATTTGCAGAAAGTTTTTGATTCAATATTTATGTGCGCAGGAAGTTTTTGGTTTTATACAAGTCTGACTATAACTTTTTTTAAATGGGTTTATTATTTTAGTTAAAATTTTTCTAGTTGCATAAGGAAAAAAAAATTTAGTTTAGTGAAATGTAATAATCTTCGTAAAAGGCTTTTGTAATTATAAATTTAGCATACATACAGTATGGATCCTTTTATCCAGAATCCAGTTAACTGGAAAACCAGTTATCCAGAATACTTCCAATTGACTGATTTACAAATTTCTCCAGAAAAAAGGGGCCACAGTACTAGTTAGATATGTTCATTGCTTGATAGATTACTCGCATACATGGTATGATTTGATGCCAAAATCTAAGATTTTAAATGGAAGAATATTTAGTTAGATATTAGTTTTTTGTTTTTTATGTTGTTGGGGAAGTGTTAAGGGATTCCAATAAATTTGTCTTTTCTCAAACTCTGAATAATCTTTGATCTGGATTGGATTTGATTCTTAATCTGTATAATCTAATAATTAATTTGAAATTAGAAACAATGCCACAGCCACATATATTCTACAAATGTATGTTGTTTTAATGCCGAACCAGTTATCTAGAAAAACCAATTATCCTGGAATACATGTGACCTCAACCATTCTGGATAGATGGTTCTATACTGTAATTAAATTTTTAAAAACCGGATTAAATTACAATGAATACAATACTATTATGAATAAAAAATACATTTACCTATACATCTAAAAGAATTAAGTTACAACATATAGTAAAGGGGGGAAAAAAAACCTTTCTGCTAGTTGAAGAAACCTATTTCTTCTATGCTTTCTTTCCACAGTTTTTTCCACTTTGGAAGAAACTTGCCAGCTCTGGTGTCACGAAAGAGTTGCAGTTTCAGCAACTGGGTCACACATCACATGAAGTTTTATAATGTTTAATTCTCCTTCCACAACATGAAGGTGTCTGTATTTGTTATGCTAAACTTGTTTTAATAAAACTACACTATATTTCTTGCATATCTTTATATTTTTACACCTTTACGAATCTTAGTAATTCATTACCGATTTTATTGAACCTGTGTGCAGTTTTGCCCTCAGGCCATTTAAATTGCTTCATCGCTAAAGAAAAATCATGTTTGTTTATTAAACAGCATAATTTTTTACGCATGAGCATAATGGAAAGCTTGAGGTGACATGTGACATTAAATAAAAAAAATGGCAAAATTTTGTGACTGCAATAGGCAGAAAAATAGTATTCAATGATGTTGGTAGGACTTTGGAATATCCTGGGACTCTAACACTAAGATGGGTTTTGATGTATTTAATACAAAATATTCCCCTTGTGAATGTCCAAAGAAATTTCATTCCAGGCAAGAAAAAAATTCTGCATCTTGAAGGACCAATTAAATTTTTTTTGTATCTCTTTTCTAATATTTTGCTTAAATAATGAAATGATGCACTGCAGCACATCACTGGTATTCCTACCATCCCTGATGTTTTCCATTTTAAAAGTGTTAGGGGGGAAAACTTTCATCCTCTTAAAGTGTTTAATTTTATCCCTTACCTTTTTTCCTAATTGTTTTCTTGAATGATGAACAAATTAACTAAATTATGACTAAAGATGTGTAAATATATCTTCAACTGTTATTTGAAAAATCATTATATACAGATATGCCAACAATTAGGAATTATCTTAATTGGGTAGTCCTCCCTCTTAAAATGAAAAGCATATTTTCATTTGTATTTGAAAAATCTGATAGTTTGCATCGTTGACTACATTACTAAAACCTGAGAGCTAAAAGATGAAAAAAACTAAGAAATAACCAGTGTCCAGCAATAACAATTTCATTAACGAACACTGTTTTATTTAAAAGAAAGTAATATTTTGTTATAAAGATTTAATTTAAAATCAAATAGTCCAAATAAAGGTGTTCATTTTGTAATTGGCAAGAGTGGAATCATTGAAGAAAGAGAGGAAATGGCCTTGGTGAGAGAAGGAAATTTTCCATGCATGTTTACTGGCAACTTATTCACTGTTCCATATACACAAGCAATTTTTTCAGCATTTATACAATTTAATATAAAGAAGCCATTTATCTACTATTTTTATATACAAAATTCAAATCAAATATAACACATCAGGGTTCTGTAAAGATTTTTCTTACAGGGTCTTGTTTGTTTTTGTGAATTGTTTGTGTTATATTGGTGAAAACCTAGAGTCAATTATGTGAATTTGAAATTATCGTTATATGCAGGTTCTTGTTTATCTATTTTTAACACGATTCTTTCTGTAAAAAAAAAAAAAAAGGTTATTGGGATACTTCAGCTGTTTTTGAAGATCAGATTTAAATAAAAAATGATTTAAAATTCTGAAAAGTTCAGTTTGGAGACAGAAAAGTTTTATGAAAAATCTATATTTGACAAAATTTTTTGTGAAGGGTCCTGTTTTAGGGCAAAAATTTTTGTAAAGGGTCCTTTAAAGAACCCAAATCTCTTTTATGCAGATCCCTGCACATATAATAAGTATAAAAGGTGCATCATGATTGTTTTCATAGCTGTTTATATCATTTGGCGACAAATCCCTTTCTGAAGCCTAAATTGTGATAAGCTTTATATTAAAAAATGCTAAGGTCCCTATGAAGAAAAAAACAGAAATTTTCTTATGTAAAATATCAACAAGGACCATACTTCTGTCTTTTAAGTATTCAAGAGACAAAAGAATGCACTCATTGCAAATCTTCTGAGAAACACTGACAATGAATGACGAGCGTATGGAGAGTATTTTTAAGATATTTTCAATTAGGAAAGGTGAACGCAGGGGTCTCATTTGTCCTGAAATTCCTGATATTCCTGAAAAAAAATTAAAATGTCCTAAAATATGGTAGTCTGTCCAAAAATTTCTGAAATTTTGTGAGTTTTGTGCTATATCAGCATTTGAAATCATCAAATAAGGGTAGGTATATCTTTTTACTGATGCAAAATGATCACGGAAGTTGCAATTTTCTTCAATCTATCGTTAAAAAGAGTGATTTTTGTCGATTTGTACGAAAAAAAATCACAAATTTTATCAATTAAGGCATAAATAAAAGTTTGTCATTTTCGTCTGTCAATCGCAAAAAATTGTAATTTTTACCAGTCAGTTATAAAAAAGAAAATCTTTTGCATTTTTCGTTGATCAGTGAAGGGAAAAAAAAAAATAGATTTTTGTCTTTCAGTAATGCAAAAATCTCAAATTTTTTTTTTTTAGCAGCTTGGTCAAAGGCTTCTAGTAAAATTACTTTTCTGTTAAATGTATACTTTTAAAACAAAAATATTGTGTATTGTATAATAAAATGTATTGAAGAGTTTTTTTCTGTTGGTATGCCAGGCAAATATGTCCTGAAATATCAAAAGTATGTTCTGAAATATCACCTAGGGCTAGTACTATCCCTGTGAACGTTGACAGAGAATCACAGTCGCTAATTTTGCCTTTTACGGAGACAGATTATTGAAAATCGTGGATCTTATATCATAAATGAACTTTCTGAGGTTGGCATCTCTGTATATGTTATATTCCGTTGGGATAAAGTTTAATATTAATTTGGAATTCTTTTTTAAGTTGTGAGAAGTCTCTCCCTGATTTTAATGAACACTTCTTTCTGTTTCAGTTGCAAATGGACCTAAAGATATGGTGAAGGATGAAGAATTTGAATCCTGGAGAAATCAGCCTCATCAGGTGAGAAATAATTTTCCATAATGATTTTGAAATGTTTTTATGTATTTGCCATTTCTATTGGTTTTTAAAGTATTAAAGTTGATTTCTCATATTTATTTTTGTATAATCTTTTGTCTTGAATAAAGTGAAATTTTGCTAATTGTGACCTTATGTACAAAAAAAAATTAAACCAATTTTTCTTGAACTGAATTAAATGTATTAAGACCTAGTTTAGATTATAACAGTTTATAACAAGTTTAAACAATTATTATAAAATGTAAAATTTGATGAATTGTAATAAGAAGGTGAGTAGGTAAACATTGATTTTTGGCCTTTCCAATATTTTTTTTTTTCCTAAGATAATTTGAATGTTTTAATATCATTTAGGATGTTTACTTAACTGTTAGCTGATTTTCATTTGAAGATTGTTTAAATGTTGTACAAGATCAGAAACAGGTTTCTTAGAATTTTTTAAGTACTTCAATTATATAAATTTTATTTTTTCCATATCAAGCTCTTATAAAACTATCATAACACATGGGCTGAAAAGTTCCCGGTCTGGCACACAGATGGCGTTGCAATCGCCGAACAAATGTTTTTTTTTAGTAAATACTAACCTTTAAAAGGTAGCAGAAAAAATGTCATGACGATTCGCTGTGTAAATAAAACATTAGTGGTTTTAGTTGAACGACTTTATTGATAAACAAAAAAATGGATAAACAAGAATTTCAAGAATTGTTATTTGATGGTAAAAAACACCGTTCAAACAAAAGGTTGGCTTGATAAGCATTATACGTACACTGCACCAGGTAAATCAACCATTATTGACTGGTTTGCTGAATTTAAACATGGTTGTACGGACGCCAGTGATGCACCACGCAAAAGAGGTGGTTACTCCGGAAAACATAAAAAAAGTCCACAAAATAGTTTTGGGGAACCATAAAAAAGTGAAGTTGCAGGAGATAGCTCAGACTCTGAAGATATCCAAGGAACGTGTAGGTTTTATTTTGAATGAAAGGTTTTATTTTCTATGAAAAAGCTTTTGTCAAAGTGGGTGCCGCGGGTGTTGACTTTTGGCCAAAAACAACAACGATTCGATGATTCTGAGCACTGTTTGGAGCTTTTTCGTTATAAAATTATCTTATTTATTATAAAATTATTATTATCAAATTATTATTTATTATTAAAGTTATGTTAAAAAGTTGTTTTCTTTATTAGACCGGGAACTTATCAGCCAATGTGTTATCACTGTTTTTATATATATATTTTTAATTATTAAAGATGGTTAGTCTTTAATAATTGAGCATCTTTAAAGATGGTTAAAGATGCTCAATATACTACCTAGTATACATGGTGCATGAAAATTTGTTTTTAATTGAAAACTAATGGATTTAATTGGAATTTGTCTGTAATCCTGTAGACCACTTTCTATAAGTCTCCAAGCAGTAAGATTTAATGCCAAAAATTTCACATTTGTTACAGGTTCACAGTTTTCAGCCACCAAGTATCCCGAATATGGAAAATTGTTGGGAAGGTACCCTGTCAAATTTTTAAAATATAAAATTGATTCTTTCGCTTTGTAAAAAGACTTGTCTATTTCAGTGAATTTTTCCGAAATATCTTTCTAGAAGGTTAGATGTGTACACATTTCTGAGAATTATTTTAAACTACTAATTCCAACTTTTTAAACCCATTTGATTGATAGTGATTCATATGACCAGCCGTAAATAAACCTTAATAGATTTTGGAACCTCTGAACCACGTTCCTTTTTTAAGAAACGTGGTAATACTCACACATATTTTTTTAACATTTACATCACCATTGTTTATCAGTTTGCAGATAGTCTCGTATCATGTACAGCTTTTTTCTGATGATAGAAATTATATGTAATATCTTAATCCCATAATCTTGAAAATAGTTTACATCAAGTTTGATAAACCCCAGATCTTTATAGTTTTCTTTCAAAAAGTGAAAGAAAACAGAAATAGCAGTTAACTTAATATCCTACATTAAAAAAAATTAAAACTGGCTTATCCAAAAAATCATTAAAAATTAGTACATTGTGTGTTGCATTTTAAATTGAATGTGACATCACGCTTATTTATTTTTAAGTGGTGTACGAAATTGCAGGCAAGTACATATTTTTTAAATTTATATTTTCTTAAATAGCCCAACAAGTACCATGCGTCGATCCAGGCATAATTTAGAGCCATGGGGCCCTTTCACGAAAATTCATTTAATAAAACAGGCACTTTCACAAAATTCATTATTTTTATTGGTACTTTTCGGTTAGCCGGGCGCCAGTGATATATGTACTTACATAAATACATATGTATATACATATATATGTATATATATATACATACATATATGTATATATATGTGTATGTATCTATATGTATACGTAGATATGTGTATATGTGTGTGTGTGCGTATATATACATGTATATATATCACTGGCGCCCGGCTAACCGAAAAGTACCTTTTTATTTTGTTAAGCTTAAAATGTGTAATTTTCCTTTAAAATAAAATTCAGCAGAAAGAAAAAAAATTAAGAAGGACTTAAAGTTATTCTTCACAAAAATATAATAAATATCAAATCAGTTTTACTTTTCACAAAATGGGGCCCAAGAAAAAAAAACCCTAAATCAACCAGAGTAAAAAAAACCTTTTAGCTGCATGTCAGCATTCAATTGAAAAATATCACTATTTATTTATAGCAACCTTTTTATTTTATGGTTGATTATTTCAGTGTGCAAGCACATAGTTCGATTACATATACAGATAAATTTATTTTATTTGGGAATTTTTAATTTTTTTTTTTTTGGCAATTGGGAAATTTTATGGAAACATGCTAAATTATTTACGTTGATTTTCTGTAATTGGGTTGCCTGCAGATTTTTTAAAGAATCATGCTTGGCAATTATTTTAAAAACCATAAAAATCAGTAAATTGAAATACCGTGTTCAATGAAATTGTTTTTGAAGATGATTTTTTTTTTCTATTCGATGGTGTAAAAATTGAAATTGTGCAATATTTAGAAACTTAAATTTCCTTAAGAGCAAAATTTATCGGTCAAGTGGTTGCCACCATCAATATGTCAGTTATTCACAGACATGTTTTTGCTTTATAATATAGATAGGGTAATTATACCTGTAATGGTAAAGTTTTTGGTTTATATATAAAAAAAAAAAAATCCACTTTTGGGTCATTGTTGATGTTTGCAATCTTAACCAATCAGGAAGCAGAATGTTTCGCAACTTGTGAAAATTTTACTGAGGAGCAAACTAATAGCTGGTTTTATTTCATTTATATCTTCTTTATTTTCTTGCAAAAATTGCGTGCATTTGTTTAGATAGCAATAGAAAACTTTGAATTTTATGTACCAAGGACGATTTACAAAATTTCATGCTTAAGGCTGTTGGTCAGTCAGAACTTAAATTTCCCTCTTCAATGTTAATCTTGTGGGCTTGGAATGCATTTGTATTTTTAAATTTTCTCATCAGAAGATTAGTATTTTAACCTTTTTCTGCCTACTCTTCTTAAAATAAGTATTCTGTTTTTTATTCTCTGTTGACAAAATATTCCTAAAATATACAGTCAACTTCCTGATTCCCCTCGCTAATGTTAAACCTATGGGCATAGGAGGCATTCATACATTTTAAAATATCTCCTCAGGAAATTAATATGTTTAACTTCTGTTTTCTGTGTGCACTTCTTAAAGAATGTCTCTTTTTTTTTTTTTTTTTTTTCTCTTAGTTGTCAAAATATTTCTAAAATCTATGTTTAATTTATAATTTTATGTGTTAAAATCTTAGCGAAACTGAATAAGATTTTGTAAAACACTTCACATAAAAATTAAGTGCATATTTTAGAAGAACTTGGACAACTATGAGGGGGAAAAAAAAGACATCGTTTAAGAAGTGTACACAGAAAACAGAAGTTAAAAATATTAATTTCTTGAGGATATTTTAAATATACGACTGCATCCTATGCCCATAGTATTAACATTAGTAATATGAATCGAAGAAGTTCACTGACGAGCAGCCTTAATTTTATTTCAAGATTTAAAATCTTACAACTGGTTAGCTTCGCTATAATTTTAACACACAAAATATAAAATTAAGCATATATTTTAGAAATATTTTGTCAGCCTTAAAAAAAAAAAAATCTTAAGAAGAGTACACAGTAAAAAAGTTAAATATTATTTTTTTGATGAGAAATTTATAAAATAATACCAATGCATTCCATGCCCATAGGTTTAACATTGGCAAGGGTAATTTGAGATTTGACTGACCTTAATTTGAGATTTGGCCTTAGTCTATTTCATGTAACAAACACTCCATTACACTGGCCATTACTAAAAGTGTAATTTCAGTAAAGGTCATGGTGCATAAATTTTTATTGAAAAGCCAAGCAATCAAATTAAATTTTTAAATTTCACTTCACAGACTATAATAAATCTTTATAAACAGCTGCTTTTAATTAATTCAAGGGTTGATCCAGGCAAAATTTGGGGCCTCATAAAAATCTATTTAATAAAACCGGTTTCTTTGCTAAAATCTGTTTAATAAAAGGCTTTCACAAAAATCAGTTAGATAAAATGACCCCTTCACAAAATTCTTTAATAAAACAGGCCCCTTCACAAAATTTCTTTTTACTAAAATAGGCCCTTTCACAAAATGCTATTCCATGAAAATTTACTACAGTAGAACCCCAATTATCCGAATTCCGGTTATCTGAAAATTGGCTTAACCGAAAGACTTTAAAACTCCTTTTTTAAATATGAAAAATTTATTTTTAAACAAGCATGCTGTTTATTTCATAAACAGCATGTTTATGAAATAAACAGTTTATGAAATGCGCTGTTATGAAATAAACAGCGTCAACTTACTTATTTAGACTTGTGTAAATGAAGACTTTTTATTGCATAGACACATACAACACTTCATTTCTTTACAAAATATTGTTTTTAAAAAAAAATTATTATTTTAAACTTTGCATTGCTTCAATGCTGCCTTATCACGCCACCTTTTTAAACAACAGATCTGACCCTGTTGAATCTTCATGCTCTTCAATATATTGAGGTGCCAATATCAACTTTTTCAACTCGTTGAGCTCTTCATGCTTATAAAAACAAGTTTGTATTTTAAAATATGGAGGAAATTAAAACAGTGTAAGCAGGAAGGGGAAATCTAATAGAATACGGACTCTTGCAGCACCTGCAAGCACTAACGATTTACTTGACTGTAGGGAAGTGAAAAGGGTGCATAGTGTGTCATCTGGTAGAATAAAATTAGGAAGCCTCCCGGTTATCCAAAAATTCCTATGGAATCCCGGTTAACCGAAAATCCTTTGGTCCCATGCATTTCAGATAACCAGGGTTTTACTGTATTTATTATTTATTTTTTGATGTTTTAAAATGTGTAATTTGTGAACAAACCAAGTTCACCAGAGAAGAAAACTTCAGCAAAAAGATTAAAAAAAGTTTTGCTTTTATAAATGCTTGGTTTAATGAGTAACTGGATTTCATCTTTCACTACAAAATGTTATTTTTCATAAAAATAACTTTTCATAAAATGGGCCCCAAGAAAAAAAAAAACCTGCATCAACCCCTGTAAATTTCATGCGATTTAAAACTTTTAATACAAAAGTTTTTTTTTTCCGCTTCATATTAAAAAAAAAAAAATCAATATGATTGAAATACATTAAAATTTGCTTAATAAACGTGTGTTTTCTGATCTTTTCTATAACACATTTAAACAATCTCCAATCTAAAGTCTGAGATAATATGCATCCTAAATTCTATTAAAACAATCAAAAACATCTTAAAGAAAGAAAAAAATAAAATAAAAAAGAATATCAGAGGGGCAAAAGTCAATGCTTATCTTTCCTCTTCCTTTTGTATGAAAACTAATTCATAATGATAATCATGGAGAAAAAGGGAGATAAAAATAGTTGTTTACTTTTTGTTTTGTAGACACTTTTTCTTTTTTTCACTGTCTTTAGCTGCCATGTGGCTGGTGTATATTTTTTGATTTATTTAATTTCTTAAAAAAATAGTGATTGTCTCTCTTTAAGTGTGCAGTATACATTGCATCCAAAACATTAAAAAAAAAAAAAAACTGAAAATTCTGATAAATTTGTTTAAAAAATGCACAAATATTGAATGCGTTTCTAGATGTTTTCCTTTAGTTAGTTAGTTTTAAAAGCTTTATCTCAAAATATTACTTTTCTTATTGCATGCTGGATTTCTTTAACCAAAGGCTTTATGAGATGTAATATTGATGACTTCTGAAATTTTTAAGACAGTTTCCCCGTAGGCCAACAATGTGTTTTCTCTGAATATGCAGATTTTGTTTTTTTAAATCATCCACAAAATGACATCGGGAGGGGAAAAAAAAAATTGTTGGCAGTGGTAGGATGAAATTATCTGCAGTGCAAAAAAATTTAGGTCCGTGGAATATGAGACGAGATTAATTTGGGTCTTATTCATTAAAATTTGTTATGGTGGCACTCAAACATATGCTTGTACTTGGTGCACACAAACATTGGAATTAAAATTTGAGATAAAAGTATTTTAACTCAACTATCAAAGTAAGGGGAAAAATTAGTGGCAGTCACTATCCATAAGGCCAGTAAAAAAAAAAAAAAAAAGGCTATTAAAAATTTGTCTGCCAGCAACCACCTTTCTCTTATATAAGCATGAAAGAGTTTCCTCCCTAAATGAAGAAATCCATCTATTCTTTCTTGAAAGATCAGCTTTGGTGTTCTTTTTAGGTGCATTTGTAATTATATAAATACGTAGCACCTATTGTCGTCTGGTCTGTCTGTCCGTCCGCATATAACAACGCAAAAACTACCCAACCGAATGGTTTGAAATTTGAGATATATTATCTTTGAAGAATTTTGTCGAGACATTTCAAATTTTATGATAATCGAATCAAAACTTTAGAAAATATTAATAAAAACATTTATTAAGAAATTTGAATTTTTTTAAATTGATGCTTTCTTGTTATAGGAGCTTCCGAGGTTTAATCGTCAAGCGACTGAGATACTTATTTTATTACAGAAATTAATCTGCAGATGATAGAATTCATTTCACAGAATTAAAAATCATTATATAACTAGCTATAGTACGAATGCACCTCATTTGTCACGTTTGACGTACAATTTCCAACTTGTTTCAGAATTATTTTGGCTTATCCGTAAAATACTTTTTAGATAGTTTCAATTTCAATGTAGTGAAGATGTGTTGCTTGGATAAAGACGAAATCACATGGAAGGACTTAACATGTTAACATATCATTTTAAAAACCTTTTATTTTTCCTAAACAGGAAGAGAAAGTCAGAAAACAGGTAATCCAGAATAAAATGACATGAAATATTTGTTACCTTACTTTACATAAATTCATAAACTATAACATTTAACTTTTAACAAACTGTCTTTCATTGTCTTTTGATCCAATAAGCTATATTTATTCTCAGTTTAAATTTGATTTTCATTTATTTATTAGTATTTTCTAAAACACATACACATACACACAAAAAAAACTTTCATTATATTTCTTTTTTTTTTTTTTAAATATGCATTAAATTGTGACTAAATTATAAGGATTTATTACTATATATAGCATGAAAAAAGTTTCACTTTTTATTTTCTTGTGATCACTTTTATGCCTGCTTTATATATAGTTAATATAACTGCTTGTACATAGTTGCAGATTTTGTCAAACGGTCATGAAATCTTAAATTTTGTCATCTGTCGTTAAAAAAAAAAAAAAAAAAAAAAAATTCTTCGAACAATTGCAGGAAATAATCATGAATTTCATCCAACAGTCGCGAAATAAAATAAAAATTTTGCCGAATGATCGTGGAAAATAATCTCTATAATCTCAGAAAAAATTACGAATTTTGTCAACAGATTGTTTAAAAAAAAAAAAAATCTCCAATTTTCATAGTCTTGTGGAAAAATAGTAAATTTGATCGAAGTTATGGTTTTCTGTACATACATAAATGATAGTTAACTATTTAATTTTCGAGTTATTTGCTCCTGATTAGAATACCTGAAACCAAACTCTACTTTTGGATGAAAGACTTTAGTCTAAAATAGTACGTGTTGACAGGTAGTCATTTTCTTTAACTCAACTATAACAATGCAATATATTTATTACAGAAAATACTATAAAATATTTTTAACATGAGAAATTTGTTAATCTATTTATTTGATATTCAATACAATAAAGTTCACAAAATTCATGCATAAATTTTACTTTTGTGCATAATTTCCTTCCTTTTTAATTTTCTGGAATTTTACTTTTGGGCATAATTTCTCCCCTTTTTGATTTTCTGAAATTTTACTTTCATGCATAATTTCCTCCTTTTTATGGTATCCCAGAAAAGCACTACTGTCTTTTATTATTTTAGAGAGGGGAGGGGGAGATGGTAAAAATAAAATAAAATTGCCATTTTTGGACCCAACAAAGTAGAATCTCCCTTTAACCCTTTAAGTATAAGTACCAGTAAAATATCTTGTTATAAAATTCATTTAATACATCGATTAGTAGTAATACAGTTTAGAATGAGTTATAGATGCATTAATTTATCTTGTTCCAAAAGCGTTATTGGTTACACAAAACAAAAATATTTTTAAAAGGATGATTTCTTTTGACTTTGCATCGTTTCAGCTTTCTTGGCGTTTGGGGAGGGGGATTTTCAATTCGGAAATATTTCTATATTTCTGTTGTAAGAACATTATATTTGTACATTTCCTAATTTACAAAATACTATGAAAAATACTTAAAATAAAATATTTGAGTGGGGTTATAAATATTGCACAAAATCCCTATAAATTCAAATTTAATTAATCCTTCTAAAATTCCTCTAAAATTTATTAAATGATTATGGAAATCTTCTAATATAGTTTCAAAAATTCACGAAAAATGCTTTAGAAGATAAAATTTTCATAATTCATAATTCAGTGCATAAAGGTTTAATAAAAAAAAGCTTAACAAGGTGGTTTCTTTTTTCTTTTCTTTTTTTTTTTTTTAAATATAAAAAGAAATCTTTAAAGATATATATACATATATAGCTTATATATACATATATAGCTTTAGAACTAAAGTGTTTTTCATTTAATATAAAAATTTTAAATTCAACTTTTAAATGCATTTAAAGTATATCATCTTAGAGTTTATTTTTTTAACACTTTCCAACATAATTGAAAGAAAAGTTTATGAATTTGGTTTGTCTGCTTAGTAGAAAAAGTTCAAATGCTGGCCACCTTGTTTGTCTTATAAATGCAGAATTTCTGTCATTAAGTAAAGCTAATATTTCTATTCAGAAAGTAGCTGTACTTAAAAAAAAAAAAAAAAAAAAAAAAAAATTGCAGCTACGGTATACAATATGGTAATCATTCCACTAGCATTTTAAAGCTTGGTGATCTAGAGTTAAAATATATTTTGTAATTTTTGTGTTCAAAAATTTCTGAAAGATTGTGTCATACGTTTAATAAATGCTACCATATTTTACTGTATTTTTAAAGTATGAGAATTATTTGAATACAAGTTTAAATGGAAACTTGGAAAAGTTGTTTGTAGGGCAGGAAGTTTTTTGTTCATTATGGCTTGCATTTTCTTTAATATCAAATTCTTTTACAGAGAAATTGAATACAGTGATGTCTGTGCATTAAATTACAAATGCATGATTATTATTTTTTTCTGGACATGTTTCTGTTTTAAAACTTTAGTATGTGTATACTGCTTGACAAGTATTTATCTTTCTATCTATTCTTTTGCCCATTAGCAGAAACAGTGCAGCATGACAACAGGTGCTGCAGATTATTTTAAGTCTTGCTGATTGTTTTGGGCCTTGTAGATTAATCCTTCACCTTAAAAGAAATCCTGAGCTTAATGAAATTGCTAAAAATATACTTTGTAGATATATTGTATATTTTTATTTACTTTGTAAATGGAAACTTTGCTTATTTTTATAGGTTACTATTATTTCTTACGATAATAGTAGGCTTGGTCCAGCATTTTGGGACACACAAATTTTGGTTTGCTGCAGATTGACACAGAAAATCCTGTTATTGGGTTCAATCGTGCTCTACTTTCATAAAATGTTGAATCTGTGTTACATGTTGAATAACTTGCTTTAAATCAAGAAATTGAAATGTTACCGAAGTATAGAAAAGCATGTATAGTAATATATTTGTAAAAAAAATATTTGTGATAATTCATATTTTTTTGCAGAAATTTCAAGTGTTCCTATTTACATGCAGTTAATGTTTGGCTTATGATTAAGCTTTCTGTGACCTTTCAAAATTGACTCTTAAAATGTTATTTTGTTTCAATAGCAAGTTCATTTGACTTAAAGATTTTTAAGTCTAGAGTATGTTAAAGAACTCTGAAATAAGGATTTCTTGCTTTATGACTATTCATTTCAAAATTAGTCATCTAGTCATGCTTGGTTATGGCTGCGCCTTCTTTGACTCACCTGTTAGATATCTTGGTAGAGTATGGACTTGTTCATTCGTAAACCAGTTAACCAGAAAACGGGTTATCCAGAATCATGCTTCCAATCCACTGACTTCCGAATCTTTCCATAAAAAAGTGCCAATAGTTGCATTATCACATGCATGGCACAACTTGATGTCAAAATCTAGGATTGGAAATGAAAGCATTTAGATATAGAACATTTTGACTTTTATGTGGAATTATTGTTTCTAAGGTGTTCACAATTGTCATAAATATTTCTCTTTCAAACTGATTAATTTTTTTATTTTGATTGGCTCATATGTCATTAATTTAATATTTCATTTGAAATAAGCCCAGTAGCGGAACAGTGCAGCAGGTGCTGCAGGTTATTTATAGACCTTGCAATTAATCCAGTGTCTTAAAGTGCTGGGCTTTAAAATTAAATATTGTTAAAATGTACTTTTTAAAAAGTCTCTAGATTTGTCTTTAATTGATATGTTTTTATTGTTTTCTTTTTAAATACAAATTTTGCTTATTTTATGAATTATTTTTTTTAATGTATGGTAGTAAGCTTCGTTCAGCTTTGTTGGGACACAAATTTCGGTTTGCTGCAGATGGACACAGAAAATTCTGCTACTGGGGAAATAAAGAACAATGGCACAGCCACATATAGTCTACAAATTTGATCAAATAGGTGTTGCTTTGTGGCCCAACCAGTTATCTAGAATTCCTATTATCCAGGACCAGAATACATTTGATCCTGACCATTCTGGATAAATGGTTCTTTACTGGAATATGTTTCCTTACAATATAACTTTATTTTCCCTGCTGGGATATTTCTTGTATTTTTGTAGTGATGTCGCTATGTTCTTGGAATCTCTTGTCCTTGGGACCCAGGCACTATAAAACATCCAGTCTGTCTCTTTTTAAAAATTACAAATGAATTTTCTTTTTAATAAGCTAAATTCTATGTATTCATTCAAAATATATCCTTTTTAAAGATTATTTATCAGTACTTTTATTTTTTTTCCCCTTCCCCATCTAGTCTATTTGTGTAATTTGTGTTCTGTAATTTTATGCTTTTCAGCATAGCATGCTGCTTGTAAATTTCTTTCTATATAAGAATGATAAATTCTAATTTATTACTTACCCATCATACGTAGTATAGGGTAAGTCTTGTAATCGTTTTGAAAATCGAAATTTTTTTTTTTGACGGATTTACACGTTTCAGACACTGGAGATTCCGAAAAACATATTTTTAGAAAAAAAATTTTGCCGTCCGTCTGTGTGTGTGTCTGTGTGTCTGTAAACGCTCTATCTCCCGAAAAAATTGAGATAGAGACTTGCAATTTTGTAGGTACTTAGTATGTAATAATGGGAAGAAGCCTATTTCATTTCAATAACCTCGATTAACCGGAACAATTTTTTTCGGACTCTCGAAATATTCGTTCTGATGAAAGGTATATAAAAATTTTCGAAATTGTTTATTTTAAGAAATGAATATAAAAGACAATAAAAAAACATAAATTTTGAATAAAGCATGAAGTCGATCGGATAATTAGTTGCCGAGATATTTGGAATCCTATTTTCCACACTCTTCGATTTTTCATGACCCTGTATTTCATCCAAATTTCACTTCAAAGATATATTTTAATTGGAAATTTGACGCTTAATCAGATGCAATAAACCGCTAGTTAATAGGATTATTATTTTTGGAGTTATAAGGAAAAACCTCTTTCAAGCAATTCAGTAATCGAGCCTTTAAAGTTTGTGACGTCATCAAGCCACGATTTTATTTGAATTGCAATGCATTTTATAAGTAGTTTACACATTTTTATTTTAATATTTTACATTATGCATATCCATGATGGGTAAGTATTACGGTGGCCCCCAACGACTAGTTTAATATATAATTGTACAATGCTAGATGAAAGACAATACAGTGGAGTTCATAAAGTCAGATTTATTTGTACTACTTCTTTCCTTTATCATGATCTGAATTTTCTGATTGATTGGACGGACATAACTTATATTTTTATCTTTTATGCACAACTTTTAAAAACATGACTATTGTCTTTTAGTAGTTCTGAATGAATATACATTTCAATTGTTCTATTTATGAACCATTTTACAGTTCTTTCTTAAATTTAGGTTAATATAAAGAATAGGTGATTTAAGGAAAATGTAATTTCTTAACTTGTATTTATGTTTTAAGAAAATCTGTAAAATTAGAGAACTGTGTGTAAATTTTACACTTAAATGCATATGTATTGCATTAATGATGATGAAATTGGCTGTTCTTTGATTTTTCAAAATTTATTGGGTATTCTTTTAGCTTCAACTAGAAAAATATTTGTTAAAGGAGGAATCTGTTGCATTGGTTATAAAAATTTAAGTTGTAGTTTTTAGTTTTATTCAATAGCTTATCTTTTTAATATTTATATGAAAAGGCATTTTAAAAAAATGCAGTTTTTATGGAAAATCTTAATCAGCTACAGTTTTAAATTACTGTAGCAGTTTAAATTTATTTTCCTAAATAAAGGTTAAGTTGGGGTCTCTGAGTGTGAAGTATTAGAAAGCTTCATACCTCGTTCCTCCCAATACAGGGTTTTAAAAATATATTCATGGCTTCAGATTTAAAAAATAGAATCTCTGCTTTTTTATTTTAACTTTTTTAATTTTTTTGTATTCATATACGAATTTACCTTATAGCCATACAGAGAACATTAGTAAGTGCAATGTTTATGGAAAATTTTAAGCAGTATAGTTTTAGTTACTGTAGCAGTTTAAATTTATTTTCCTAAATAAAGGTTAAGTTGGGTTCTCTGAGTATGAAGTATTAGAAAGCTTCATACCTCGTTCTTCCCAATACAGGGTTTTAAAAATGTATTCATTGCTTCTGAATTAACTTTATTTTACTATTGGTAATTAACGTTTTTTTTACTTTCATATAAATTATACTTCTTCATACAGTCGAACCTCGTTAACATGAACCTCAAGGGGAATCAAAATTTTGTTCATGTTAACAGTAATTCATGTTATCAGTATCAAATCTTTGTACTCGTTTTCATAGGGGACTATGAAAACAATTCATGTTAAAACGTTAAGCGTGTTCATGTTAACGAGGTTTGACTGTATTGAAACAAAAAGCAATTTTTAAGAATTGCAGCACTTATGGAAAATTTTAAACAATGCAGTTTGTGAACTGTAACAGTTTAGATTATTTTCCTAAATAAAGGTTAAGTTGGGTTCTCTGAGTGTGAAGTATTAGACAGCTTTTATACCTCGTTCCTCCCAATACAGGGTTTTCAAAACATATTCATGGCTTCTGAATTAACTTTATTTTACTATTGGTAATTAATGTTTTTTTACTTTCATATAAATTATACTTTTTCATATCGAAACAAAAATCAATTTTTAAAAATTGCATCACTTACGGAAAATTTTAAACAGCACAGTTTAACTGTAACAGTTTAGATTATTTTCCTAAATAAAGGTTAAGTTGGGTTCTCTGAGTGTGAAGTATTAGACAACTTTTATACCTCGTTCCTCTCAACACAAGGTTTTAAAAATCTATTAATGGCTTCTGATTCAACTTAATTTTACTGTTAGTAATTAACTTTACTTTGAATTGTAAAGTTGTTTCTACTTTGTATAATTTTAAATATAGAAGGTAAGTAATATATATTTTGTAAGAACTCCTAATGAAAAAAAAAGTTTCCTAAAGTGTGAACCATTATTTCAATTAAGATATTAAAAATTTACATTAAACCATTCACTATACATTGTATTTTTCTTGTATGCCAAACCCTTGTGTAACATGCACATCCTGATGTTTTACCTGCTTATTCGAAGAAAATTCTTATGAAAAATACGAGAAGCATTACCAACAGATTTTGTTCTATTAAAATCCAATAGTTTTAAAAATTGCACAATAGTAACAAAGTACTGTTTCATGATTTTGTAAATTTAAGGGTGTATTCAAATCCAAACTGCTTATTTTGAGACACATTCGTAAATTAATTTTTGCTCTAAAATGCATCCAATTGGCAGGTTCTCTTATTCAGAAACTTTATAATGTCCCCACTGTCTCGATTTTTTTATAAAGGCAGAATATATTTTAAAAAAATTCTGTCAAAGTGGACATTTTGAACCGAATTTCGAGAAGCGATAGCGCTGGAAACAAAAAAAAAATGATCGTACTGTGAAAATAATGGTCTGTAAATCAATTTCTAATTAATTGAACGAAAAATAAAAACATGGGGCCCTTATAAATGTCTTTATAAATCACGCCACCAAGTTTCCTGTTGTTACTTTTAAAAATGAGTCTGGGAATATGTCTCAAAATTTTGAGGAGTTGAGCGTGGAAAAATATTTTTTTTTTTAATACCGCCTTAAATACAAAATTGGCCTCTTGGTTATTTTAAGAGACCGGTGAAGTTGTTGAATCCCAAATACTCTCATCTGATGCCGTGGGCCAGAAGAGTCTTTGGGTCCTGGTAGTGATTCGAATGTAGACCCTTAAGTTCAGTATTAAAGAATGCCTTAAATAATTTACTTTTTAAGGGAGAAAAAAATGGTGTCAGTGGTCAAAAGGCTTGCAGTCATACACTAATTTTTAGCTACCGAGGGGCCCTTTAATGCGTGTTGCCATCTTTGAAGTGAGGATCGTAGATTTGGATGGCATGTAATTAATTTAGACTTGTTTCACTTTGTATTTATTTTACATTTTATAGAAATAAAAAATATTTTGTTAAATAGTTTAAAAAAAAAAAAGTTGTATAATTATAAAACTTTGCACTACTAGTTTTGCTACTATTTTGAAGTTGATTCCATATTTTTGAGTTCTCATTTTTTATACTGCTTATGTTGTCTCTTCATTAAACAAAGGAAAATTTTGTAAATCTAAATTAAGTTCAAAATCCATTAAGAGTCATAGTTTGTAACAAATTTATTTTCCTTTATTTAAAAAAATTAAATAAAAAAATGGCAAGACTGCTGTAAAACAGTGTTTTGAGATAGTTGTTTAGATTTGCTTTTGCAGATCTTACCGGTCTGCACATCTCAATGTGTTTATGGCTTGGCTGACAAGACCGTAAATTTAGGAATTTTTGTATTGGACTAACTGTACGGCATTCTCAAAGGCTCAAACATTTATAAATATAATAAAAACATTTCATCATTTCAAACATTAAAATTTTTTACTTATTTTTTTAACTTTAAAATTTTATTTTTTTAACTTTTAAATTTTACATTTAAAAAAGCAGGCCTAGTAAGAGAGCTGAACTCTGGGGGTAATTTGTACTTGCCCTATATCTTTCTCTGCAGCCTTGATCACATACACCTATTTTTAAAACTAATTTTAGGGTGGTGTAGGGAGGAAGGGGAAAATGTTTGGCATACATTAAACAATATGGTAAAATGTATAGTATTAGATTCTATTCTGTTTAAATTTCTCATAACTTAGTAATTGCATGATTTACTTGTAATGTTTGTATCCATTAATATTCTGTTGTGAATTTAAACTATTCTGAAAATTCATTTGTATATTTTTTTTCTAGACCTATAATCCTCCAATGTCCTCATCTAGTATGCCAGATCCTTACATGCCTAGCTACTATGCCTCTATGTCTTATTCTTTTGTTAATCAAGGACTAGGTGATGGAGGAGCATGGAGTAATGGGGGTGACCCCATGACTTTTCTTGGAGGCTATGGCGGTCAAATGGGTAGTGGTGACCAGTCTCATTATATGGATGGCATGTTTGGACAAAATAGTTTTAATGGTTATAATCAGAGCTTTAATTACTTTCCTGGTGGTGGTGGTGCTAGTGAATATTCAACATGGGGAAACTCTGCAATGGGAACAAGAAAAACTGGACATGGAACGTATCAGGAAGATTATTACAGAGACACATATGATCAAGCTATTGATAGAAATGCTTTAAAGCACATGGAACAAGGGATGGGTGGACTATCTATTGCAGATAAAAATGATTCTCAGTTTGTTAAAGATCCATACGTAAAGCCTGGTATGTTACACGGTAGCATTATGACAGATCACCAACTCGGCAAAAAGTTCGGTACTGGTGCCCCTGACAATATGGTAATTGCTGGTGCTCCTGGTGTGACTGGTCAACCTGTAGGTTCTAAGAAAATGAGCTGGGCATCGGTAGCCAGCCAACCAGCAAAGCCTCAAGCGAAAGTCAAGCCGAAACCTGTTTCTGCTGCTGCCATTCTGTCTAGTGGATCTAAGCATAACACTTCTAGTATGGATATTGGAACTTGGGAGAGTAAAAATGGAAATGGTGCGGGTAATGGAACTGGTGGTGGTAAGATGGGACCTCCTACTGCCCTTCAATCTCGATCTGCTCCTAACTGGAATGCGCCTCGTAATAGGAGTAATGGCCCATCAGGACCAGGCTATAATTCACCACCTCAGCAGCAGCAACAACAGCAGCAAGTAGCTGTATCTCAGAACGCTTCAGCGGGTGGAGATAATTATCCACAACATCCTGTTTTAGATAAATTAAGAATGGAAAATAATTACAATCCTAAAGAATTTGATTTAAATCCTAAAAACATTAGATTTTTTATTATTAAATCTTATTCTGAAGATGACATTCATCGTTCAATCAAGTACTCCATTTGGTGTTCTACTGAACATGGCAATAAAAGGCTGGACCAAGCTTTCCGTGAAACAAAAGGATTGGTGTACTTGTTTTATAGTGTAAATGGATCGGGACACTTTTGTGGCATGGCCCAAATGGTGTCTCCTGTGGACTATGGTAGCACTGCCAATGTTTGGGCTCAGGACAAGTGGAAAGGTCAATTTAAAGTGAAATGGATCTATGTAAAGGATGTTCCAAATTCCCAGTTGCGGCACATTCGTCTCGAAAATAATGAAAATAAGCCAGTAACCAATTCGAGAGACACGCAGGAGGTGCCGCCTGAGAAAGGCAAACAAGTTTTGAAAATAATGCATACTTTTCGTCATACTACTTCTATTTTCGATGACTTTTTGCATTATGAAAAGCGGCAGGAAGAGGATGAGCAGCGTAAAACTCAGGTATAACTAACTCCCTTTTATTATTATTATTACTATTTATTCTTTAACTTTTTTTTAAATTTCTGCATATGTTTTAGAAAATCTGTCTGAAGAAATAGGTGCCTACAAATTACTATTTGGTGGTATCTGGCATTTACAAATTTTTAACACCAAAATCTACGTGATTGAATGCATTCTTGAAATGTAATGTAATCATAGCTGTCAACTTATATGCTTTTTTGTTATTACTTTTTTTGAATAGAAATCTTTGTCTTATTTAATTGCAGAAGTTTAGCAATTAAGGTGAAGATTTCTATTGGGAGAAAAATGGTAACGGAAAAGGGTAAAAAGTAGCAGCTATGTGAAATAATCTAAAATTTATGGGCAATAAAATTTTTATTCTAAATTTAAGGAATGTCACTTTCCTGCAGATTCTTAGATTTCCACTTTGTTTTTTTTTATCGATTTACGATTTCTGCAGAAAGAAAATAATGGGGAAATTGCATCAGTATGCACTGTCATTGGCGTCTGCAGTGGCCTGACTATAAATTGACAGTTGTGAAAAAATTGGGAATGCAGGATTAAGGTGAGAATCTTGAGTCCCACTCAATAAAATTTGGGCTATGGTTGTACCATTGCCTAAGCTCTGGGATTAAAATTAAGGAAAGTCTAAACCATTAAAAAGATATTGTTTTGCTAAGCAGACACCAAAAATTAAGAATAGGCATTTTTTTAAAAATATATACTTTGAATTTTAGA